>PVNU02000408.1:1200000-1707099 GCA_003013855.2 Liriodendron chinense | reverse complement strand
CCAAAGCATTACAAATAAACGGTAGGTTAGTCAACTATCACAATTCATCTGAAACTATTTCCCTTTTATGTTTCTAGTCGAACTATGTTTTATAAACAACGGGTGCTTTTCAAAAATTAACAGTAAGTAGTAACAAAAATCACCATGTTAGGTGGACTCCAAACTTAGAAGTTTTCCAAACCCAAACACGGGATTTTACTCTACCTTTTTATATACCTGTTGTACCTATATGGTGTTTATGTAGTTACACCCCGGGGTGTACCAATCCCATTGTGGGTGATCCATAATGGACCTATTGTTAATTAGACGAGGGAGGTTCCTCTCTGGGTGGGAGTTCCCCTTCGTCTAACGCAAGCTGGAACTAGTTGGAAATTCGCAGGCTGGTTCAGATACACCCGGGGTGACACTACATAGACAAATAGGTACGGGAGGTAGGGTAAAGATTCTAGTACGATTCGATGCCCGGGTTTTTTACTCCATTTAGGTTCTGAGGTCACCTGGTGTGATTTATCATTCGACCACAACGTAATTTACGTTCTCAGTAGAAACCACACCAGGTAACCTCACAACCTAGACTGTGTAAAACCCGGGGATCCAATCGTACTAGAATCTTTTCCCTACCTGTTGCACCTATTTGTTTATGTAGTGCCACCCGGGGTGTGTTTCGATCAACCTGTGAACTCCGCAACCTACGTTAGACGAAGGAACGATCCCGGCAGACCTACCCTCATTTAACTCCCTACTTTAGGAGAGATCTCTCCTAAATCTTCATCTACCCTCACTTAATTACGGAAAAACTCGAGAGAATCTTTCAACATGTTCATTTGTTTCCACGGCGATACATTTACAGGTAGTATGTACACCGTACGATTACTATGAAGTTTTGTTAGATTAATGACCGATGTAGTGATTTTAGTGTGGTTTATCTTAGTAGGTTCGGTAGGTTTTCAACCGGTAAATTTACCTACCAATTTTCTTACAATCGCCTAACGAACAAACATTAGGAATGCAAACACCAGATAGGCTCCGATATTTAAAGGAGTAAAAATCAATTTCATATATAAAGTTACCCGAATAATGTTAGTAAGATAATTTATAGTGTATACACGTAATTAAATCCCGGACAAACCTAAGTACCTTGGGGAATGTTACCAACCATAAAGATATTATTAATACAGAAAATGTCATAAGGTGTCCTAAAAATGTTTTTCTAATATTATGTCAAGTAAAGTTCATCAACACCAAATATTCAAATTCGTTTAAGGTTAATGTTATTATTCAATCCAATAGTCTATGCATTAGGGTTGAAGGGCATAGTTACCAGAAATCCCACCCTGTTCACCCCCACACCGAAATCACCTAGGACTTAGGTGGGTGCACCCATCTAGGGATTGAAATCCCGGGAGGAATTACATACATGGAGTGTAAATACGGCAGGTAGTAGCGTCGACCTAGGTCCGCCTTTCGCTATCTTTGTCCAGAGTAATGCCACACTAGGAGCTCCTTACTTTATAATCACTCTATAACGCATAGGTTATTTTTTCAACTTTCGACATGAAATGATGGAAAATACTAGCAAAGGTTTTTAGGTTTGTTTGGGAAACCTATAATTCCAATAAAACCATATAGTGTGTAAAAACACTTATACTATCTTCTTAAGTTTAAGTAAGTTAAAGGAGGGTAAATGAGGTTGAATTTATCTTATAAACCTAAAGTTTACGTGAAATAAATGAAGATAGGTTCGTTTTAACGGATTCGGTAAATGAGGGTTAAGGTAAAGGGGTAAATGGAAGTAAATGTTCGAGGGTTCGCGGGGAGTCTTTACTTAACCCAGTTATTTTTTATTTTAAGGTTTACCCCGGGTACCAGGTAACAAGTTTTAGTTTTGGTAAGTAGGCCAGGTCCTTAACAGTACAATCCTAACCTCTAATATGCAGCACCCAGATGAAAAAAAAAGAGACTAATATGCAGCACCCCAGATGATGAAAAAAGAGAGGGAACCCATCAGTTTTTCCACGTTCAAGTTCAACTGCAAAAGGAATACCCAGATTGAAGTCAGGATCCTCCAATCTTGGAGAGTTTGGGAACATGATCGATCGAACAAGGGACCAAATAGACCAATGGTCCAGATTACCAAACCATGGGCCCCACTTAATACAATTGAAAACTGCAGTTATCCTAAGCACATTCAGGAGAAAGTGAATGATACGATACAATTCAATTAGTAAGATGAGATTGGCTCCTCTAACTCAATTGCTGACCCAGGGTCACACCCTGTTCGTGTGAGTCTCCGAAGGTAGTGGGCCCAGCAATTATGAGTCTACCATAGCTCGAGTGTGGACCGTCGCTCTCAACTCCGGCTGTCCATTGCTCACCCCCCCTAAAACCAGAAAGATTTATAATCATAGTCTCTCCTAACTGCGCAATTCCCTCCGCGATTGTAGCGGCAGTAACAGCCAACCACTCGTAAATGTCTTGTCTTCCACTTGCGTTGGATAATCCAACTGAGTCCAGCTCCTCTTCAATGCGTGTACAATAAGATTTTCTAAAACTACGCCTGTGGGCCCACCGAGATGTCTGTATGATATCCAATCCGTCCATCATGTACTATCTCTCAGTTTCTCATTGGAGGATAAAAATCAAGCTGACCCAAGACTCTTCTAGGCTACAACTTGTAAAACCTTTCCTAAAACCACTAAAATCACTTGGGGTGCCCACCTGAGTTTTAGAATGGTCTGTTTTTGATGGATCCGTTCATCGTGGTTGGAGGAATCTTATGAATGGATTGGATTGAATATAAAATACACGGTGGGCGCAACACACAATCTAGAATATTTTAATGGTGGACATTCCATCACAACTGTTACTTGTGGAATGACCCACCTGTATTTTCGATTGATCTTATTTTTTCGCATACGTGGTGATATTGAAAAGGCACATCTTATGGATGGAGTGATGTGGGCCGTACATCACGGTGGCCCCACTCGCTGAGGTGTAGAATAACCTTTTCATACAATGGTTGCAGAATAACTGGCCTTCATCGAGCGGCTCTCTCTCAGTTAGAAATTCCAAAGTCGAAAATGCCCTTCCCAGGCCCGGCCATTTGTGCCATTTAAGCTTAAAAGACAAAAGGGCATTTGGGTAATTTTACCAAAAGTGAACTGTAGCTCCTCTCACGAGATCTACGTTTAATGGATCACGATTCAGTGAGCGTCCCCTCACGTGAGTGGCGCGGATTACGTGTCAGAGATCCGTGCCAACGAAGTAAATATTTGAAATCTGATCCATCCATCAGGTGGGGCACACAACAAGAAACTCCATGTACAGGAAATAACATTTCTAGCCTGATGATAAAGTTTAAATTTTATGACAAAAAATGGACGGTGGTGAAATGTCCAATAGTAAAAATTCAAAAAAATGTACGGTGATAAATGTACTAACCTAGATTTTTGTATTTAGAATATACTCAGTTCGCCCCTACCTGATGAATGGAATGGATCTATGACACGTGTGCAATACGAACGGTTGCCTAGCACGTATTCCGGCCCCTCACATGAGGGGCTGCTTACTGAATCACGACCCCTTCTATAACAATGCTTACACAATGCTTATACGAAGTTAAGAACCGAAAAGTTAGTTTTTCTTCAACTTCCGAAGTCGCACTAAGGAGTGCGTCTACCAACACTTTATAAATGGTGGTGACACGTCACTATGCACACAATTCAAATACTTCTGAAATTGTTTTCCATTGAGGATGTTTGTAAGCTAGAATCCCACAATATTCGGACCACTTAAAAGAGTCTTTTCAGCCGTACATTTAGAGAACCCTATTTGGATGGTTAGGATCTTTTTGATAAGTGTAATTTTCAGGCCATGATACATCCACAACAGATGATACAATTTAGTAGGTCTGGATTGAGGTAATTCATGCCACGTGTACAGAGGAAAACGTAGGAACATCTTGAAGAAATTGGTGAATGGCGATCAACGCATAGTGTAATCTATTGCACAACAGAAAGTTCGAAAGATTTGAATTGCCGAAGCTACCCTTTTCCCTCCCTACAAAAACAAAAAGGAAAACCATGGTCGACGACAATGATGCAGCCTCTGGTTGTGGGTCCCACCTTACAGCTAGACTTTAAGAATCTATCTGTCCTCCAATACCTCACTCTCCCCTATATATAACCAACCCAAAAAACCCCTTCTTGCCCAGCCATCCCCCTAACATGCGCCAGGGTTGTGTAGGCCGGTATCCGGCACCCCCGGTTCCGGTTTCTAGCTCTACTCTTACTACCTCTCTTCCTTTCCTTCACCCAACTGTCCGCATGGCGACCGTGGCCACACCAATTCCCCAACTCCACCTCTTCCAGCCTTGGTACCAACAAAAAATACGAGGGATCATCCGAATTCGTGCACCTCAAGTACCATATGGGTCCCGTCCTCACTGCTAACATCACCGTCCACCCTCTCTGGTACGGCAACTGGCTTCCCTCTCAGAAGCACATCATCCGCGGCTTCCTCCGCTCAATCTCATCCCCCAAACCAAAACCCCATCCGTCTCGAGATGGTGGTCCACCGTCCGCCTCTACACGGACCAAACCGGCGCCAACATCACCCGTACGGTGATCCTCGGCGCAGAGAAGAACGACCGGTTCTACTCCCATGGCAAGACCCTCACCCGCCTCTCCATCCAATCCGTGCTAAAAAGCGCCGTAACTGCCTCTACGCGCCCACTCCCCATCAACCCTAGAGGAGGTCTCTACCTCCTCCTCACCTCACAGGACGTGCACGTGCAGGATTTCTGCGGCCAGGTCTGCGGCTTCCATTACTTCACCTTCCCTTCCATCGTCGGCTACACGCTACCGTACGCCTGGGTGGGAAACTCCGCTACGCAGTGCCCGGGCTCGTGCGCCTACCCCTTCTCGGTGCCGTACTACATACCGAACAAGAAGCCGTTGAAAGCACCCAACGGAGATATCGGCGTTGATGGGATGATCAGCGTCATCGCCCATGAGATTGCTGAGCTGGCAACTAATCCGCTCGTTAACGCCTGGTACGCAGGGCAGGACCCGTCCTTCCCGACGGAGATTGCAGACCTGTGCGAAGGAATCTACGGCACGGGCGGTGGTGGGGCGTACACCGGCCAGATGTTGAAGGGTGATGATGGTGCCACGTATAACATGATCGGGAGCGGGCGGAGGTTCTTGGTACAGTGGGTTTGGAACCCGGTCCTAAATTACTGTTCTGGCCCTAATGCTCTGGACCAATGAAAAAAGAGAAGATAAAAAAATTATTTATGTGTTTTTATTTAATATATATAAATAGTACTTTAATGGCTTTTTTTTTTGTGTGTGTTTGCCACATTTTAATAAACGTACCATGTAAAAAGGTAATAGGTGGAGTAGTTGCTTTCATAGCATTTGAATTTGGATTTAATTAAAAGGATGACATGGTTTTATTTGTTGTGTAACTGAGGTTGCCTTTTTTCTTTTCTTTTATTTTATATATATTTTTTTCCCGCCGTGGGGTTTGAATTTTGAAAGTGTGTAAAAAAGCAGTATGCTGCTCATTTCAAATCATCTGGGCCCAGTGTATATGGGTCACGCCCAATAATGCAGGGAAAAGCTTTGATACTCTGATGGAGTGTGATTGATGATACGTGGGACTTGGAAATTAGCTTGAAGTTTGTATGTGGGTTATGCAAATAATTCAGTTTGACCTGTCTGAAATTATTAATACCAGTTTAGATTATCATAACCCAAAATAATTATCTAATTATTAGATTGGTGGACATATATTGGATGGTTGGTAATCAAGAATATAGAATGGCCTTATTTCAACAGTTTAGCGTCCCCTGATCAGATGCAATCTGACTTTTGGACTGCAACTTAAAAGGATCGTGTTTTCCATAATTTAGTCGGTTTAATTTCAGCTAATCTAACGGTAGACACCCCACTTGAGCGTGGAGCGTTTGCACTACCCAACGTGTACCATTTCTAAGTGCCTGCATATTAAGTGTTCCACTGGGCCACAACTTGGCAGGATTTAATTGGACAATAGACTGTATTAAATATGTCCTATACAAGACATGTTTGAAAGTTGTAAGATAGATCCATTTTTTACAGTGGCCTGCAAGTTCAATAGGTATGGGCATTACCCAAATCTACCTCCCCCCAAAACCATATTTAGTGAATGTTATTTGCTTCCGGAGGCTATTTGATTGGCCCACCCTTTTGCCCCTCCATATGATTGATCCAGACCATTGGTTGAGATGATTCTATTCAAGATCAAAGGCAACTTGGAAACATTTTATTTCATGGACCTTTTTTTCAAACCCAAATTTGTTTTGATGGTGGTATCCCTTATGACGGGTGTGATTTTCTGAGTGGCCCACCTACGATTGGATCTAACAGATGCACCTACGGTCAGTCCTCATAGATGAACAATTTGGATATTTGCTAGGTTGGACATAAGGGTGAAGTAGGCTGGACGCATGGAGCTACGCATCCAAAGCATTTCTCTAAACAAATACCTTTCCAAACAGTCCAAATCATGGGAAAGCAGTAAATCAATCCAAACAGTCCAAATCATGGGCCATATTGTGGTTGTATTACAGCTCTAACAGATTGGACGTACTAACCATTGATTAATGGACGTTCGTTCTTTGAACTTAGTTGTGTATTTGTCATTCTACCCATCGATTTAATGGCCACCCAACTGACAGTTAGAATCCTACTTTGAGTGTCCCTCTTCAATCAATGACCGATCCAGCATCGGTCCCATGAGTTAGACGGTTTGAAACTGAATTGTAACTGAGGTCACATACAGCACGTGTACATGTGCACGAAGGAATCGTCATACTCAGCCAGCGTACCAACCAACTCCTCAGATTTGTCCCTATCGAAGTGGGACCCACGGCTTAGATAGACGTGCATATCTGCCACGTGTACAGTGGCAGCATGCATGCGTATGGATGGTCATATCCGTCGAAAAGAAAAAAGATAATTGTAAACACCTCCCTTCTGAGTTAAGATTACTGCACCATTTTGTAACTCATCTCATCCGTTCAACTATGGAAAACCCAAAAAATTAGGTGGCCCACCATTTAAACTTAGAGGTTTTTGGTTAGGTGTGGCCCACTCGATTATTAGATCAGTCAAATATTTATAATGGGGGGACCCCGTTGGGCGGGTTGGATACCATTTATGAAATGGTGGGCCCTACGTACGATAAAATAAAATTTGTACAAATTCAGATGGGGAGGTAACTGCAACAATCCAATCCAAATTAGAGGGAGATATTTATAATTGTCAGAATCGAGAAGGGGGTGTATTTGTAATTATATGAAAGAAGAAGGCACAGCTTTCCGGTTCTCGGCCGGCGTGATGGATGGCTACGTGTTGTTTGTTAGGCTTTTGAGACGCGGCCCCTCCTTTTATGGGATGGGATGGAGTCTGAGTACAGCGTAAAACAGGCCCTTTTTCGCTTTTATTATTATAGTTTCATCATTAGGTTGTTTTCCGTGTTACCGGTTTATATCGGGATTCGGTTGCCGACGTTTCTCACCGTTCACTGATTTCAAGCACGAATCCCAACACGTTTTCTAAGGAGCTTTTTAAAATACCCAAAGGTGGATCATATATCAGGGACCCCGGATTGCCTCCAAAAGTGGGTGTTCACCTTACCGTGGGGCCCACGTTAATGATGTGCTGTATATCCACGCTGTCCATCTGTTTTTTCCAGCCAGGTTTATGACTTGTTCCCAAAACTTTAGCAGATCCAAATCTTAGGTGGATCACACCGCAGGAAACAGTGGTGATTGAACACCCACAATTAAAAACTTCCTAGGGCCCATAGTAATGCCTACCTTGAAGTTTCATTTCCATCAAATCCGTTGATAAGGTCAACCAGACTTGGATGAAGGGACAATATGAAGATCAGCTTGATCCAAAACTTTTGTGGCCAACAAAAAGGTTTTAATGATCATTCATCACTTTTTTCAGTGGTGTGGTCCACCTTAGATTTTGGTCTCCTTATAGTTTTGAGATAACATCCTAAGATGATATGGAAAAACGGATGGATTGCCTCGATATTAAAAAAAAATCATCAAGGTGGGTGTTAGTAATAGTGTTTCATCTACTCTCTCCATCCCTTTTGCCAGCTCATTACAAGTCTGCCACGTTGTAGTAAACAGTAGAGGTGGAACAGCCGGCCCAGCCGTTCATTAAATGTTCAAAACATCATTCACACCTGAATGAAAGGAAACCACAAATATGAGCTCAATCCGTAGCTGCTGTAGCATCTAGAAGGTTCCAACTGTGGGTGATCAATCCTCATTGTTTCTTCATATTTAACTGATTAAATTGAAGGATAGATCACTGTCCAAAGCTCAAATGGAGCAATTCTATCATTAGATTTAATTGATTTTTTTTTTAGAAAGCCATTTCCATCGTAGCCATCCATGCATATCATAAATGGGCCAGTTTAAAGTGGGACCCATTACATGGATAGCACAATTTGAGCCGCCTTTAAGACATGTATACTGTGAATCAGTGCATGGGTGTATCACCATTGCTCACAGACAGAGTATCAAAGTTTGAGGTTTGCTGGAAAACATCTCAGTATGAATTTTAGCCTTTCAATTAGGGTCAATCTTCCCATTGAAACCGTGTAGACAGGTCACTTTCAACAGAGGAAAGACAATAAATAAAAGCTCTCAGTTGGATTATTTCTCCGCGTTGATCATTTGACTTTGTAACTTTGAACATGACAGTGGGCATAACCACTGTGTAATCAAAAGGGAGGAATATTCCATCAGAGAGTTGTTAGGAGATGTATCTTAGGGCCTGTTTGGAATGTAAGATTAAATGTATTGAATTACAATAGGTGGAAATAGCACCATTATTACATACTCGTTATGTTTGGAAATATCTTGAAATTTTAACAGTCTATTCCAACCATTGGGGATCAAATTCCTCCCTTTGGAAAAACACTTTATTAAATAAAACCTGCATTTAGCGAACCACAAAATTTTAATTAATGAATTAGATTTTACAACTAATGCCAGTCACTTATATACATATGCAACTCAATTGTCACCTTTAAAGAATACATATGAATGGACAGTGGGGATAAAATGCATGCATCAATGTGGGGCCTACAAATATAATAGATTATAAAAGTTATAAAAAAAAAATCTCGCCATATCTCTTGTTGGGACTACATGATATGATGCCCAGATTAATTCAATCATTCCCATCAATCCCAAATGCCAATAGAATTTACATTTGAGAAAATGCAATTCCATAACACATAATCTCACTTCCAAACAGGCACTTTCAAATTAAGATGCATGGCATGAACACGGTGAGGATCGTGTGGTCAACCAGTCTGATCTTAAACACGTGTGACCGTTTTCAGGTGTGAGGTCAGTGTCCTTTCAAAGTATTTACGATGGTTAGCCGGCTCATATTTATTGGGAGAACGAGTCCGGACTCAGGAGAGAATTTCCCGCTTCCGAAGGCAACAATACAGCAGATGTAGTTAGATAGCTTGTCATGGAGGTCCACTCTCCATAATTCGAACCATCATGGAAAAGAGCACGTGCCAAGTGATGTGGACATGCACTTGCCTTTCACACGAAGCAGATCGCGTAATGGACCACACACCACTGACCTGGGTGGGATGTTGATGTGGCAAAGTTCTGTGAGCCCACCACTATGTGTTATATCCACACTGTGCATCCATTTTGATGTGAGATCATTTTAGGCCATGAGCCCAAAAAAGAGCTACATCCAAACCCCATGTGGATCACACCACAGGAAGCAGCGGGGACAATAATGCCATCTTTAAAACCTTTCTAGGGCTCATCATGATGTTTATTTGCCATCTAACTTGTTCATAAGGTCACACATGCTTGGAGGAAGGAAAAACACAAATATCAGCTTGATGCAAAACTCATAAGCCCCCAAAAAAAGTTTTCAGTGGCAGGTATTCAATCCCCATTGTTTGCTTTATGAGTTCATTTTTGGGGTCATTCCCTGAAATGATCTCGCAAAATGGACCAAAAAAGTTTTCAAGGGTAGATGTTCAATTCCCATTGTTTGCTTTATGAGCTCATTTTTGGGCCACCAAGGTTGGTGGTGTGTGGCACACCATTCAACTCACTTCCCCTCACAATGGGCTTTGGAGCACACGTGGCAGTAGGCTATACCTTAAAATGGCTATACCCCGAAAGTCACACTCGTTGGACAATCCTAATCATTCGATGGGATGAATTTTGAATGAGAGAAGGGGCATTTACATAAAAAGTCAACTAAAATTCCATGGACCGTCCATTCTTCCCAGGACCATTGTGCACATTTGAATTATGAGATAAGGAGGAAAAACAATCAGAAGAGTTTTCATTTGTTTGGATATTTCCGCGTCAAAGAAAAGAAAGAGATTGGTAAAGAAATCATTAGCTTTTCCCATAGTCAAAATCTCATACATAAGGTATAAGATGCTTGCTATAGGAGAAATACGAGATTTTCATATGCTATTTAAACATGATTTAAATCCAAACAAGTTATAAATTCATATTAGCAGTTTGGATTGAGAGAAATAATAAAAAAGATAGAAAATTGCATTTCTAATGTTAGCAAAGTTTCCAACAAAATCTCCAGAATATTTTCCCGCCTTTTCCTTTGAAAATTAAATTTCCTTCCCCACATTCTCCTACTTGTCGTTAGCTATACCCAAACCATTTGAAGGCCGCAATCACCTATCTTCTTCTAAATTTGAGGGCACTTTTGCTGAATACAATGATCCAGAGCTTCGATTTGATGGTCTCATTATAAGACGGGTCATGTGTTGGGATTCAAACCTCCAACAAACTTGAATCAACCCTAGGTGTATTCGGATTTGATGGTCTCATTATAAGACGGGTCATGTGTTCGGATCTAACGCCTCTGCTAATCCATGCACTTTATGGAAGCATGTTAAATGAAGATGGAATCATAATAATAATAAAATAGAATAACCAAATGATCAAGCAAGCAACTACGGAACACAAGATATTTATATGGAAAACTCTTTCGAAAAAAAATCATGGCACAAAATGATAGAAATCTCCTCTATAATTAAATCTTAGAGTACGCCAGTTATCTTATTTAATTGCAGCTTCGCTCGATCTCTCCTTGCAATTTGCTCTTTCAAAAAACCCTAGATTTTTTGAAAATATTAATTCCCAAGCCTCATACACGTGTAAAAAACTCTCCCCCTTAGCAAATCCATGCCCCTCGAGGGAAAACACTCATATCAATCAAACTCTAATCTAAAATTAAATTGAAATGACCTAATTTTCGTAAAACCACACAAATCCAATAGTTGCATCACAGTCAACTACAAAATTCCATGATTGACTGTAAACATCACAAAGAGTCATGGTCGAACATGAAATTCCACGGTCCACCGTGCAAGGCATCCTACACAAAATCATGCCACGAAATCTTCTCCCTTATACATTCCAAATTGTCCATATAATTACTTGCTAATGGACGGCTAAGAAAAGACTTGACGAGTGTCTACAATTAGTTAAAAAATGTCCCATCAAATAAATGATCATGATCATACTTATAGCATGTACCATGTGTGATTAGGATTGCAAAATGAGCAATATGCATCTCCAGCTAATTTTGGGCCGAATGGTTGCTATGACCCATCCAAAGGATGGTTTGTGCATTTGAAGGCTATGGAACCAATACACCCATTGAACGGCAGATGCAGTTACGTATACCAAGCCCCGTCGCCGATGTTGTACATTCATATGCTGTAAATGGCATCAATCAGACATAGCCCAAACACATGTAAAATCAGAGTATTCTTTGCACCGTATGTTCCTTTGTGATACATGAGTGCACGATCTAAGCTGTCCATTGTGTGGATTAACCATGAAATATGCCCATATGAAAAATAGGCATGTTTACTTATCATGTGGCCCATGATTTCATAAATAAATAAACGGCATGGGGCTCTTGTCCTACTCGATAAAGGGCTTGGAGCATACCCTTGCAAGGCACTGGGGCACTTGTCCTACTACATGAAGTGGACACTATTTTAGATTAAGACAACCAACTGGTCATCTTAGCATCCCACATATGCCATCATGCATGTTCAATCTCTTGATATGTGTCATGTATGCCTATGTGCCACCATCTCAGCTTTAGGCCCCCGCATGCTCAAGAAATTTTCTTGATATTTTATTTTGCCAAACGTGACGTTTGAAACAAGCCAAAATTTATGAGAAAACCGCGTTAAAAAACACATAGGATATTTCCTTTGCCATCATTTCTTGGGAATTAAGTTTCTCAATAAATATTAAGGGTTGTTTGGCATTTGTATTTGAGGGGATTTGAGGGTGTTTGAGGTAATTTTGAATCAGGGTCATTTGACAACGTGGATTAGAGGGTATTTTGAACTCATAGAGTATTGTAAATTCTCGAGTTTGCTGAGTTTGAAATCCTTTCCTTTTCTTTGGATTACCAATCCTTTCTCTTTTTTCTCACTTTTAAAGTCATGAAAAATTGTATGTGTAACATGTGTGTCAGTAGGCTACTATTCTATTGTACATGTGGCCCGCTAATGATATTCTAAAACAATCAAATTATCAATTGCATTACTAAAATTATATCAATAGAATAATTTGAGTAGTCCAACATTAGCAATGTAAATCAATGGTAAAAAAAATTAGATGCCCGGTTGTAATCTTATACTTGTGGCCCATTTGTAGCTTAGATTTCATCATTTTTTTTTTTTGCCGCAGTCCAAATCTAGGATGCCAAACACAGTAGGAGATTGAGGTGCCAAACGAGGCCTGCTTCTTTATTCATACTTTTCACGGATCCAAAAAAGTCCCTAAGATTTTCAAAATCTTGACAGTATAAATATCTGACGACTTAATTCATTACAAAATTATCATGATTCCACAAATTTAATATATAAAAGTTCAAATCATGATACAGCTGCTATATCTGACCATTTCTCCATGGCGAAAGAAAGGTGCCCCCAAAACCAATATAACAATACCAAAATTAACACGATCGAGTACGCCATTGCCGCATCCGAACCTGATGTTGTACTCCAATCATGGCAACAATGAGGCCCACCACTTGTCACTAGTTGCCCGGCATCTATGTACAACACCTGATCAGCGACAGGTTGTGGGTCCCACTCCTGTTCTTGGGGTGTGTAACATTCGATTGCATCAGCATTACATGCAAAAGAATGCTCACTGCAGTTTTAAGGGTACCCAATGTTACGTGTGCAATATCTAATGTTGTGTCACACCCAAAAGCTAATATGTTAGGTGGAGTAACCTCAGGATGAAGATAAACTCCACCTCCTTCATAACTGATGTGGGACAAACTAACAATCCCCCTCCTCACATGAGGAAGCTGGGGTGTGCAATATGCATGTACGGGGCTTGGACCGGACAGGTAATATAGGCTTTGATACCACTGTTGTGTCGTACTCAAAAGGCTAACCCTAACCCTGAAGACAAACTCACTTCACCCCCTCCCAACCGATGTGTGACAAACCAACACCTAAAAACTATGCCAGCTCATTCAACAGGAGTGTGGTAGACCGTTGTTTTTCCTCTAACCGTTCACATTTTCATATATACGCGGCTACTTGATTCAGAGTTCAGACTGGGGATAAGGAACATTCACACTTGAGGCCCACCTGACTAATGTCCAGGATCTCCAACACGTGTCATGCTGGCACATGTGGGGTTTGTATGATTGTTATGTTCCACATAATGCAGGTCACAAGTCTTATCATAGCTTATCATGCATCCATATAAAACCTGATTAAAATCCGTGGGTAGGATGAGTGGTGGGCCACACCGAGTCTTAATCGACAGATGTAAAACAGGGTTAGGTTGGGATGGGCCCCACAACCTAGGTTAATCTCACCAAAACCCATAAAAAAAGTAAGACTAATAATGGCTGTCCAAGGTAAAAACAAAATTAGGGTCTGTACACAACATCGTGGATTTTGATAGCCCAAATCCCAATAGGTACCTGAATTGCAAACACATGAAAAAGTAGTTATATGATACTCAGGTTGCCTATGACACTTGATATGCAGGCGTTCCCAAATTTTACACGTGGCATACACATGTATTAACTTAGATAAATTGTGTAGTCCACTGTCATAAAGTCACAATGATTTGTTGAACAATCTTAACCTCTGATTCGTGGGCACTTGTTTGTGGAAATAGGACCGTTGGATTTTGTTTTTCATTTTTAATCGTCTAATAAATGTCCATCAATCTGATGGTCAGATAATCAAATAAGATTAAAGTTTGGTACGGTTTAATTGGAGTACTTGTATTCCACTTGTGCAAGTTCTAAGCAGTTTCTAAGTGCCTGTGTATCATCTATCACACTATGCCAGAGTATCAAAGTTTTTCTTGAATGTGATGTAACAAACAAGCTTTTCTCTGTGCCCCTCCCTCGAGTGCACTTTGGAATTGCTCTCACCTCTCGCATGTGAAATCATTCGCACACTTGTGTGAAATCAGAGTCGTTCATCATGGGACCACCATGTTTTATGAATCCGACTTGAGGCTGCCATTAGATGGGCCACACGTGTACAAAAGTGAACCGTTGAAATCGGTCCATATTTGATGGACATGTGGGGCACCTTATGATCGTATTGATCGGCTGATAAGCGGTTGTGATATCACACACGTGTGCCTCATACCCATGTGCGAGAGGACCACTGTTGCAAGCTGGGCTCGAGCTAGGGCACGTATTATTTAGTAAAGAAAGCGACTTTCCTGGCATCAATGGACATGACCATGTGATGCCCTAAAGCTCCTATTTCCTTATTATAAACAGGGAAGCTGTCCACTGTGATATACCGAGCTGAAAAGAGTCACTATTGTGCTGATCTGATTACTGTCTGATAAAGGGTGAAAGTTGTTGGAAGTGGGCCCCATTAGATCCCAGCACCTCTTAAACGGTCAAATCAAGGACCGGCAAGTCCCCATCACCGTCCGATCTTGATCAGATAGTCAGATGGTTGTTAAAGTTCCCCTGTGGTGAACTGTTTCAATATATTTCCCAATAAATAATCAAAAGCCAAAGTGGCTGGTTCCAACATGAGCCCCACCATGAGATGAGGTGCCCTAAAAATCAGGCCTATCTGATTCTTGGGTGGGCCACACCCAAAATCATGCTAAAGTGATGCTCGGGATTTCCTCTTAAAGATGTGGAAGTTGGCTGACAAAAGAGTTTGTTTCTGCCTGTGTCGCGACTATGGATCACCAACATATGTAAGCCCCATTGGGGCCCACATGTTGAGATGGTCCATCAATGGTCTGGATGCCACTTATATGGGCTACCATATGAAACTTCTGAATGGATGGTTCTGATCATCACTAATGTAGGTGAATGAGGAACACTGATGAGAAACCTTTCAACGGTTCACATTCACCTGAGAAAATCAAAGCTCAGTATCATCCTTGAAGCATAGCTTATTTATGTAGCACCTAGAAGATGGACGGTTAAAAATAATGGAAGCATCTTTTCACGTGGGCCCCATGAGAAAGGCTTATTTACGGTGATTCAAAATTCCAAGTCCAAGACAATGGATAACGAACAACCAAATAAAAAAAAAAAGGCAACACCAGCCGAAAGGAAAGCAAGAGAGAGGCAATGCACGCCCAACACAATCATATACAGAGATAAAGCAAGACTCAAATCGATTCTCCATCATAGCAAATTCATAGTGGGCCACAGTACGGCCCACCGTTTGGATGGTCTGGAGAGAGTATACACCTTGTGGACAGTGGATGTGCACATTACATATTGGATACAAAATCTGCATCATTGAATGGCTAGACGGTGGCGGGCACACAAAGAAAATGCTGTCCTAATATTAAATAGGTGCATCGAAACGATCGAATATAAAGCCCATGCAAAGCAACCACTAACATACAATAATATCATTTTAAAATGCGACCGGGCATTTAAAAAACTTGGGCCATACTCAAATGGTTCGCATGTAGACTTACCGTCGAATTTTCGCTATTGAGGGACGTACTGTTGCACGCGAATGCGCTCCTGCACAGACATACAGCAAATATCCATAATACATGCATATGCTCATACCAGTAAAAAATACATAACAAAGTCCATGGATGGGGTATGTACATGAATTGGACAGTCAACATGCCAACTTTCGGTGCATCTATTCATAATAGAAGCTATTGATCATATAAGAGTTTAATAATCATGGCAAAAGACTGTCGCTCTAGCTTGCTAAAGCGCCACTTCCCACATTTTGCAGATTCTCTACTTAATGCTTCTCTCGACATCGCCAACAGTAATGTGATAGTCCCTTCCACAACTTCAGACAGATTCATTAATCCTACGCCTGTTGAAGCACCAGAAGTACTAGCCTGCAATGGTCCCCACACCTCTGAGTCCAGGAGATTTAAGGTCCGTCTGTTTTGAAGATGATCACAAGCATAATGTGAAACAGGGCTAAAAGATAAAATGCAACCACAACCCATCTAACTGCTCCAGCTCCTAAAAGCTAGTTCATCCTATAACAGCCAGCTCTTTCGAATGGTTACTTTCCTGTTCTTGATTGGCTATCTGCGTCTTGTCTTGTTCCCGGAATTTTCCTCATGATCAATTCAAATTGTCCTTGCCTTCCCATCAACTTGCACAAATTCCGGCCTCCCAATTCAGCGGGAGTTACGGGGATTCAAGTGGCGCTCAATCAACAATCTGGAAAGTGACATTAGAACCTGTAAAACTGTGGCAAATTCCTGCAAGAAATGCTAAGGCTATTCGCATGGTGAGAGAGTGAGGAGGAGGTGATCCACAGTCATGTGCCAATGCAGCACGTGTGCAAGATCCAGATCCTTAATCAGGTTGGCCGGCTATGAACATCCCCTTGCTCATGATGAGGCTGGTCCATTCTTCTAGTGGGCTGGGTCGACATTTATGTTGAATATAGATCGTTGGTCTTTTGAAAACAAAAAACACCTCACATTTGTCTCACATGTGGATGGCCAAATAAATGCACAGACACGCTTGACTTTTGGGCAGGGCATATCCATGGTGGCTGTGCCTGATGGATGGCCCAGATCTCTCACATGTGTGCGACATTGGTATGTCTGGTCTTAAATCACCTCTTCAGTCTCTCCTTGTGTTGAACTGCCTTAGCATTTTTCAATTTCAATCATAGCCAAATTCATCACTTGTAATGATTTTTGGATTGGATTAATTGAAGTGAGCAAGGTAAATCTGGTTGCTGTTGTCCAATTTTGCAATCGTATGTAGTTTAGTTCCTTCTCCCAATAAAGAGTCGTGATTTGTAGTACATATTGTCCAGTCAGTATGGTGCAAAAAAGTTGGGAAAAAGGGTAAATCCGATGCTTGGCTTGACCAATTCTATATTCACAACCTCATTGAAAATTTTCTCATTTGATATTGAAAATGTGGATATTATACATGCTTCAGAAGGAAAATTAAGGTTAAGGCAGACCAAAACCAGATGTGTGATGGTCTGGAAGCCATGAATCTGTCCTCTTACAACTCAATGGCTTACCGTTGTGCTGAATGAGGCAGTTGGCGGAAGCCAACAGATTTTTAACTTTTCCTCTCCTCACCCTGCTGGTATTTGACCACTCCGTACACAACAGTGCCGGCCACGAACAAGAAGACTGTTGGGGTGAAGGAAGGATAGAGATACTTCACAAAGAATTTATCCCACTCCTCTGGCAAGAAACCTGCATTAAGTAGGAAAACCAAGGGTTATGTGGAAACAATACAAAATAAACATTTCAGAAGCTAGTAAATCCCACAACCATGGTCTCTCCCTATTACAAACACGGGGAACGCTTACCTCCTGCTCCCAAAACTTTTTATTGACATGTGGGATGGCCAAACATTGATCTGGACTATTCATATATTATACCACTATGGACGAGGCAGATGATCCTAATCTTTTGGATGTTGGGCCATTTTATTGCAACCATACAGTGTTATTAGTATCGTACAAGTGGTATACAAGATATATCGTGAAATATATCGGCCGATATCATCGATGCTAAAAACATTGGTCAAGATCAAACTGCTAAAAACATCTAGCTATCTCTACTAATAACACCCAAAGAGGTTTGCTTGGATACATCCTGATGTATTGCAATGTTGGGACATGACCCAAACTGTTTATTGTTTTGAACGAAAAAATAAAGATCTCTTGGATGGGGGATGCCCAAAAAAAATATCAGATTGACTCTTTGAGCAGTGACTGTCCACTTGCAAAGCAAAAGAGAAAATTTTCAAATGGTTGAAGCACTCCAACTTAAGAGATTTTATTTCAAGTTGACAGTCATTGTATACTTGGTTTGGATCTCTGCAAGATGATTCAGATTCAAAGATTAAAGTCACAATGTGTCACATTCCGATACGTTGGATGAATTCAAGCAAACTTCATGCTCTAATCCATGTTGCGCAGCACGCCAACAACGCCGGTGAACCGAGATCCAATCTCCGGTCTCACCCACAAACGATAAACAGGAAGAAATAATACTAGAAACGATATTAAAACAAACCAACAATCCACACGACAATTTACGTGGAAAAACCCCAACAAGGGTAAAAAACCACTGGTGCAAACTTCCACTATGAAGAAGACAAAGTTATAAGCAATATACTCACATTATCTGATGCTCCCATGCACAGAGATGACCCTTTTTGCTAGCCTCTTCCCTCTTTCTCACCTTGGACGTATAGAAAACCTAATTACATACCCTAATTCCGAATCACACCCCTTTATATAGTATAAGGAAATAGAACCCAAATTAGGAAAGCTCGCAAATCACTTCGCGTCCAGTTGGGCGCCCGGTCAGGCTTAGTCGGGCGCCTGCCCAATGCAGAAATCGTCCAGCGAGCTCAGCAGGGAAAAGCCCGAATTTCGGGTGTCCGACCAGACTTGGTCGGGCTCCCGCCCTGGGTACCGGGTGCTCGGTCCACTGACCGTCGGGCGCTCGACCACCTTCTGGTGTGATTGGCTCTACACCTCAACAATCTCCCACTTGGAGATACGTTACTATAGTTCTTCGTCTTCTACATCCGGAGTGCACCACCTCCCCGTCTTCAAGCCTGAAGATCAATCAAAGCTGAACAAAGCTTCAGCTTCTCTCGTGTGACTGCCTTGGTCAACATATCTGCAGGGTTCTCGCTTGTATGGATCTTCTCCAGAGCAATCGATCCATATTCCAGTAACGAACGTATAAAGTGATATCTGATGTCAATATGCTTGGTCCTTGAATGAAAGACTAAATTCTTAGCTAAGTGTATTGCGCTCTGACTGTCATTGTATAACTTGCAATCTGCTTGCTTCTTCCCTAACTTTTTCATAAAACCTTGCATCCACAGCATCTCCTTGCATGCTTTTGTAGCTGCAGCATACTCTGCTTCCGTTGTACTGATGGACACTATCTTCTGTAACTGAGAGACAAAACAGGCTGCAACACTACCCAGAGTAAAGACATATCCTGTAGTGCTCCTTCTGCTGTCAATATCCCCTACTAAATCTGAATCGACGTAGCCTTGTAGCTCGATTTCCGATCTTCCATAACACAACCCTACATCCACAGTACCTACCAGGTATCTGAGGATCCACTTCACAGCTTCCCAATGTTCCTTCCTGGGGATGTTCATGAACCTGCTAACAACTCCCATTGCTTGAGCAATATCTGGCCTCGTGCTAACCATAGCATACATGATGCTCCCTATAGCTGACGAGTATGAGACTTTAGCCATGTAGTCTCGTTCCTCCTGCATCTTCACACCTTCCTCCTTAGAAAACTTGAAGTGATTGGCTAATGGAGTGCTAACCGGCTTAGCACCTCCCATGCTAAATCGATTAAGTACCTTGGCTATGTACTCTGCTTGTGACAAAACTAGTTTCTTGTTTTCCCTGTCACGTTTTATCCTCATGCTTAGGATTTGTTTTGCAGCTCCTAAATCCTTCATGGAAAATTCTCTAGACAGTTGTCTTTTAAGATCTAAGATGTTCTTCATGCTTGATCCGGCTACAAGCACATCATCAATGTACAGAAGAAGGATGATGTATGACGTATCAAACTTTTTCAAATAACAACAGTGGTCTGCATGATATCTCCTGAACCGGTTTCCCGACATGAAACTGTCGAACTTTTTGCACCACTGCTTCAGGGCCTGCTTCAGGCCATATATACTCTTTTTCAGTCTATACACCTTGTTCTCATTTTCTGGTGCGACTTATCCTGTCGGCTGATGCATGTATATCTCTTCTTCAAAGTCCCCATGAAGAAAGGTTGTCTTAACACCTAGCTGCTCTAGATGTAGATCATCTGTAGCCACTATACTCAAGACTATACGAATCGTAGACATCTTCACCACTGGTGAAAATATTTATGTGAAATCGATACCTGCCTTTTGTTAGGAACCTTTCACAACCAGTTTGACCTTGTATTGCTTCGAACCATCATGCTCCTCCTTTAGTCTGTAAACCCATTTATTATGAAGAACTTTCTTACCCTTAGGTAGAGTGATAAGCTCCCACGTACGATTGGACTCAAGAGAGTCCATCTCATCATCCATGGCCAGCTCCCACTTAACCCGTGTATCTGACTGTAATACTTCTTCAAAACATTCTGGTTCACCATTATCTGTCAGCAGTAGATAATGTAAGGAGGGTGAGTATTGGACTTTAGGTCTCCTCTCCCGAGTAGACCTCCTCACAACCGGTGTCTGCGGTTTTGCCTCATCATGCTCTTATGTATGCTCATCCTGTGGCACTGTAATACCTGTGTCTGGTAACTCTTCCAACTCTACGAATTCTTTCTTATCAGCCTTATTCTGCTTTTGCTTCAAAATATCCTTATGCATCACTTTTTCATTAAAGATTACGTCCTTTCTTCTGATAATTTTTCGGTTCTCTGTATCCCAAAATCGGTACCCAAAATTATGTTGTCCGTAGCGTATAAGCGTGCACCTCCTGGACTTCGCATCTAGCTTATTCCTATGCTTTGCATCAATGTGAACATATGAAGTGCAACCAAACACTTTGAGATGTGCAAGGTTCACTTCTTTCCCAGTCCACGTTTCTTCTTGTAACCCACCATCCAATGGTGCTGAGGGACTTCTATTGATGAGATTTACGGCAGTATTCATAGCATCTGCCTAAAAGGTCTTGGGCAACCCTGCATGTAGCCTCATGCTCCTGGCGAGCTCAAGGATAGTCCTGTTAATGTGCTTAGCTACACCGTTCTGCTGCGGTGTCTCTGGAATTGTTTTTTGATGTTTGATCCCATTTGCTACACAATACTCTTCAAACCTCTTATCACTGTACTCTCCCCCATTATCCGATCTGAGACATTTTACTGTTTTACTTGTCTCATTTTCTGCTATTACTTTCCACTTCTTAAATACATCGAATACATCAGATTTGTGCTTTAAGAAATAGAGTCACAATTTTCTACTAGCATCATCAATAAATGAAATAAAGTAACGTGAACCACCAAGAGATGATACCTGTGCCGGTCCCCATACATTAGTGTGTTCAAGCTCCAATATATGCTTTTTTGGAGCACGTCCTGTTTTCTTGAAACTTACCCTCTTTTGCTTACTGTTAGGGCTGTAAATGGGTCAGTGGACCCGATGGGGTACCCAGACCCAACCCATTTAGACCCGACCCAGACCCGACCCATTTGTTAAATGGTACGGGTCTGGGTCCAAGAATAGACCCATTTGTTAAACGGGTTTGGGTCTGGTTTCCTTTATATTAGGCCCGACCCGACTCGACCCAAACCCATTTAGTAAGTGGGCGGGTTTGGTCTATGTTACAAGGGACCCGTCCAGCCAAGACCCGTCCAAACCCGGTTTTAAGCCTTGTAAAATGCTTGCATACTTGATCCAGACCCGGACCCATTAGACCCGGCCCATTTATAAATGGGTCTGGGTGGATCTCCCTCTACCAGACCCGGACCCATTTATAAATGGGTCTGATGGGCTGACTCAGACCCGACCCGGACCCGCCCATTTAGTAAAAGGGTCTGGGTCTAAAATTTGGACCCAGACCCGTTTAGTAAATGGGCGGGTCTGGTTTTGGCTAAACCCGCCCCGAACCCGACCATTTACAGCCCTACTTACTGTACACGCAATCCTCGCAGAATTTCAGGTCGATAGACTTCAACTCTGGTAGCTCCCCCTTTGACAATAGCACTTTCATCCCCTTTTCACTCATGTGTCCCAATCTCTGATGCCATAACTGCTCGTTCACTCCAGTTGATGCGACTGCGAGTGAGTTATATGATCTGGAAGTCACGTACAAAGTACCTTTTTGTCTCGAGATATCATCAATGCACTTTTTGTGACCTTCCAGGAGTCACTTGTGAATGTCGTCACATATCCGGTATCGGCCAACTGCCCCACTGAGATTAAGTTCTGTCTCAAACTCGGTACATGTCTGACATCCTTCAATTTCAAAACCGTTCCGTCTTTCTGACTTATGTGAACGGCTCCCTTGCCAACAATATTGCACGGCTCATCATCACCTAGGTAGACTCTCCTGAAGTCACCTGATACATAATCACGCAGAACTTTCTTAGACGAAGTGGCATGAAATGAAGCACCTGAGTCTATAACCCAAGACTCATTCCGCGCATCAAGAGATAAGATCAACGCCTCTGTGTCACTCTCCTCAGACAGATTCACTGAATCCTTCCCACCTTGAGAGCTTCCTTCTTGTTTCTTAAGCGCCCTGCAATTACGCTTCATATGCCCCTTCTTCCCATAATGCCAACACCCGTCCTTGTCTTTCGGTCCCTTGAACTTCTTCCTCAACATAGAACGCCTGTGTTTATTGCCTCCCTTGCTCAACGATATTCCTCTTCCTTCAAAGTTTAGCGTATTCCCTGAATCCCCTGAAACTCCCGATGCCTTTCTTCTAGATTCTTCGTTGAGAATTAGACCGGCTACATCATCGAATTTCAACTTCGTAGACCCTGAAGAATTGCTCACAGCAATTACCAAACCATCTTAACTATCTGACAAACTGGACAAGATCAATAATGCCCTAATCTCGTCATCAAAAGTGATGCCAACAGATTCCAATCGGCTCGTGACTATATTGAACTCGTTTAGATGTTCAACCACGCCTCCACCATTTGACATCTTCATGTTGATAGCCGTTTCATAAGATGAACCTTGTTGGACACCGATGGTTTCTCATACATCGTAGCTAGAGCTTGCATTAATTCTTTTGTAGTCTTTACCTTGGATATATTGAAGGCGATGCTTTTAGACAAAGAGAGTCGGATAGTTCCTAAAGCCTTCCGATCCATTAAAGCCCATTCATCACTTGTCATCTTCTCTGGTTTCTTCTCTTTTCCTTCTAGAGGAATATAGAGGTCCTTCTGATACAGATAATCCTCTATCTGCATCTTCCAGAAGGCAAAGTATGAACCATCAAACTTCTCAATTTGTGTCTTCCTTTCTTCCGTCATCGCTCCCACTTGAACTAAACCAATAACTCTGATATCAGTTGTTGCGCAGCACGCCAACAACGCCAGTGAACTGAGATCCAATCTCCGGTCTCACCCACAGATGATAAACAGAAAGAAATAATAACTAGAAGCGATATTGAAACAAACCAACAATCCACAAGGCAAAATTTACGTGGAAAAACCCCAACAAGGGTAAAAAAACCACGGGTGCAAACTTCCACTATGAAGAAGACAAAGTTACAAGCAATATACTCACCTTCTCTGATGCCCCCATGCATAGAGATGACCCTTTTTGCTTAGCCTCTTCCCTCTTTCTCACCTTGGACGTATAAAAAACCTAATTACATACCCTAATCCCGAATTACCCCCTTTATATAGTATAATAAGGAAACACAACCCAAAATAGGAAAGCCCGCAAATCACTTCGCATCTGGTCGGGCGCCCAGTCAGGCTTGGTTGGGTGCCTGCTCAATGCAGAAATCGTCCAACGAGCTCAGCAGGGAAAAGCCTGAATTTCGGGAGTCCGACCAGACTTAGTCGGGCGCCCGCCCTAGGCACCGGGCACTTGGTCCACTGACCGTCGGGCTCCTGACCACCTCCTGGTGTGATTGGCTCCACACCTCAACAATCCATTCATTTGTGCTGAAGTTATTTAATAATCCAACACAAAAGGCAGTAAGGGTTAGGTCCTAGGGGGAACTGCTTTCATTTGAACTAGGCTGCGAGGTTGAGATGTATCAGCTACATGTCTCTAGGCAATACTGTATCCCATGTACTGCATCCAATGTATTTTTAAGCCTCAAGGTGTTATGGCATTGTACAGTTGGCAGCTTGATGCATTCAGAAGTCCTAACATGATAAAATGCGATGATGCTGCCTATATACACCAAAAACAGATGCCCGTATCATGGCATATGGAGTAAGAGTTGAGAAAGGATTCAGGTAAAGGTCTTAAGGTATTAATTGCAGAAACCCATGCAAGTTGGTTCTAGGACAACAACATTTCGTACGTATTTTTTTTTCCTTGAAAATTGACGATTATATATATTTTTTAAAACCAGTATGTCATGAAGGACAAACCCAAGCACAATTGACCCTCTCATCGCTAAAAAATTAGGCCTGCCAAGAGCATACATCATGGAAAAAAGAAGTAAAAAAACCTTAAAAACAAGGAACTGCCTAATCCAACAACAGGCACCCCCAATTCCCAGAAAATCCGCCTTGGAGCACCCTCTGAATTCCTGCTTTAAGAGCCCAACTGATGATCACGTGGACAGTTATTTCATACATGATTCTGTTTGGATGGAATTCCTGCACAATAATTAAGCACAGGAACAGTACTACATAATTGACTTATGGTAGCCTTTCGACATTCATGGATGAACGTTTTAAATAATTACTTCATGATTTGCTGCAATCAGAAGCATGTGAAAACAGAAGTTGAATGGTGTCAAAGAGGATGTTGGAATCCTGTAATCCACAAGAATGAGTTCCTATCATAGTATGTTACCTGCATAGCAGTATACAAGCATGCCATTATACAAATGTTCTATTTGCACGTGGGGGAGCATCGATAGAACAAAATTAGTGCAGGAGACAAGAAAGAAAGCACTTGGGAAGAAGGTGCCTTTTCAAGGTGTTTTGGCTTCCACTCCATGACATTTTGGATATCGAATACCTGACCTTTTGGATTCGAATCCAAAGGAGTTGGAATTTACCACCTTTCTAAACAGGCTCAAATTTCACAGGCCAAAGGAGCTGTAAGCAGTTGAGGTGTTTGGTCAATTTAACTTCAAAGCAGGGAAATGTTGCATTCAGTATGCCCTAATGATTTCAGTATTGTGTGGTTTAAAGAAAAAAGATTTAGGAACTGTGAGGGGAGGAAACGTGAAGTGGGGAAAACAAAACAAGCAAAAGTATGAGAAAAAAGAATCCCTTGAACCGATATGCTCATGGGGAGAAATAATATGGTTTAGGGTTTAGGGCCTGTTTGGCTGCACCCTTAGAAGGAGCTTTTGATGCCAAAAAGCCGTTTTAATCCAAATGGCAGTTGTTGTTGTGTTTGGATGCACTTTGCAAACCCTCGTCCTATCTCCCCCCTGAAAAAATAGGCGCTAAAACACCGACTTTGTGAAAATGGATTCGTTTTTGCCAAGTCAACCAAAAATGAATGCTTGAAATCTCCTTTTTTGCAAAAAATCCCCTTTTGAGGAACTGCTTCCAAATGGGCCCTTAGGGTGAAGGATTTTTAGGTTTTAGGGTTTAGAGTTTATTAACTTGGAAAGTAGGATAAATGCTTGAGGATTGGAATATAGGTCCCCTTACTTCGACTTATAACTTGAAAAGTATGAAAAATGCCTCGAGGATTGAAATTTTGGCGACCTTACTGAGGTTTTAAAAAGTGGGCAAAGTGCAATGAGCATTGCTACTAGATTTTTAACTTGAAAAGTGCACAAAATTCCTCAAGGATAGGCATCAAGGCACTGTTACTTTGATTTTTAATTTGGACTATGGGAAAAATGCCTTAAAGATAGGCACTTAGGTGATTTTTAACTTAGAAGGTGGGCAAAAAGCCTCAAAGATAGACAATTAGGTGGCCTTACATTAATTTTGATCTTGCCAAATACCTCAAGGATTGGCAATAGGTGCCATAAAGCCTTTTAACTTGAAAAGTGACGAAATGCCTCAAGGATGGCCATTTGATGCCCTTATTTGGATATCTCTCTCTCTCTCTCTCTCTCTCTCTCTCTCTCTCTCTCGATCGAAATGGGCAAAGTGTCTTATGGATCAGAAGTTTGGTGCCCTTACTCAGATTAACTTGAAAAGTGCATAAAATTACCTCAGGGATTAGCATTTTTTGTAATCACTTTCCTGGATCGCTATACGTAGAATCGCGAATAAAAGAGGAACCATGATGCGTTAGGGCTGTCAATGGCACGGATCTTGATCCGTATCCGATCCGATTTAATCGGATTCGGATCAATAATCGGGTAATCGGGTCGGATACGGATATCCAAAGATGATCCGTTTAATATTCGGGTCGGATTCGGATCAACCTTGATCCGGCCCGTTAACGACCCGACCCGATAAATAAATAAATAAATAAATAAAATAAAATAAAATAAAATAAAATAAAAACAGAGTTTCTCTCTCTCTCTCTCTCTCTCTCTCTCTCTCTCTCTCTCTCTCTCTCTCGGATATCCGGTCGGATATCGGGTCGGATCACAATCAGATCGGAAACGGATTTCGAAAAACTTAAACGGGTCGAGTTCGGATCACATACTTGTGATCCGGGTTGGATTCGGGTCGGATATATCCTTAATCGGGTCGGATACGGATCATCACTGATCCGGCCCGTATTCAACCCGTTGACAGACTTATGATGCGTACTTGGGCTATCTGCCATTGATGCTGGCAGTGGAGCTCATTGGAGATGAAGAATCATGTTGTTAGAACTTCCTCCTCTTCCTCATGCATTGCCGATGGGAAATAACTCTTTCACATGAGAAGAACCGGAACCGAGCATCTCTATTTATTTGTGGTTGGTTGGGGGCGAGTCAGACCCATTGACGGACTCACCACCCGACTTTGTTTACTCTACGCCTCTCCCTTGTGGGAGAGAGAAAACCTTAGCTATGTTTCAAACAAAAGAGTACGATATTCTAGGGTGCATATAAAGGCTGTATACACCACACTTACGTGGGCCCCACTTGAAACTCACTTGGATGATCCAAAACCATCCATTCCACTGCCTATATATGCCATCTGTGGACAATAATGCTACTCTCTCTCTCTCTCTCTCTCACACACACACACACACACACACACACACACACACACACACACACACACACATATGCGCAACGGATTATGTATATTTAATACATACTTGATGAGCTCAAAACTTTATCAGATATTTATAATGGATTATTGAGACTACTGATATCTGATTATGGCAATCGTCACAACATTTATCAAAGTGGAACCATGCATGATCACAAATATGAGTACTCTCAATAACATGGATCCTTAAGCTTGGTTGCGTGGTATGGAAATCCCATGTTAAGTGTGGCCATGTATGCAGATTTCCAAGCAGTTCCCACCATCTCTACCAAGAGATGCCTTATGCCTCAATAAATGACAAAGTAAACTGTTCATTTACCTTATACATGCACAACAAATTAATGAACATAAATTACATCAACATAAAACCTAAATTGTCAACTAGATTTTACTAAATTGGAATGCGTACACAACTGTAATGTCTGTACATACCCACTGACCCAAAGCATCATTCGAGACCTGATGACTTGATTAGGACAAGATTAGGATTGTAGAGATTCACCGACACTTGAAGATTCTAAATCCTCTACTTCTATAACAAGGAACCTTAAACCTACTTTTGATTCATATAAATCCTTATTGTTATTGAGAGGAATACTATACTGCAACATCCAACACTCGGCTTCAAGACAGGCGTTGAACTCTATTTTCAATGGATGAAGCCATGAGTGCTTCTATAGTTGTATTGCGCTTTTTTTGTGCAATGACCTCCATGCCGCGAAATCAAAACCTGAAGTGGATTTCATATTGATGAGGCATTCAATGCAATCCAAATTGTGCATCCAATCAGTTTCAAATGACTGGTGTAGTGGTGTGAGCAAAAGACCATATCACTTTCTTTGTAATCTTTTATGGATCCATATTTTTTACTCACCATATCAACCAAGCATTCCTACTATAAGAGCTTTGTTAGGCCAAAAGCAGGCCTAAACTATCATTAACACACAACACTAGAAACTAACACCTACTGACTTGTATACACTTATAAGTAGTGCTTCCCTTAAAAACAGGATGAAGAAATCACACCATTAACCTTAAGTATCGCCAATGTGATGCAAACCTAAATTGTAGGACTACTATTCATACCAAATATTCAAACCTTATGAATCAGGAACCCCTTTGGTTGCACCATATGTCCTTACTTTGAAGGTACCTTTTCAAGTGTTTCTTCTTTAGTGGGACTTCCTTGAGAAACCCTTGGTTGATCTTCTACTATTCTCTCATTAATCAATAAAGGAATGGACAGACCTTTCCTCTGTGATTAACATATGAAAGTCATGTTTCGCTCCTCAAGGAGGTTTCCATATTGTGATTTATTATCATGGCTTTCGCCATCCTTTAGGGTCTTGACATTCCCTATTTTGACCGTCGTTATGGCTTGTGAAAGGGTATTAGGATCTGAATTCCTTTTAATCCTTTAAGGCAGTCGATAAAATTGACTGATGGTTTTAGGTTTAACCATGAATATAACCATATCCTTAAGGGTCTTGTTTTGTCTCTCAGTTTGCCATTATAAGATATATGTGCCTCTAATAGATATCATGACGTAAACCGCTTTCTGTAAAGTGATGTTAAACTTTTGTCCAAACCGTAGATTATTTGCACACCACTTCTAAGTAGTTAATATTCCTAGTGACATCAATCTTTTCTTATTCTTGTTTGCTTTGTATAAACCATCATTTATATCCACATTCACATGCATGAGACTGGAGCAAGGTATTCTGTAACAGTAATGGTGGCTGTAACGGCCACCATCGTTACCTTTACGATACGGGTTGCAACGGCCATTACAGCCCCATAACAGCCTTTACTCTCTCTCTCTCTCTCTCTCTCTCTCTCTCTCTCCTCTCTCCTCTCTCTCTGTCTCTCTCTCTCTCTCTCATATTATTATTTAAAGAAAGAAAAAACCCGAAAAACCTGTATCGGACTCTTCATGGACTGTAACGGGGCCGTTACGGCCTTTACGGGTCATTTTTTCGTTAACGGCCTTTACAACCTTTATGACCCTGTAACGTGTAACGGTTGCCACCATTACCTTTATATAATGTAACAGCAGTTACGATACACTATGGATTGGAGCATCAAGGCTTAATTGATATACGTCATGAGTCAATACTGATGAGTGATGACATTTGAATCAAAAGATAGCAATATCTTTTCTTTTCAAAAGAAAATAACTATCATGACACAACTATACAAAGATCTTTAGTGAGGTCCAAATGCAAATTGACTCTAACTTTATCTTATAAAAGAAACTTTTAGCATCAATTTCAACTTTACAGTCGTTTCCTATGACCGTGTAGTACTCCGCATCATTAGGTCTTTGGCTCCTTCAAAACCTTTGCATGGAATTTTAGACATGAGTAGTAGCCCCAAATCGATCCACCATGAATACTCACGTGTATCAATAAAATTAATGTCTAAGAATTTTACCTTCATCATCATCATCATCATCATTTGCTTTTCTAGTTAGGCTCTATATCTATAGTATTGTTTCCTTAAGTGACTCTTCTTATTGCAAAAGTAGTAGGTCTGATCATTTTTTATCATTTTAGCTTTTCTCATTTGTTTCTAAGCCATTGTCTACTATGCACCCCCCCCCCCCCCCTTTAAAATTACTCCCACGAGAAGAGTAAACAATGTGAGCACTCTCAGGTCAATCTCAGTTAAGTCCTTCTTGCGCACATCGTGTGATTAGCTCAATCAAGGCCCATTTTTCATTTGCGCTCTCTTTCTCGAGTATACCTTCATGAAAACGCTTGGAAGTGGAATGTTTGACAGACTATTTGAATGCTCTCCCAGTTTTCATACTTAGCTACAACAACGACTGAGCTTCCATTGATGGATTTACGAGGCTATTCCTCTCTTATGGCTAAGTCTAAATCTATGCAGCCTAGAGTAATTTCTAGAGATACCTTCCATTTCTAAATCTATGCTCATTTGTTTCTAAGCCATTGTCTACTATGCGCCGCCGCCCCCCCCCCCCCCCCCCCCCCCCCCCCCCCCCCCCCTCTTTAAAATTACTCCCACGAGAAGAGTAAACAATGTGAGCACTCTTAGGTCAATCTCAGTTAAGTCCTTCTTGCGCACATCGTGTGATTAGCTCAATCAAGGCCCATTTTTCATTTGCGCTCTCTTTCTCGAGTATACCTTCATGAAAACGCTTGGAAGTGGAATGTTTGACAGACTATTTGAATGCTCTCCCAGTTTTCATACTTAGCTACAACAACGACTGAGCTTCTATTGATGGATTTACGAGGCTATTCCTCTCTTATGGCTAAGTCTAAATCTATGCAGCCTAGAGTAATTTCTAGAGATACCTTCCATTTCTAGAAGTGAAAGCTGGTAAAGGAGGGAATGAAATTCACTTAGGAGGTAACTGATGCAATATTCGTGAGTGTGAAAGGAAGGTGCAAAAGCTCACATTGGAAAGAAAATCTCATTGTACATAAGCATGAATGAAAGACTTTATCATGCTAATCCTTTATCTAATTGACAGGGCAGTGAACAAAATATCTAGGATGGTGGGCCTAAACATCAAACCTGGGGTAAAACCTAGTGCATCATTATAGCTCCCTTTACTTTATGCCGATATTGCAACATGCGAGTGGTTCTCACAACACGAGGGTTGAATGTCAACAATATAAGCCAAATGACCCTATACCTTTATGGCAAGATGGAGCCTTTGATCTCATGATGTCATCACCATCCACCCCACCTAGTTTGGCTCCCATCAGACGGCAAACTCCTTTGTGTCAAACGCTGCATGTTTTGGAAAGAAATGACACCTCATTGATTCTTAATGCACGGTGCGTGCATCATGTCCTTTGATTTTAAGAACCAATAGGCATTCTTGATCACCATCACTTTAGTGGAACATGAAAATTGCTTAGAATACGAACTGTTACTTAGTTTGGTTTGAATAATGACATTAAATATCCTTTTATATTTCATAAGAATTTAAGTTGAACTAGTTTATATACTTTGGTGTTCTAACAGTTATTCTATAGTGAGTTATGTGTAATCCATGTCCTTAAACCAAATGACCTTATTGCAATCTAACATTGCCGCATATAGTTTGCAAGAGCCAAAAGATATGTATTTAAAACCTACACCAATAAATGTTTTAGTACGAGCTTGTGTAACTGTAAGTAAAATTCTTCGATCATGGACCTTTAGATTATGCAGGAGAAGAGTTGTCCATATCTCTTGAGTTAGGCTTAGGAATAACCCCGGCCATGCCTAGTGTTGAGTCTGGGCTTCGTCCAATGTGGACTGACTGCACCCAATTGTGCCGTAAAAGGATGAGTTGCGTCATACACTTGGGGTGTGGTTTATTGAGATACATTAATAACCATCCTTAGAATCACATTTGATAGGCCCCCACTTGATCAAAGATTAACCATAGGGGCTCCACTTGTCAAAGCTTCACAGTACGCATGCCTTGTGGAAGAATACACAACTAAGGTGGATGTGAGCTAATGGACAATAGATACAATTGACATAATATAGGCGAGCTAGATGAATCAGTGTTTTAAATAGCTACGCTATGTAGCGTGTAGCTTACGCTATGTAGCGTAGCATGGCCTTAACGCTACGTAGCTCATGAAAATAGCTTAAGTTGCATGTAGCCTACGCTACATCATAAATTGCATACGCTACATGCTACATAACTACGCTACACGCTATGCAGCTCACATGATGTTTTCAATGATTTGTTACATTTGTCCGTTTTCAATGATTTGTTACATTTTTCCATTTTCAATAAAAATTAGTTAACCTTTTTAATGCTTTTAGTAAATCAATATAAAAAAGCAATATTAAATCAGTTTCATTGCTCTTTCATTACCTTTGTACTTAATCATTGTCCTTTCCTATTACTTTAGGTTCCATTTTGTAGCACCAAAAATCATGAAATTTTGTTAACTTCCATTATGAATCAGTCTAATTTGGAACAGAATATCATGACATTGCTGCAACCAAGCAAGTTGATTAAAAACTAGTAGTTGTGTGTAGCTTACGCTACACGTTATGTAGCCTACGCCTCACGCTTCAAAGAGGTGAACGCTATGCTACACGCTATTCGCTATTTAAAACACTGAGATGAATACACATAGGATAAGCTTGCACTTCCATCATTGTTGTGGGATCTACAATCATGGCATAATGATATAGGCTATATGGCCTAAACAGGTCTTACCAAGGGTTCAGGGATTGCTATGGACCATGTCCATTAATAGAGTTGACAGCATCATCCAAAGTTAGGCAACCTAGACTGTAGACACCATCATCCAAAGTTAGGCAACCTATACTCAATTTTCACATACACACACACGCTATTTTTGATGTGTATGACGTCCAGTTGGACAAACCAGATTTAACATGATTTCGACCATATGGGATATTAAAGATCTCCCACTAATATGATCCATATCAGAGTAGGAATATGTCCAAAAGGACAGTATAAATGTCTAGACAGATGGTCCAAAATTGATCGAAATGAGTTCCAGATGTACGGTTCAGAACAGATCGAAATAAGATCCAGACAAACGGCTTAGATCAGATTGAAATACTGTCTAGACCCACAGTTTAGATTAGATCGAAATAATGTTCAGACCAGTGTTTTAAATAGCTACACTATGTAGCGTGTAGCTTACGCTACGTAGCGTAGCATGGCCTTAATGCTACATAGCTCATGAAAATAGCTTAAGTTGCATGTAGCCTATGCTACATTATAAATTGAATACGCTACACGCTATGAAGCTCACATGATGTTTTCAATGATTTGTTACATTTTTTCATTTCCAATAAAAATTAGTTAACTTTTTTAATGATTTTAGTAAATTGATATAAAAAACAATATTAAATCAGTTTCATTGCCTTTTTCCTATTACTTCAGGTTCCATTTTGTTGCACCAAAAACAATGAAATTTTGTTAACTTTCATTATGAATCAGTCTAATTTGGTACAGAATATCATGACATTGGTACAACCAAGCATCTTGATTAAAAAACTAGTAGTGGTGTGTAGCTTATGCTACACGCTATGTAGCTTACGTCTCACGCTTCAAAGGGGTGAACGCTATGCTACACGCTATTCGCTATTTAAAACACTGGTTCAGACGCATGGTTCAAATCAGGCTGAAACAATGTCCAGATTAATGATTTCTGACAGCTCCCATGATTGACAGTGGTTACTAATGGGAAGCAGTGTCAGATAGGATTGATTCGAGCGATTGATTTGCTGTAAGGCTGATGGATTTCCGGCCAAGAAGCTTGCTGCTGACATGGACAAAGGCCATGAATCTAGGTGCCCTGGCCGCTGGCAGCAACCGCCATCACTAAGCTATCTGCTTCAAGCTTGTTAATCAACATTAATGGCAGAAAGGGAAAAAAATCCACCGGAATCTTCATGATTGACGCACAACCCCACTCTGATACCACAAATAATCACTTTTGTGGATTGTTGTGTGTTGAATTATGAAGAAAATTGGAAACCACGACATGGACTTGGGCCATCCGCCATTGATGCCAGCGGTGGAGCTCGTTGGAGATGAAAGATCGTGTCGCCGGAACTTCCTCCTCTTTCTCACGTGTTACTGATGGGAAATAACTCTTTCACATGAGAAGATTCGGGGAGCAAGCATCTCTATTTATGTTTGTTTGGTCGGCGGCAAGTCCTACACATTGATGGACTCGCCGCTTGACTCCATCTGCTACCCTAGCTTTGTTTTTAAACAACAAGTACGATACTCTGGGGCGTGTATAGAGGCTGTAGACATCACATTTCTATGGGCCCCACTAAAAACCCATTTGGATGATCCCAACCGTCCATTCCACCCGCCTGCATATGCCAAGTGTTGGCAAAATGCCTGAAGAATATGCTTTTAATTGCCTCTGATAAGATTTTTAACTTCAAAAGTGACAAAATGCCTTAAGAATTGCATTTTGGTGCCCTTACCTAGATTTTTAAACTTGAGAAATGGGGAAGTGCCTAACAGATTGGAAGTTCGGTGCCCTTATCCAAAGTCTTAACTTGAAATGTGGGCAAAATGCTTCAAGGATTTGCATTATGGCGCCTTTACATATATTTCTAACTTAAAAAGTGGGCATAATGCTTTAGGGACAGACATTTAGTTGCCCTTAACTAGATTTTTAACATGAAAAGTGAGAAAAAAATGCATCAAGGATTGGCATTTAGGCGCCCTTACCTAAATTTTCAACTCGAAAAGGGGGTAAAATGTCTCTCAAGGATAAGCAGAGGTGCCCTTAGATTTTTAACTTGAAAATTGGGTAAAATGCCTCAAAGATTGGAATTTTTCTGCCATTATTTTAACTTGAAAAGTAGGCAAAATGCTTCAAAGGTAGGCATGTAGGCACCCTTAGATTTTTGACTTGAAAGTGGGTAAAATGGATCAAGGATATGCATTTAGCTGCACTTACAAAGATTTTTATCTTAGAAAGTGAGCAAAATGTCTCAAGGATTAGCATTTTGGTTCCTTCATTACATTTTTTTTTTCTTTTTTTTTTTGGGAGAGAACAGAAAATTTATTGAAAAACTCACAAAGCGAGAAAATAATACAGCCCCCAGGCAAACATCGAGAGCACTAAAAAGAATAGAGCTTTGGCTGCCTTTACATTAACCACCCATTTTGGTATTTTTTTTTTTTTTTGACCTGAAAAGTGAGCAAATTTCCTCAAGGATTGGCATTTTGGTATATGCTTATCTAAACTTTTAACTTGTGAAGTGGTAAAAATGATTCAAGGATTGGAATTTGGGTGCCCTTAACTTGATTTTTAACCTAGGAAGTGGGCGAAATGCCTTAAAGATAGCTATTTATGAACTATTATTAAGATTTTTAACTTGAAAAGCGGGCAAAATGCATCCAGGATAGGCCTTTAAGTGCCTTTAAACCCTGATTTTTATCTTGAAAAGTGGGGAAAATGCCTCAAGGATAGTTATTTTGGTTCCCTAACCAAGATTTTTAACTTGAAAAGTGAGTAAAATGTCCCAAAGATTGTCATTTTTATTCACTTTCTAGATCTTTAACTTGAAAATTGGGCAAAATACCTTGATGATAGACATTTTGATGCCATTAGCTAGATTTTTACTTGGAAAAGTGGGCAAAATTCCAAAAGGGGTTTTAGGACTTTCCCTAAGTTTTATACCTTGAAAAATGGGTAAAATGCCTCAAGGACAAGCATGTAGGTGACCTTACCAAGATTTTTAACTTGAAAAGTAGCAAAATGCATGAAGGATTGACATCTTGGTGAACTTACCAGATTTTTATATTCAGAAGTGGGCAAAATGCCTCAAGGATAGGCATTTAGGTGCCCTTACCTAGATTTTTAACTTGGAAAATGGTCAAAATGCCTCAACGATGAGCATGTAAGTGTCATTACCTAGATTTTTTACTCAATGATGGGAATTTAGGTGCCTTACTAAAACTTTTAACTTGAAAAGCAACCAAAATGCCCCAAGGGTTTAATACAGGTGCCGGGCAATATCTTCTCAAAAGTCTGACAAGCATCTCAAGATTTGTTTTCTACGTCTTTCTTCTTCTTGGTTGTTGTCAGAGTCAAGAAAGGCAGGGAGGGTTTTTCCTGGAAATTGGAGCTTGTAGGGCATCATTAGCCAAGCCCCAATAGTTGCCTAGATTTTTAGCTTGACAAATTGGCAAAATACCTCAAGGGTTGGGTTTTAAGTGCCATTACGTATATTTTTAACTTAGGAAGTAGGCAAAAATGCCCAGGCATTCAAGTGCCCTTACCTTGTTTTTTGAGTCAAAAGGTGTAAAAAGCCTCAACTATTGGAATTTTGTGCCCTTAACTAGAAATTCAACCTGAAAAGTGGGTAAAATGACTCAAGGATTGACATTTTATTGTTCTTACCAATACTTTTAACTTGCAAGGTAGACAAAATGCCTTAAGATTGGCATGCTGATGCCCTTACCTAGATTTTTAACTAAAAAAGTGGGAAAAATGCCACAAGGATTTGTATTTTGGTGACTTTACCGAGATTTTTAACTTGATAAGTGTACAAAGTGCGTCACAAATAGGCATTTAGGTGCCTTCACTGAGATTTTTAACTTTAAAAGTAGGCAAGATATAATAAGAATTAGCATTTTGGTGCCCTTAACAAGACTTTTAACATAAAAGTGGGAAAAATGCTTTTTAGGATAGGAATTTAGTCGTCCTCATCTAAATGTTTTACTTTAAAAGTGAGCAAAATGCCTCAATGATAGGCCATTTTGATAGCCTTACCTAAATTTTTAACCTAGCAAGTGGGCAAGATGCATCAAGGATTTGCATTTTGGTGTGCCTATTGATTTTTTTTTTTTTTTTTTTTATAAGTTGAAAAGTGGATAGAAATGTCTCAATGATTAGCATCTAGGTGACTTCACTAAGATATTAACTTGAGTAGTGGGTAAAATGCCTTAAGGGTGCCCTTACCTTAAATTTTTTTAACTTGAAAGGTAGGCAAAAGGCTTCAAGGATTGGCATTTTAGTGCCCTTACCCAAACTTTCAACTTAAAAATAGGGGAAAATGCAAACTTTCAACTTAAAAATAGAGGAAAATGCCTTAAGTATAGGAATTTTGATGCCCTTACTAAGATTTTTAACTAGAAAAGTCAGCATATTGGCTCTATAGTTGGCATTATGGTGTCTTTATCCAGATTTTAAACTTGAAAAGTGGGAAAATGCTAGGCATTTAGGTGCCATCACCCAAATTGTTAACTTCAAAAGTGGGCAAAATGCCTTGAGGATTGGCATTTCCTTGGCATACAGATTTTGAATATAAAACTTCGACAAAATACTTCAAGTATAGGAATTTACTAGCCCTTACCATATGTCTAACTTCAAAAGTGGACAAAATGCCTAAAGGATAGGCATTTAGACACCCTTTCATAGATTTTTAACTTTAAAAGTATGTGAAATGCCATTATCTAGATATTCACTATGAAAAGTGGATAAAATGTCTCAAGGATAGGCATTTCGGCCCCTTATCTATATTAACTAGAACAGTGCACAAAATGCCACAAGGATTGGAATTTAGGTGTCCTTATCTAAATAATTACCTTGAAAAGTGAGAAAAGTGACTAAAAAATCGGCATTTAGGTGCTCCTACCTAACTTTCTTATTTGAAAAGAGGGCGAAATGCTTCAATGATAGGCATTTATGTGCTTCTACCACAATTTTTAACTTGAAAAGTGGGCAAAATGCCTCAAAGAAAGGCATTTTGATGCCCCTACCAAGATTTTTTAACTTAAAAAGTTAGTGAAATGCCTCATGGATAGAAATTAATCACCCTTACCAAAATTTTTAACTTGCAAAGTGCGAAAAATACCTCAAGATAGGCATTTAGACGCTCTTACGTAGATTTTTAACATGAAAAGTGTGTAAAATGCCTCAAAGATTAGCATTTTGGTTCCCTTATCCAAAATTTTAAGTTGAAAAGTGGGTAAAATGCCTTAAGGATAGGCATCTAGATTCCTTTTTCTAGACTTTCAACCTGCAAAGTGGACAAAATGCCTCAAGAATTATAGGTGCCTTACCTAGACTTTTGACTTAAAAGGTTAGCAAAATACTTCAAGGATTAGAATTAGGTGCCCTTACCTGTATTTTTTACTTCAAAAGATGGCAAAATTCCTCAAGGATAGGAATGTAGGTGCTCTTAACTTGATAAAAGTGAACAAAATGCCACAATGACTGGCATTTTGGTGGCCTTACCCAAAATTATAACTAGAAATGTGGGCAAAATGCCACGAGGGTTGGTATTTTGGTGTCTTTACTGAGATTATTAACTTGGAAAGTACACACAATGCCTTATGGATAGGCAGGTATGTACTCTTACCAATATTTTTAACTTTAAAAATGAGCAAAATACTATGAGGACAAAAATCCTTGAGGATAGGAATTCTTAAGTACAAAATTCCTCAAGGATTAGAAGACCTAGATTTTAATTTGAAAAGTGGATAAAGTGCCTAAGAATAACTCTTTTATTTCTTCTTATTAAAAAATGTGGAATTGCATCTCCTTAGCTACACTTACATATCTCTCTCCAAGAAAGAGATTTCCATACCAACAATAGTTAATAAAAAGGAAGGAAATAACATTCAGCCAATAGGGACAAAGACTTGCCAACAAAGGACTCCTACTAACTTAAGCATCTAACTTGGTAACGAGCACATGCTCCGTGGGGTCATATCATCCCCTCCCTCATCGCAAAACCCTTGTTCATAAGGGTTGAAGCCGAGAGATGTTCTTGTTGTTTTTGTCTTCAATTGTACCTCTCACGGCTTCAGTATTGGAATCTACTTCAAAATCCACAAGTGAAAATAATTGGGTTCTACAAGTGTGGCCAAGAAAGAATCTTTCGTTGCAATTATAACAGAGATCCTTTTTCCTATGCTCAACTATCTTGGTCGGTGTCAAAGTTTTCCTAGGACCCACAGTTTCATGAGGGACTGAAGATCCACCTTCCTTATTCATTGGAGATTGCAGTTTAGTCTTCAGAAAGAATGCTCAACATCAACCAGTGGTTCAGAAGCATTTTGACCGTTAGGATTCATCCTGCCTTCTAGCTGCTAGAATGCAAACCTGTCATCTTGAAATCGTGCGAGTCCCATGGCTGTTACCAATGTTTGTGGCTTGAACATCTGCAAATCATATCAAATCTCATCCTTTAACCCACACAAAAAACAACTAATGAGAAACTCTCCTGAAAACCCAGAAGTTTGGTTTGATTGCCTATCAAATTTTTCTTGACACTTGCGAACCAACGTGGTTTGTCTTAAGTTGGCTAAGGTCCTGGGAAAAATCTTCAAACTCACATCTTCTTATGAGATGCCACTGAAACCTTTTGCTTATTTGCAATTTTATTACACGGAAAGAATTGCTCAGCCTGATAAATCAAACCGGTTGGATCTTTGACCTTAAAACGAGGAAAATTCACCCACATCATTTCGCTTGGATGCCAATAATCCATTAGTAGTTTGATCTACTATTGACCTCACGGTCACGGATGATTCTTACCCTCCAAATGGAGCGTTATTGCGTGCAAGTGGTTCTAGAAATTGAAAGATCTCCCCGAGAAGTCGACCCTGATGTACTATTTTGTTTTCAAAGGTTTCCTTGACTTGTTTGACCTCCACTTCCAACTTTTAATATCTCGTTCCACCTACCATTAGATCCCAATCGTTGCTCCGATACCAATTTGATAGGTAACCGTGCATATCAATGGAATAGATTGGCAGATTGTCTCCTTAAATTCAATAAAAAATAGGAAAGAGAAAGTGAGAAGAAGATGAGACCCACCTAAGAACAAGTCTTTTATTTCATTTTATTGAAAGAAAGAGCGATTACATCCCCTCAACTAGACTTAGACCCTGTTTGGTGTTGCTTCTAGCAATTGCAAAATTGATTCTCGTTTCTTAAGAATTGCTTATGTGAAAAGGTGCTTTTTTTTTTTTTTTTTTGAAAGGTGATAGTAATTTTATTAGCTAGGTGCTGAATAGGCGACCAAGAATACAAGATCAAGCCCAAACCAACCCAAACAACCAAACAGGCCCCCAAAATGACAACCCTTAAGAAAAAAAAAAAGACCCCAACAAACAAAACATCCCAACAGAGCACATCAGCCCCATTCCCGAATAAATCCCCGAACCCTACCAACAATCCAATCAAAGCTATGGCTCACATTGCGGGAACATCTTCTGTGCCTCTCTTCCCAGATCACCCAAAGAGCAGCCAAAAGACAGAGGTGCCATAATACCTTCTTGTCTATTTCTATAATAATCCCATGCCAAGCCACAAACAACTCACATACAGATCCCGGCATAACCCTACAGAAGTTGAATCTGGACAGCATGGCATACCACACTTCGGATGAGAGTGGACAGTGGATGAATAGATGATTGACTGTTTCCGAATTCCACCCGCAAAACAAGCAGATATTGGGCAGTATCATTTCCCTTTTCTGAAGATTGTCGACAATTAAGACCCTTTCTCTTCCTACTAACCAACAAAAAGCAGTAACTTTCGGTGGACCCACATAGGACCAAACATTCTTGGCATACGAGGCGTCTCCAATCATAGCAAACTTAGATAACATATCATAAAATGTTCTAACTGAAAAACACCCCGACAGCTCATTTTTCCACAACATGCGGTCCTTTTCCCTGGTGGAAGTGGTATGGCTGAATGAGAGTGAGAAACGATGACAACTAGAGCTCCTCAACTTCGGAAAGAAATAGCCAAGGAGTCCACACTATCGAAGATTCACTAGTCAAAGCACGTTGCGCCACAAGGATATTGTGGGACGGCAAGAGACGAGCCATATTGGGGAATAAGGTATTCAAAGGGGTATCACCCACTCACGCATCTTCCCAAAAAACGGATCCTTTTCCCATCTCCATGACTAAAGCTAGTGCCCCACCCACCCAACCACTATGCACTCAAAAAGTGCATGTTTGGTAAACCTGCATAAGAAAAACAATTTCCCAGGAAGGTTTCAATGGTGAGTGTTAATCCCCACTATTTCCTTTGGCATGACCCACTTAAGTCTTGCATCTACCTCATTTTTGGAGTCATAACCTAACATAATATGGCAAAACAGATGGATGGAGTGAATATCACATTGTCATCGTGATGGGCCCCACAACGTTGCAGGTAGGGTTTATAGGAAAGTCGTGTCCATCCAGCTTTTCTAGAGATGAGGTTTGCAAAGCCCACGAGCGTGTGCAATACAACTCATGTACATGCCTCACATTTGCCATCATGGCATGTGGGTCCAAGATCCAATCCATCCATTAGAAAGGCACCACTTTATTGATGCCCTGGCCGAAGAATTAGGTTGATCCACTAGTCAGGTAGGGCATAGTTTGCAAAACAAATGTACAGCTTTAAAACACTTGGCTGAAGTTTTTTAACCCATCCACCAGTTCCTAATATTGGGGCACACCTTCTGAGTTGATTAGATTAATTTTAGGGAAAAATGGTTGGACCAAAAGGTGGATGGATTCTATCTTGAACAATGGCATATGTTTGGTAGGTGTACAGCTCTACACTCATGTGCAATTAATAAACCTTCCAATGAGAGAAAGAACTTTGATTTTATAGTGCTTTTCACAAGTTTGTAAAAGCAGAAACAACTGGAGGAAATGGGAGCTAGGCACTTCGGAAAAAAAGTGAAATTTGGAAAATTATTTTCCTAAAATTGCCTATTAAGTGGCTAACCGAACACACTTAAAGCCTAAACAAGTGATTTTCAGAATCAAAATCACGAGAAAAAAAAACACTTTTTTTTAGCAAAGCCAAACAGACCCTACACATCTCTTTCCAAGAAAGAGATTCCTGTAACAACAATAGCCAATAAGAAGAAAGAAAATAACATTCAGACAAAGACTTGCTAACAAAGGACTCCTATTAACTTAAGAATCTAACTATAGGATGGGACTAACATGCAGGTGCTATTTGTGGGGTTGTATCATGTAAATGGCCCAAATCTCCACAAGTGAACCATGCTGTCATGTGCACCATAATTCACCTATGGCTGGGTGATTTCCACAAACTTTGATACTCTGGCAGTGTGATGGATGATATGCAGGCACTTAGAAATTACTTAGAAATTGCACATGTAGCATACAAGTAGTCAAATTAAACAGTCCAGATTAGAAATTGAACATGTGGCATACAAGTACTCAGTGTAGATGTATCATGAACAAGAAATTAAGCTTATTTGATTATCTAATTATCATATTGGTCGACATTTATTGGACAGTTAAAAATGAAAACTATCCATTAGTCCTATTTCCACAAACAGGTGTCCACGAATTAGAGATTAGAATTGTTCAACCAATATGATCTTGGCAAATCTAGTTGGTTTTATTTGAGTTGATATATGGCAATTGTACAATTTCTGAGGCCTGCGTATCAAGCGTCATAGGCAGCCGGAGTATCATACAACTACTCTTCCAACTTATCAGGAATAACAAAATCGCAATTCAATTGTGCATCCAAACGCATCCTAGATTTAGAATCTTTGAACAGTGAAAAAGAAGAGAGCGATACGATGAGTAGTACCTGATGCGGCAAGAGCGACACCTTCGATGAGTATGAGGAATCCCAGGCCCAGCCACGTGAGAAGGAAGGCGCTCTCGTTCACGTCCTGCTGCTGCTGCTGCTGCTGAGACGGCTGTGATTCACTGAACAGAGCAGGCTTGTCGATGGGGGAGCGCCTAATCACGGTTCTCTTCTTCTTCTCTCCCCTTGAAGAAGAAGAAGAAGATGGAGAAGAGCCGAACCCGGTTCCGCTTCCGGTCGAGGATTTGTTGGGTGGACCGGAGTCGGAGGCGTCTTCGGTGCTCCCTGCAACCGCACTAACTTTATCTTCCGTTTCTGCCCTCACCCTTACTCTGCTGCTTCTCCTGTTGTGGAAGAAAGGGAGAGAGCGAGAGAGAGGGATCAGATGGGGTTTTCTGAAAAGGCATGGAGATTGGATGGCGAGAGCGGTTGCATTTTCCATTTCTCCCGCTGCAGAGTATCAAGCCGTTGTGAGGAGTGGAAAATGAGGACCGGATTAGGTGTTACCCGGGCAACACCTTAGTAGGTGTTACCCTTATCGTCGGGCCCACCTTGATAATGTACTGTATATCCACGCCGTCCATCCGTTTTCGCCAAAAAAACATTTAAGTTATTTTACAAAACAAATTAAGCAAATCCAAAACTTAGGTGGACCACACCAAAGGAAACATTGTTGATTGAATGCCCACTATTAAAAATTTCCTAGGGCCCACCGTAGTTTTTATTTATCATCCAACCTTTTAATAAGGTCAAGAAGATCTGGATGAAGGGAAAATACAAAAATATCAGATTGATCCGAAGCTTTGTGTTCCAGAAAACGTTTTTAACGGTCATTATTCATTTTTTTCAGTAGTGTGGTCCATCTTAGATTTAAATCTGTTTAAATTTTTGGATCTCGTCCTAAAATTATCTGTAAAAACATATGGACGGCATGGATATACGGAATATTATTAAATTTTTCCCCACACGGTAGGGGTAACACCCATTAAAGTAATACCCGAGTGACACTTAATCCGCTCCCTGAAAATTCAGGCGATAACGAACGGCCTTGGAAATTTTGACTTGACGAAAGTACCCTCACAGGCGCCTTAAAGGCCGGCTGGGCGACACGATTTTCCTGGCAGCGGATTAGGTGCTGTGCGGCCCGACCTCACCCACCACGGTGCGACCCTGAGTGTGGAGCTCACCTTGTTGTATTTCTTGTATATTCACGCCACCCACCTGTTTTTCCAAATCATTTTAGGGCATGAGACAAAAAATTGAAGAGATTCAAATCTCAGGTGGACCACATTACAGGAAACAGTGGTGATTGAACACCGGCCGTTAAAAACTTTCAAAGGGCCTGCCATCCAATAATGCCCCGAAAGACCTGAATTTAGAGAAAAAGCAAATCTCAGCTTGATCCAAAACTTTCTTTGGGCAACTTTTATAGCCAACAAAAAGTTTTTAATGATCTATCACCACTGTTTACTATAATGTGGTCCACTTGAGATTTGGACCACCAGCATTTTGTCTCATTCCCTAAAATGATCAGGAAAAAAGATGGAGGGGAAGGACATACAAGAAATACATCAAGTGGGCCCATGGTTGGGCCGCAATATGTTGGGTGAGGCCAGGCCACACCATGTAGGCGGAAGCTGTGGGGCCACCGTGATGTACATGAGAAATCCACTCCGTCCATCTACTTCTCCAGCTGATGTCAGGACATGAATTCAAATATGAGGCAAATCCAAGAATCAAAACTCAAATATGCTGCACAAAATTGCCAATAGAAACACGTACCGTTGAAAGCTTCTTGAGTGCCACCATGATTTTTATATGCATGCCATTTAAGCCGTTCTTAAGATTACTCCCACGGGCATGAACTTAAAACACAAATATTAGCTTAATCCAAAACGTTTATGACCATAAATGCTTCAAAGGTAAGCATTCAATCTCGATCATTCCTGTGTTGTTCTACTTGAGTTTTGGATCCACGTAATTTTTGGACTCATACCAAACATTTGCTGGAAAAAACTAATAGATGGAGGGGATGTCACTCAGACATCATGCAGACCCCACGTAGTTTCTGCCTACAGAAGCCTTTTGTGGATCAGTCGAGGCAGTATGGGTTGGGTTTGGAATGGGCTTTAAGGTCTATGGCCACTATGCAGTCGTGAATTTCGGGGCCAACGACCAACTGAGTCATGTATGGATTTGAATTTATCCAAACCCCCAACAAGTAAGACCATGCCACCCAACCCAACTCATTAGGACCATTGGCTGAGAATTTTAATGGTGGGCTAAGCCTGGATTGAACCCAAGTCCTAGTTCATGGATTGGATTGGGCCTGGACTCAGGTCCTTAGCTCATATGCCTGACTCAAATATCTTTCGGCCTACCAGGCTTGGGCCTGGAGCTTTCGCATGACCTTTTGGGTTCAGTTTGTGTTGGATCTGCCAGAGTTTGAGGATGGATGTGAGGAATCGTGGTCAGATTGGACTGTCAATGGAGTAACCAATGTATGCCATTGGCTTTAGATGGAGATAAGGGATGCCACTCTATTAGCTCTGATACATGATGATAAATTAAAAAGTTTTAGAGAAATTTTCTAACACAAACCAATTACACAAAATGTCTACCATACATCCTACTTAAAGAAGGAGACTTCTTTGTTGGTTTTAGTAGCAGTTTCTTGTAGGCCTGATTAGGCTACAATTCACTTCTCTATTTTTGGAATCTATTATTTATCCAATTCTGGATATAGTTTAAGATTTTAATTTAAAGTAGTTTAAAATTTCTTGCTTGTTTGGTTATTAATTTCAAATATTTTTAGTTTATTATTTATTTGAGTCCCACTGTTGAGATGACTTTTTGCAATGATCGTTTCGGTTCAATCAATTTTCTCATAGAGGGTCCAATTATCAATCTGGATCATCCATCATGTAGGGCCAGACTTTTTTTTTATTTTTTTATTATTCAAGGGAAGTTATTTGATACTGCAACACATGATGCTTGATTGGTAATCACTCAAAAATTGTACATGCATCTTATATTAACTCAATTAAATCCTCTAAATTATGGATTCCAGTATATTAACTCAATTAAATCCTCTAAATTATGGATTCCAGTATATTAACTCAATTAAATCCTCTAAATTAAATCACTCAAAAATCAGAATATTCAACCAATCCCAACTCTGGACATTTGTTTGTTGAATTAGCTAGGACCATTGGTTTTCATTTCGACTGTCCATTAAAAGTCTACCAATATGCCAGTTAGATGATCAAATAATGGAAATTTTCCTTTGTGATCAATCTAAATTGGGTCCCTTAATTTAGAGGGTTTAAATTGAGTTACTCATATATATGCCACTTATATACAATTTCTTGGTGCCTGCATATGCTTTACAAAATCTCTCAGTCACTTATAATTGAATTCCTCCATTTTCGGATATCGATCACATGTCCCATATTCTAAAATGGCACTCTGGCTTATGAGATGAAGGACACATGCATGGTGAATGTACAAAATTGATTATCATTTTGATTTCTTTAATTTCTTTGTACATGTGTGGGGCAAGTTATGCAGGTCCAACTGGATTTTCAGGCTAAGAAAAATTCACCATGTGGTCCACCCAATGAATCTCCTAGATCTGAATAAGTGTCCTCTTAGCATGTACACTTGTTGATAGGGCTTGAAGACATGCTGTATGGATTCCAATTGGGTCATACAAGCACGTGGGCTTAGCAAACTTGGGAACATCCAAAGACACTTTCTAAAACCTGCACCCTGAGTAGACCAACTTATGCTATCTTATGCAATCTATCCATTTTAGAACTGTCCTCTAGCTTTAATGGTATATGGCAGATTTCCCCAAGGCTGCATATGCGCCACAAATTCTCATGTTCTATCATTAGATGCATATGCGACCTTTTGTGCCTTTCTTGTACTGCGTTTGCTATATATGTCGAGTTATATGGGCAACGTCGTAATGTGACAAATATTGCTAAGGTTTTGAAAATGTCACAATAATATTGAGAACAATACACACAATGATATTATTCTCAACTGATTTTTAAATATTGCATTTTTATTGTGCTATTATCTCAACATTATTTGTTGAGGTGTGGAAGCAACCTCCGAGTCGAATCACATAAATGATACAGAAACACAAGCAAAGCAACCACAGAAAACACGAATTTTATGTGGAAAAACCCTTGCGAGAAAAAATCAAGGCACAAAGCGACAAGCAATTCACTATAAAAATGAAATTATAAGAGATGGAATCAATCTAAATACAAACCCTAGAGTAGAAAACCTTAGCCCCCCCTTCAAAATCCTCTTTCACGATTTGGCTCTCTAGCATCTGCCTATTATTTTAGAACATGCCTTACAATGATCTAGAAAAATGGATGTAGATCTAACACATACATCATGGTGGAGCCCACTGAAGTTCCGACATAAAAACATTCCGCTGTTCTTCTAGTTGGAATCGGATTGGGCACCGTGAAGTCAATTTTATAGGAGAAATTTTCCTCTATAAATATTAGTTTTCACCCAGCAGCTAAAGTAAACCACCCAAAACTTAAGTTTCCAAATCTAAACTTATGGACTTTATTCGGACTTTATTCGGACGTAGATGCCCTCCAAAACCCATCTACTTCATTTTTCTTTCTGAAAAACCCATATTCTTCTTTCTGAAAAACCTATATTCTTCTTCGTTTTCTTCCTAAAAAACCCATCTTCTCTCTTCATTTTTCTTTATGAAAAATCCCTTCTTTGTTTTTTTTAAAACTATGCCAAATAGTGAGAAAATGACGGCCATAGTCTGTTGTAAATTGATTGATCTATGAATTATAATGTGCTCAATGAATTTCACTGAGAACATTGTAAATTTGACCGAATGTTAGGTGAAATTCACCATTTTTTTTATGATTTGACCGAATATTTGGTCAAATATGCCGAAAAAGCGAAACACGATAGCCAAAGTTCGTAGCAAAACGACAAATCAATGAATTTGAATGAAATCAGTCAATTTCACCTAGCACGTTGTAAATTTGACTGAATGTTCGATCAAATAACCCTGTGCTTGGTGAAATTCGGAATATGTTATAATTTGACAGAATATTCGGTCAAAAATACCAAAAGGAGAGACAACAGCCAAAGTACATCGCAAAACGACAATCTCTGAATTTGAATGAACTCAGTCAATTTCACCAAATACGTTGTATATTTGACTAAATATATTATAATTTGACCGAATAACGATTTGGTAAAATTCATTGAACACATTATAATTTGATCGAATATTTTGTCAAATACATCAATTAAGCGAAAAACGACGGCTGATGTCCGTAGTTTTTTTTAGAATTCGGTCAATTTCACTATAGGGTGAAATTTACCATTTTTTCATAGATTACATCCTTCATTGAGAGGTTTCACCATTTAAATCACTATTCATTATTCAAAAAGAAAAATGAAAAGGAATTTGAATTTTTTTTTTAAAAAAAAAAAAACAAAGAAGAGATTTTTCAGGAAGAAATGCGAAGAGGTGTGTTTTTGGGGTTTTTTAGGTCTAGTCAAAGAAAAAAACTAAGAGAAGATGAGTTTTAAGGTTTAGCCGAGGAGAAAAACGTGGAAAAGATGAGTTTTTTTTTAAAGGTTTTTTGCTGTAGTCGAAGAGAAGAACTAGAGCTGGACACGAACTGAGTTTGATCGTTCGGATTGACTCAGTAAAACTCTATTCGAACATAAAATCAACGTGTTCAAACTTTGTTCGAACACATAGGGTCTGTTCATAAAAAAATTCGAGTCGGTTTCAATCACATCACTGTTCGACTCAACCCCTTCGTTCGACTCGATCATCCAATCTCTCTCTCTCTCTCTCTCTCTATATATATATATATATATATATATATATATATATATATATATATAGAGAGAGAGAGAGAGAGAGAGAGAGAGAGAGAGAGAGAGAGAGATTGGATGACAAATAAACATGACTGTGGGCCCTAAGAAGGTTTCAATGGTGGACATCATTCTCCTCACTGTTTCTTGTGGTGTAGTCCACTTGAGCTTTGTATCTGCCTCATTTTTTGTTTAGTGCCTCAAAATGAGTTGTACAAATGGATGGACGGAGTGAATAAAACAAATACATCATGGTGGGACCCATAAAGCTTTGACACCAGCTTGCTGGTTGGTGTTCGCGTCACCAACCAACTTGCGTCTGTAGAATGGGTACTACCAGTACTCTACCCCCTACGAAGACCTATTTAGAGATGGACGGTCCTGTCAGTGCTTTGTGGGGCCCACGATGATATATTTGCTTATCCAAGCCGTCTGTCCATTTTTTAAAGATCATTTATGACATTATTCAAAAAATGAAGTGGATCGAAGGCTCGAGTGGACCACACCACAGGAAACAGTGGAGATGTTAACTTTCTATGTTATGGTTTTTATTTAGTTAGTTAAAAACTTTAAACCTTGTGACTTTTCATTTGTGATATGTAATTTGTGAACAAATCGGAATTCACTATTCAGTAGTAGAAAAAATATTTTCAAGCGAAAATAAGCAAAATTTTTTGAACTCATAAAAATTGTCCGAAATCCATATGTTCGAACATAGCTGAGCCAGACCAAACCGAGTTTGAACTGAGCCACCCTGTTCCAATGTTTGTTCGAACATTGTTTGAACACACCCACTCAAGCAGCCGAACAATCCGATCTGGCCCATGTTCGACTTGGATCGGATCGTTGCCCACCTCTAAGAAGAATGAAGACAAGATGGGTTTTGGGGTTGTAAAGGAATAAAAGAAAAAAACTAGGGGTATTTTCATCCGAAAAAAGCCTATAAGTTTAGAAATGGAAACTAAAGTTTTGGGGGATTTATTTTGGCTGTTGGGTCAAAAGTGAGGTTTATAAAGGGGAATTTTTCATTTTACGGCACCACACGATTTGAATACGATGTAGGTTGGCTATTCACGCGTAAGTACGTTGGTGCTCTGTGGGCCCCACTATGATGTGTGTGTTTTATCCATGCTGTTCATCCATGTTTCCAGATTATTTTAGGGTTTATACTATAAAAAAAAGGCAGATTCAAATCTCAGGTGGACGACACTAGTTGGAAACAGTGGTAATTGAACTCCTACCATCAAAAACTTCCTAGGGCATAATGGCCCATTGCAATGTTTATTTTCCATCCAACCAGTTGATTAGGTCACATAGCCCTGGGTGAAAGGAAAACAAAAATATCAGCTTGATTCAAAACTTCTGTCCCTGCCAAGAAGATTTTGATGTTAGGAAATCAATCCCCCACTTTTTCTTATGTTGTGGTTCACTTAAGCTTTTGATCTACATCATTTTTAAGCTCATGCACTAAAATGAACTTGAAAATGAATGAATGACATGGATAAAACATGTACATCATGATGGCCCACGGAGCTTGGACACCATGTGGTTAGGTCACCAGCCAAACCGGGTCTTCAGTTTTGCTGGGGTAAGGATGGAAGCCACACCCTGGTCCATGGCTCAAGTGGTAGATTGAGTGGAAATAACCTCATTTCAGCATGGAGGTCTTAGTATGGATTAAGTGGGGGCGGCTAACAGTGGGGGTGGTGTTGAGAAAACCGGCAGCGGAAGCGGAACGCTGAACGCATGAAGCAATGCGAAATCAAACAAGTAAACAAGATGAAATCAATCACACACAAGCATTCACCACAAGAGACTTCAAATTTACGTGGAAAAATCCCTCAACGGGTAAAAAACCACGGCACAAAGTGATCCATTATGAATATTTGAAGATTACAGAGATTGACAACCCACTAGCAAAGAAAAACAGAGAAAACTCCAAGTTCTCTCTCACACACACTTCTCCTCTCTTCCTAACACGAATAGGAAACCTTGGACACCTTAGGATTAACATCTAAGTCGGATTACAACTCCTTAAATAAGCAATATTCCGAAAATAGAAACACCTTGCGCAGTACTACGGACTGCGCAGGAAATTCGAGCACATAGCCGACCGGTCGGCCGACCGGATGGCCAATGCACAAACAGTCTAGGGAGAAAATTTGTCTTGCTGCCTCACCACCGGCCGGAGCCCCCTGCAGACAGGTCTGCCCACCGGTCTGAGGCATAAGAAAACTGTCCATGGGGGGTTCTTCACTGCATCTGGGTCATGTTGTCCGGTTGGTTGGAGCACCCAATTCGTGCATAGTTTGAAGACTATCCCAACAGGTAGGTGTACTAATAGTAGGATGAATGTCCTAACCTCCAAAAAAAAAAAAAAAAACAAAAAAAAAGTGGAAGCCAATTACGTACTTGAGTAAACTCTACGGGGCTCATTGTGATTAATGTATTTTATCTACTCTATCTATCAATTTTACCGGATAATTTTAGAGCTTGAGCTAAAAAAAAATGAAGCATATGCAAAGCTCAAGTGGACCACACCACACGAAACAGTGTGAATTGAACATCTATTATTGAAAAATTCTTAGGGGCGAACGAAGTTTTGGATCAAGCTAATACTCGTTTTTTCCCTTCATCCATGTCTATGTGATCTTAAGAACAAGTTGGATGACAAATAAACATCACTATGGGCCCTAAAAATGTTTCAAAAATGGAAATCATTATTTCCACTGTTTTCTTGGGTGTGATTCACTTGAGTGTTGAATATCCTTCAATTTTGAGCTCAACCACTAAAATGAGCTTGAAAAAACGACAGACCGCGTGGATAAACGACATACATTCAAGGTGGACCCAACAAAATTTACTCAGTACCATGAAGGCATACTGAATTACTCAGTTCGCAATCCAATTTCTGTAGGGACCATGCGGGACCCACTGTGGTGCATGTAAGGACTTCGTGAGACCCACCGTGGGCACCCACTGTGGTGCAAGGACTCTACAAGACCTACTGTGGTATGTGTATTTTATCTCTGCAGTCCATCTATTTGTCCAACTCATTTTGCAGCACGATCTTAAAATTCAAAGATTTATAAAGCTCAACTACACTACACTATAGGAAGCAGGGGGATTGAATGCCTACCCTTGAAAACTTTGGAAGCCGTTTGCGTCCAACTGCGTCCAATCAGATCTGCGTGGGGGCGCACTAAGAGCTTATCCGTTTATCCCTGCTGTCGATCCCTTCTTTAAGATCATACCTTAGTATGGGCCCAAAAATAAGGCAGATCCAACGGTCCAGTCTACCCCACCAGAGATGACTCTTACATTTAATGCAGCTTACATTTAATGCTGTGTGTATTTAATGCACATTTAATGCAACTAAAGTTTACTATTTCGTGTGGTCTACTGGACCGTTGGATCTGCTGTATTTTTGGGTTCATACCCTAACATGATCTTAAAGAAGGGATGGACTGCTTGGATAAATAGATACATCTTGGTGGGGGCTCCACATAGATCTGGTCGGGCAATCCAAAAACTTCCTTGAGATGCATTAAGTTTTGGATCAAATTGATATTTATGTTTTCCTTTCATCCATTATTTATGACCTTATGAGTGACGTTGGATGACAAACAATTAAACAACATGATGGGCTTTAGAAATGTTCAACTGTGGGTGTCATTGTCCCCAATGTTTTCTGTGAGGTGGATCATTAGAGCTTTGGATCTGCTTCCCTTTAGAGCTCATGACCTAAAATAATCTTGTAAAGTGGATAGACAGGGTGGATATTACACATATATTATAGTGGGACCACAGAAGTTTGTCACGTCAACACAATCCATTGTCATATTCTATACGAGGCAATATGTGTGCAAAGAGAGAAAAGCAGGACACCGAATGTGAAAATACGTATATCACCAAAGTATAAAAGCATATGCATATGTATTTTAATTGTTTCAGCCGACCTTATCTGACGTCATAACCAGTGACGTGGACTGATAATAAGGGGCGCGGATCAACTAGTCCCACTGGGACATGCAAAAGGGGTGGTTTCAAATCTCTGTGGGCCCACCATGATGTATGTGTTTTATCCATGCCGTCCATGTCTTTTTTTAAGGCACGAGCCCAAAAATGAGACAGATCCAAATCAAAGGTGGACCACACCACAGAAAACTGTGGGGATTGAACGTCCACCATTAAAATCTTCCTAGGGCCCACTGTAATGTTTATTTGCCATCCAACCTCTTGATAAGGTCACACAGACCTAGATGAAGGGGGAAAAAAAATCAGCTTGATACCAAACTTCTGTGGCCCCCAAAATGTTTTCAACATTGGACCTTCAATCCCCACTATTTTCCTTTGGTGTGGTCCACCTGAGATTTGGATCTTTCTCATTTTTGGGCTCGTAACTTAAAATAAGACCGAAAAAGAGATGAACGGCGTGGATAAAATACATACATCATAGTGGGGCCCACGGAGATTTGAAACCACCCCTTACGCTAGTCCCAGTGGTACTAGCTTATCCGCGCCCAATAATAAGAGGCGACACAAGAATTTTCTGTGACTTCAACACGGACGAATTTTTACCTTGGACGTGGATTGGGTACCTAACACTATGACCCAGCTACAGAGACGGCGTCGTATATTTGTTTTATCTAAGCCGTCCAACCTGTCCACAGGGTCCACCTTTGAATTGGATCTACTTAAATTTTGGCTCATGCTGATCCGGAAAAACTGATGGATGGCGTGTATATAGAATACATGCATCAAGGTGGGCCCCAATGTAAGGGCCACACCATCTTAGGTGAGTCCGGGGCCACACATAATCCGCTCCCAATACTCGATTGAAATGTAGGTGGACTGTCGGCAGGCAATCTAACAAGAGATGTGTCCAGGACGATAATCATCCAACAAGTAAGAGCCACACACATGCAAAAGAAAAAAGAATGCGGATTTAGTACCTACCCTCACCAGGACCTAGCTAGAGACAGACGGTCTGGGTCAAGGCCTCTGTGGGTTCACCATCATATATTTATTTTATCTAAGCCGTCCATTCATTTTGGCCAATAATTTTATGGCATGAGACCCAAAAGAAGGAAGATTGGACACTTGACTGGACTACACCATAGGAAGTAGTGGTGCAATGACCCCACCTTTGAAACCTTCCTAAGCCCATTCTAATGTTTATTTTCTGTCCAACCTGTTCATAAGGTCATATATGCCCCAACGTTGGCATTCAATCCCTATTGTTTGTAGCTTGGTCAACTTGACTAACATTCAATCTACTTCATTTTTTGGCTCATTACCTAAAATGACTTTTCCAAATGAATGGACAGCGTGGATAAAACACATACATCATGGTGGGCCCCACAGAGCTCATGACAGGACTGTCCCTCTCCAACTAGGTCCTGGTGGGGTAGTACCCAGTCCGGGTCCTTTTTCTTTGGCTTGTATATGTGTGCCCGTACCTGATGAATGATTGTTGTCCTTGATGCGTCTCTTATTATACTGTGGCGGCAATGCCCCTACATTTCACTGGAGCATTGGGAGCGGATTAGATGTGCTTCGACCTCAGCCAAGATAGTGTGGCCCTTATCATGGGGCCCACCTTGATGTATGTATTTTGTATCATGCTGCCCATCAATTTTTCTAGATCATTTTATAATGTAAGCTCCAAATTTAAATAGATCCAATTCTAAAGTAGACCATATATAACGTAGAAAACAGTGGTGATTGATCATTAATGGCCCACAAAAGTTTTGGATCAAGTTGATAATAATTTTTGCCCCTTCATCCAAATTTATGTAATCTTGTCAACAGGCTGGATGGAAAATAAACATTAGCGAAACATTACGGTGAGCCCTAGAAAGTTTTTAATGGTAAGGCATTCAACCACTATTGTTTTTTTATAGCATGGCCCACCTGGATGTGGATGTTCTTCTTTTTTTGGGTTCTTGCTCTTGCCCTAAAGTGATCTAACAAAATGGATGGATGATGTAGATATATAATAAATGCATCAAGGTGGGCCCTGTAGTAAGGGCTGCACCATCTTGGGTGAGGCTGGAGCTGCACCTAATCTACTCCCTTGAATATCTTTGGGTAGGAATATTTATTGAGCCTTATAATTTACCTAAAGTAAATTCATGTCATTTTATCTAAAAAGACCAGTTGATCACATTAGAAAAAATAAATTCATTTCATTTTATTTAAAAAGAAAGGTTGATCACATTTCTAAAATAAGTTCATCTCATGTTTATATTTGGCCACTGTTGTTGGTACAGTTGGATCTCATGTGGGTGTGTAGCTGTTATTGGTTGTAGGCTACATTGATGTTGATGAGCTACGGTTGCAGCTATTGTTTAAGGTTGGCGCGCGATCATGGGCTTTTCCTGCTGTAGGCTAAAATAAACCACTCATCTCACCTGTATATGTTGATATAAACAATGTTTAAGAGTTGCGATTCTCTTTTCACCTTAGGAAATAAGTTTCTAGTTATTTTAAATTATACACAAATGTTGCACTTGTTATTATGTTTTGTGTACTTAAGAATTAAATTAAGACTAAATATATTATCCATACTACAATATTGCGGTAACTAACATATTCTAATCTAGTATATCAAACATCATATATGAATCGAGCATATAAACAAAAGAAAAATTTTCGTTCATAAGGTTTAACTCGAACATTCCATTGGATACATAATCATTTTTCACATATGCTCAATTTTTAGACATAATCAACTTATCAGAATTCAAAGAAGAGTCTGGAGCCAAACTTAGTTAGTAGAGTGGTAGATATAAGATTTTTCTTGAAATTCGGTACATTCAATACATCATTCAAATAAGAACTTTTTTTAAAGTTGGCTTGTGCAATACCTTCCCTTTTCTTACAGCATTAATTGTGGAGGCTTTTTCATTTATAATTTTTTTTTATCATCTCCCAATATTTCATAGGAACCGAACATGCATGTTGTAATTTCTGTAAACATGTTTGGTAGCGCCAAAGTCTATATACTCTTCAACATCCTCACTCACCATCTTAACCTTAGAGACGATGGTTGCTAGATTCACGTCTTCCAATATATTGACCTGCCGTTTCTTTTCTTGCATTTTCTTTTTGTATTTTCACTAGTCTTTCTTAAAGTGGCCAGGGATTTTACAAAAGAAGCATAAACCCTTCGTGGATGTGTTCTTTTTAAACATTTGGTTATTATGTTTGAGCTGATCACCCTTTTTAAAAGGTGGCTTTTCTGATTCTCGATTTATACTATTCTCGACTAGGTTAGCATTATTTAGGTCCTCCTGTTGTTCTTTTCTTTTCACAGAGCCTACATTTTTCTTCTATTTGAAGAAATATTAGGAGATCCTCTAAAGACATTTTCTCCTTTTTCTGTCTTAGAGGTTTTTTAGTATTATTTCATTTAGTTGATAGTTTGGCTATAATGGTATATACTTAATTAAAAAGATTCGTCAAGATTTGTATCATTAGCAATGATTTGTTGGATGATGACGTATAATTCATGGACTTAATTAAGATTAAGACTTTCATTCAATATTTTAAATTTTAAAAATAACTTACTCTGATGTGTATTTGGTGAGTAGCACCTGCTACAATTCCTTAGTAGTCTTATTTTGGCTGTAAACGACATACAATGATTCGAAAAGAGCGTTGAAGATGTGACCCTTACGTATAGGTAGTTGTTACACTCCCAATTTTATCGCTTTTGAATGTGCACTACCGTATTATTGTTGGATAGTGGTGAATGAGGATATTGAGTGAGCACATGATCTAACTTGACTGATGTGAGGAAGAGATGCATCCTCGATTGCCATCAAAGGAAATTTAAGTCGTCGAGTGGTATTACTTGAAAAAGTAGGGATGACCCATAAGGAGGCCATAATATCTCCGCAAAATTTTAAGAGTAGAGATGGAAAGAAAGGAAAACACTAATTTAAAGATAGGCTTAAGGCTTGTTACGATGTTGTTACATTTAAGGTAGTATTGCCTACTGGTGGTTAAACTAGTTTGTAAGAGGGTTAAAGCAAATCTGCTTCTAGGATACAATAAGCTTCTTCTCCAAAATTGTAGAGACGTGGGCTTCGGTCTGCAAAACTGAAAAATCGCACCCCGAACAACTTTTACAACATACACCCCTAACTTTTAGACTATTATAGTTTACCCCCCCTAAAAATCTGTTCTTAAAAATTTGTTTGCAGTTTACTACCTCAAAATTTTTTAACTATTCTAAAGACTTAAAATGAAAATAGAGAAGAAGAAGAAGGAGAGGAAATTGCTGGAATTATTGTTGTGATTTGGAATGAATATAAAAATGGGTTTATATAGGGCTATAAGAGTTGCTTTAAGTTCATTTTCATGAACCTCCTTTCTTGTGTAGCCCCTTGTTTTTCTTGTGAATAAAATTTCTCAAGTTTCTTGAAAATAAAAAGTTCATTTTCATGGAAAGTTCTTCTTTTATGGCATTTTTCAACAATGGCATCTCTCCACCATTAATGATATCCCTTCACTTTTAATTTGAAATAAAGAATGTACCATTTACCAAGAGGCATCACCATTTACAAATTAATGGTCACAAATAATCACCAAAAACCATTACTACTCCTATATTTTTCTTTATAAATTAAAAAAAAAAACACAACATTTATTTTTTATTTTGGAAAAACCCAATAAGTTGTACAAGAATTTGAATGGGCACTGGGCCACGCATATCATATGACACGATCAAAACAAACCTATAAAAAAAAGGTAGTAAAACAAACAAAGGTCACCACAAAACTAACTCCCAAATCAACAAACACAGGAGCCTGAATTGAGATCCTGAACAGAATACAAACCTCCCAAATCTACAGGATGCAAACCAATAGACATAACATCGTGGCCAGCGCAGCCAACAACCTGACGAGATCATATAGGCAACAAAAGAAAAAAGAGGGCAATATGGTTTGAATTAAGAGACCTGCACTAAGGCCAGTTGCCCATCCAAATAGAAGGAGCTACGTGAAAAGCACCACCTTTACTAGTGTGTAGAGCTCTTTTTTTTTTTAATTATTTAGAATGCAGGCCAAACACCCATTATTTTATAAAAAACACCCAACAAAAAGCTACAATATGGACCTACCAATGACTATATCAAAAACAGGGCCCACCTAGCCCAATGTGTAATGCCCCGAAAATTTAAGCGCACGAGTAAGCACACGAGTGCATGTCCACATGTGAGAACTTAAATTCTAGGCCGTGTTGCATACACACACGTATGTACTTTTATACGCGTTCCAACACTTTCTAAGACCTTTGAAAACTCAGTATACTTAACTAAGTTAACAAACTGACCGTTAGAAGGATCTATCGTTACTAGACCGGAAGATCTAACCTTCTACTCCGATTTCGAATTACTCGATCAATGTACACCCGCCGTACATCATCCTGTACACATGTCTGTCCATCGATATGACCCGTACATCGTGTCTGTCACAAGGCATATGCTTAGACCAGTGATTTCTTGGCCCTATGAACCTGCTCGGGTGTGTTGGTAACACCCTAGGATTTTAGAATAATTTAAATTATAATTTAGTTAATTATTTAATAATTTAAATAAATTGAAATATTGATAAATTAATAATAAATCATCCGTAGGGAATTATCGATATGACCCGTACATCGTGTCTGTCAAAAGGCATATGCTTAGACCAGTGATTTCTTGGCCCTATGAACCTGCTCGGGTGTGTTGGTAACACCCTAGGATTTTAGAATAATTTAAATTATAATTTAGTTAATTATTTAATAATTTAAATAAATTGAAATATTGATAAATTAATAATAAATCATCCGTAGGGAATTATTATATGGTCTCTTTATTAAAGTTGCTTAGAATAAACCCTAAAACAACATGGAAGTGATAGATTTTACAAAACTCGTAAATTTATGATAATTACGAAAATGCCATTAGTTAAACTTAAGTTATACCACCTTTTTAAGTTTTATGATTTTTGGAAATCATTTTCACACGAAACTCTATATACTAATTTTAGGACACGATCTAACCATACACGTCAAATTTCAACCCTCCGATCATCCTACAAATGCCCTAATCAGAAATCGGATCATAAGTGGGCCGCGGTGACTCGAATCTGCCTCATTTTTCTTGTCAGTGATTTATTTTGCGTTATTCACATATTAGACGGAGCAAACGGTATAGATCAACTTCAAGTAGACCCTGCGTGCAAAGAGGAGCATAAAATGTACATTACGTGCGACGCACATTAAAAAAAAAAAGCAAAAGAATTCTATTCGAATTCTTCTTCCTTGCTGTGTAAACAGCGGACAGCGCTGCCGTCTCTGTCTGTCCACACCGTCCATCACAGTGGACCTCATCAGTTGATCCAATCCGTCCATCTGGTGCGCGCCCCACCCAAACCTAAGTGGTTGGTGGAATCAATATATTTGGTCGATGGTATGGCCTACTTCAACCTTCCAAACTAAAGTAAAGCATTCAAGAATTGCCAAGATCTTCGATCCTACCTCGCATGGATGGCCGGATCTTCTTAGATAGCACCGTGTGGACCCCACCTAGCTTCCCAACGAGCCCCACATGCAAAGAGTTCCAGAACGGTAGGTTCCTTCTCCAACTCGAACCGGGATTTTCCTTGTACGTTCATACTTTCACTGCTTCTCCACCGCCCTAGTAGCTATATAAGGTCCCCATCCGCCCACTTCTATCTTCTAAGAAACACAAGAGAGAGAGAGAGAGAGAGAAGCGGTGAGAAAGGGAGAGAGAGAGAGAGAGAGAGAGAGAGAGAGAGAGAGAGAGAGTAGGACGTTAGAGAGAGAGAAAGAGAAAAAGTGGTTGTGCGGCTATTGTACCTTGCTGTGCGGCGCCGCTGCACTGCTGGACCCTGATCCAGCAAAGAAAGAAAGAAGAAAGAAGAAAGAAGAAAGAAGAAGGAAGAGAGAAAGGAAGAGGAAAAAGAAGAAGAAGAAGAAGAGAGAGAGAGAGAGAGAGTCAATATTGGAGAGAGAGAGGAGTGAGAAAGCATACGTACGGTCTATAATCAGTAGAGGACCCACCCATTATTGCTGGGAGAACATTCCAGCAAATAAGAAGAAAAAGAAAGAAGGAAGGAGAAAGAAAGAAGAAAGGAGGAGTTCCTAATCGAGTCAACTCAGTGAGCAGACTCAGGCTTAATTTGGAGCTTAGGACTTGTCAGGTGAGTGATTCATCTCACGATTTTCTAGTTGATTTTCTCTTATCTTCTCATCGTAATATTCAAATTCGTTTCCGTTCTCTGTTGTTCGACAATCGAATTTTATATAAGAATTCCGTTTTTTTTCAAACTCGTCTCCTCAATCAAGTCTTTTAATATTGTTTCTTTTTCTTTCCTATCATCTATAAGGGGATCTTAGGTATGGATCCAACTCCAGTCTCTGTTCTTAAATCGCATTTCATAATTGTTCATTCTTGATGCTTTTTCCAAAATTATCCTCTTTAGTCATACATATCCAGATGTTAGATAAACTTGACGTGGGTTACCTTACACCACCATCTTCTCAATTTCTTTCATTTAAAATAGACTAAAAGTTTACATAAAGGATTACCTAAATAAAGAAACACATGCATGGTGTGATTGTGCTTGAATTTTGGATATGCATAGTATGCTTGAAGAAGTGCTTCCATAACTCATGACATACATACATTTATACACTACGACAGAACAGGAGCATGGTTGATTTGACTCCTGGCATGCATGGTTGATTTGCCGCCTCGCTGTATCAATTAGGTGAGCATGGTTGATTTGCGACAGGTTCCTAATGTTCAGTGGCAGCGAGTTCTGGTCGTTTCACTTATTGAGCATGGTTGATTTGCTCGGTTGGATCAGTGGTGCATAGTTGATTTGCCCACTGGCGTGCATGGTTGATTTGCCGCCTCGCTGTACCGGTTAGGTGAGCATGGTTGATTTGCGACAGGTTCCTAATGTTCAGTGGCAGCGAATTCCTAGACGTTTATTGCTCTCACACGTATCATAACATACATGACATCATGATAATCATGTTTCATTTATAATAAATCATAAAGTGTATCAATTATAACCTCATCTTTGTACATTTCATACAATTCTATCTGTTGATGATTCACATCCTGTCTCTTATTAACTGGAATATTACATGTGATGGAAATGACCTCACTGGGCTTTTAGCTCACCAAAATCACCATAGTTCTTGCAGGTTTTCAGGAAGGAAAATACGTAGACAGGGCAGAGTATTCAGATGGTCATGTGTTACTCAAACGCTAACTGTAGTTGATTTATTTTATCTTGTAAAATTCAATGTAATAAAATATTAGTGGAAAAGAAACTTTATATTTAGGATTTACTTTAGTTATGCGATGTGTGGAATGGAATCTCATGAAATCTATGCTCGAGTTTTATATTCACACCCTGAAATTCGGGCTTTGGGTCGTTGTACTCGGGTTACGAATTTCGGGGCGTGACACAATGCCACATGCAAAGAGCATAACAAACATCTATCTCCCCCCAATGCTACCCAAGCCAACCCGATCTAAGAAAATAGCTCCCTAAGTAGGGAGAGGAAGATCCGAAGGAGATTGGAAAGTACTCTGCTACTGGGATTCACTACCCAAATACGCCAGCCCATACGCCATTCCATTTACTTCTCTAGGAGAGAAGCAGATCCTCAACCTAACTTGTCTTCTAATTGACAAAACCTGAGCACAAGCATTCGAGTGTGTAGAGCTTGTCGATCGATAGCTTTCTAATGACATATTAGACACACAAAAAGGATAATTGGCTACAAAATTATGGTAATTGGATGGTTTAATGTGTCTCTTATATCGAACTTTTTAGTATGATTTCTTGCGTTCTTAGTCATCTATGAAGTTTTCATTGACTTTGTGCTACATCACATCCCCCCACCCAAGCCATGGGGTTTTCACATTGTCTTAAAGAAGGAGAAGAAGTTAATTATGTAGTTTTTCTTTTCTTTTTTTCTCTTTTACTTTTTTTTCTCATTTATTTTCAAATTTTGATTAGTGATCAATTGTACTCTTAGATGATCATTTGTCATCAAAGTGGAAGTTTGCTAATGATGTAGCGAGGCAACCCCTCGATCGAGGCAAGGCAAGAACCCAGAAGAGGACCTAGGAGTAGGCCCGGAAGAACCTAAGATTGGACCAAGAGAAGGGTCGAGCAAGCTAGGGAAGACGTCAACAAACAACCATTGCCGACAGATCGGATTAAGTCCAAGGGCCTCTAGAATTCTTTGGACTGTTTCGAGCCTAAACCGACCAGTCATCCCTCAACTTTAGCCAGTCGGAGCCCCTAACTGACCAATTAATAGGTGCATAGTTGTGCACACGAACTTCCTTATTTTGAACTCTTTCTTTCTATTTTGGATTAATTTACTTTCCTATTGCAATTAAGACACCTAGGCTAGTAGATTAGGGTTTAATTTGCTATAAGTAGTTGTTTATTTCATTTTTTAAAGAATACATTGATTATTTTAAACCTAATTTTCGGAGTTTATCTCTTGTTGCTCATGGATTTAAGTTGTTCTTCGTGGATTCGAAGAGAAGGTCTCATGAATTCGAGATATCCTTGTGGATTCGACGAAGACAAGTCGAGCAGTCCATGTAGATCCAAGATTTAGATAAGTTATCCTTGTGGGAGAAGCATTGTCTGATCTCATCCGCATTTCGTCGCACCAAGTTGGTATCAGAGCGGGTTTGTCCTTGGAGAGATGGCTTCTAGTGCAAACAACGATAACAACCCTGTACATGGTGATTTGGGGGATCAGCCACTGACAACGACGGAATTTCAAAAGTTTCGACGGGAACATCTGCAAGCTATGCAAGGGTTACAAGCTTCGTTCGACCGTATTACCGCAACGCTCGCCCCACCCCAACCCCTACGCGAAGTTCAACCCCCTGTAGCTGTTGTACCGAACAATCCTATTGCTTGGAGAGCAATTCCAGCAGCACATCGTAAGCCTACTCCAGATGGTTCGAGCTCCAGCGATGAGGAGATCGGTGGCCTCATGAATCAACACCCTGTTTGTAGAGATGAACGCATTGATTGTTTTGACAAAACTATCAAGGTAAGGTTGAACTCCCTAGCTTTAATGGCCTATTATGCATTGAAGAGTTCCTCGATTGGTTATCTGAAGTAGAACTATATTTTGATTACATGGAGGTATCGGAAGAGCGACAAGTGAAATTAGTCGCTATAAACTGAAATCTGGTGCATCAGCATGGTGGGAACAACTCCAGATTTCCCATGCTTGAGTGAACAAGCCACACATCCGATCATGGCCTCGGATGAAACGCTTTTTGCGGGACCAATTCCTCCTTAGCGACTATGAATAGATTCTATTCCAGTAATACCAGAATTGTCGACAAGGAAATCGGTCTGTAGCGGAATATCTGGGTGAGTTCCAATGCTTGGGAATGCATGCGCAATGACTTGACCGAATCTGAATCCCAATGTGTGGCGTGCTTTGTCCATGGATTATGACTTTCGATTCAAGACAGGGTTCAGCTAGTTCCATTTTAGACCATGGACGAAGTCGTCCAATTAGCCATAAGGGCAGAGGCACAACTTTCTAGGGCCCCATCTCAATTCCACCCTGCAATGGGTCCCGCTCAAGACTCATCTCTACCGAAGGGAAAAAAACCCTCGAAAGATTTACCTCAAACAATTGTTGTTGCAACTCGTGAATACTACTACAAGACCCCAGCGTACACCCGTTGTGCCGGGCCTAAGTGAAATTCCAAACCCTATGGTCGACTGAGGCCCGATCATTGCTTTAGGTGCGGGCAGCTGGGCCACTTATCAAACATATGTCCCTAAAGGCCTACAACTAACGTGATCATCCCTATAAAAGATGTACAAGATGAATCCGAAAATAATATTGAAGTTGAGTAAGATGATGAGGGGGATGACGAGACCGAATGGCTTGAAGGAGATCAGGGATTGTCTTTGGTTGTACAAGGCAGTGCACCTGTGGCCGAAATACGAGTTCATCCCCAACGTCACAACCTTTTCCGCACAAGTTGTACCGTGAATGGAATTGTGTGTGATGTGATTATTGATGGCGGTAGTTGCGAGAATATCGTATCTCAAGTAATGATGTATAAGTTGAAGCTCAAGACCACACTGCATCCTTCACCCTACAACATAGGGTGGATTTGAAAAGGGAGCACGATGAAGGTTATCGAACAATGCCTTATTTCCTTGTCAATTGGCAAGGTTTACAAGGATTGCATATGTTGTGATGTGGTGGACATGGACGCTTCTCATATGATTCTTGGGCGTCCCTGGCAATTTGATCGGGATGCCGTACATTATGGCTGAGACAATGTCATCACCTTCAGCAAGGACAAAAGGAGAATTGTCCTCGCTCCATCAAACCCGATCGATGACCGCCGACAAATCAAGAGAAAGGGACAATCTCTTCTTGTGTTGCATAGTACAGCGACGACAAGTCAAGGGAAGTGGAGAAAATCAAAGTCAAGCTTCTTTTAAGAGGGGGTGACTGATGTAGCGAGGCAATCTCTCGATTAAGGCAAGGCAAAAGACAGGAAGAGGACCCAGGCGTGGGCCTGGAAGAACCCAAGACTAGACCGAGGTCGAGCAAGCCGGGGAAGACGTCGACAAACGACCCCTGCCAACCGATCGGATTAAGTCCAGGGCCCCCCAGAACTCTCTGGACTGTTTCGAGCCCAAACCGATCGGTCGGCCCTCAACTCCGGCCAGTCGGAACCCTTGATCGATTGGTCGGCCCTCAACTTCAGCTAGTCGAAGACCCTGACAGACTGGTCAGTAGGCGCACAATTGCTCACACGAACTTCCTTATTTTGAACTCTTTCTTTCTATTTTGGATTGATTTACTTTCCTATTGCAATTAGGACACCTAGGCTACATAGATTAGGGTTTAGTTTGCTACAAGTAGTTGTTTATTTCATTTTTTAAAGAATACATTGATTATTTTAAACCTAATTTTTAGAGTTTATCTCTTGTTGCTTGTGAATTCAAGTTGTTTTTCGTGGATTTGAAGAGAAGATCTCGTGAATTCAAGATATCCCATCGTGGATTTGACGAAGATTGGTCAAGGAGTCCTGTAGATCCGAGATTCGGATTAGTTACCCTTGTGGGAGAAGCATTATCCGATCCCATCCACCTTCCGCCTTCCCCTCACTAGCTAATTCCACACATGCTCGGGAACATTGCATGTCCACAGGCAACGAAGAACATACAAACCTAATCTATGAATTGCATGAAATACATAGTTAAAGCTATGATATTAACACACATAAACTCACATGTTTGCAGGCACGCACGCACCACCTAGCGTGCAAATACAAATTAGACGAGACATTAAAATCAGATACCACTATTGTGACAACGTGCATGAACTAAAGAACACCACTTTAACACATAATAAAGTGATAAGAGTGAAATTATTATTATTTCTTAATGATAGAGGTCTGGATTGGATAATCTTGGAGTGGGGACAACAACGAGTGGTGTCTTTTTCTTCAAGGTGATCCCGAATTTCTCCACAAGATGGAGCCTTGTCCCCTCTGGCAATTGCCACATGAATGAGTGCAGGAGCGAAGCCAACACATGCATCACCATTTTCTCTGCGAGAGGGATCCCTGCACAAATCCTCCTACCTGATCCAAACGGGATATAACGAAGATCGTTGCCATTGTAATTATATTCGCCATGACGATTCAAGAACCTCTCGGGCTGGAACTCTGAGGGGTTCACCCAAATTTCAGGATCCCTGTGTATAGCCCACGCGTTGATCATGATTTGGATCCCCTTGGGAATCATATAATCACCGATGGTACATGATTGGCTTGGACTTCGAGGAACTAGGAGCGGGGCCACCGGATGCAGACGGAGAACTTCCTTCACGACGGCATCTAAGTAACACATCTAGGCAAATGGGATTCTTCTACTATATTATTTGTGCCCACCACTTGGTCTAGTTCCTCTTGCACCTTTCTCATAACCTCCGGATGCTGGATCATCTCAGCCATGGCCCACTCCACTGCTGATGATGTTGTGTCGGTGGCCCCAGCCACCATGTCCTGTTAAACAAAGTTCTTTTAGTCATCGTGGAAGGGCCTGTAGCCCAGCTGGTTGAGTCCGAGTGTATCAACCAGCTGGTCTCAGGTTCGAGACACACCAGCAGCACCTTTGGGTGCTTTCGGTCGGGCCGGGTCGGGTTCGGGCTAGGTCGTGTTCGGGTTCAGGTGTTCGGGCCAGGTCGTGTGGGTTATGTTCGGGTGTTCGGGCGGGCCGTGTTGAAAAAAAAAAAAAAAAAGTTGTGTTCTTATCTCCTAATGGTAAATTATCTTTGTTTAATGCTGTAAATTGGTATATACAATAGGTGAGGGCTGAATCTTTTTGTGGCACTCACCTAAATGCATGTATAGGCAATTTTCATATCAAAGAATTACAAGTGGTGAGCTCCTATCTTTCTAGAGAAAAAAAAAAAATTTCAACCAAATGGGCCCTTATAATTTTCTTGGAATGCAGGATTGAATGGGATGGAATTGCATTAGATAAAATTAACACCATTATTGTGCGTGGAGGGTGTGAGCATGTGTGATATATATATATATATATATATATATATATATATATATATATATATAGAGAGAGAGAGAGAGAGAGAGAGAGAGAGAGAGAGAGAGAGAGAGGAATGCTCACCTGGGCACTTCTGGTGAGAGAACTCGTGATCACTTTTTCTTGACTCATCACACATGATGTGAGCCCAAAATCTGAGCCGTCCATATGATGAAGCACCCCGAAAAACCCGTAGGGCCGATCTTTCAACTTGTTCCAGAACTTCGGTGGGCCATGAAAGAAGGAAACAGTTTCCTCCCTTGATTTGCCTCTTGCTTTTTGCTACGGCCCACCAGAGTTTTGGATCAGGTTGAAAGATGGGTCTTAGGAATTTTTTAGGGTGCTGCATCACATGGACAGCTCCGATTTTGGGCTTACATCATGTGCGATGAGCCATGAAAAAGTGTTCATGAGTCTCTCTCACGAGAAGTGCCCAGGTGAGCATTCCTCTCTCTCTCTCTCTCTCTCTCTCTCTCTCTATATATATATATATATATATATATATATATATATATATATATATATATATATATATATATATATATATATATATCGAACAATGATTGCATGTTGAAAGTATTATGGTATTTCGACGGTCTAATCCACGTTTGGGATCGAATTCAACCTTTTGGTAAAAACATGACATAAAATGAAATTTGTGTTTGGTGGACCATATAATTGTAATCACTAGACCAGATTTCATTACTGGCGCGCTAGTCATGGTCACCTGTATGCATATGCAACTCGAATGTCAAGTGTGAAGAGCACATATTGACGGAGGGCGTGGATAAAACACATTCACCAACTCGAGTAGACGTGTTTAGAACTTTGAAATCAGCTAAAGAGGGGCTGTCACTGAAATAAAGAAAAGATGTGACTAACATTGGGGTTGGGTGTATTAACGGTGGGGTCTGTACAAACAAATAAAAATAAAATAAAATAAAAGAAAGAAAAGACGTGTCTTGATTTTTCATGGTAAAGAAAGCTCACCAGCAGCAATCCCTTAACTTCGGTCATGCTCAACTGCATCTTGGGGTCTCTTTCCTCCACAAGCTGTAAAAGCAACTGCAGAAAATCCTTACTGATCTCTTTCTCCTCTCCTTCCACCTTATCCATTTTCAGTCGTTGATCTACCACATAGTCGAAGATCTGATCTACCAAGGACAGGTTCCTCTTCATACTACGTTTCACACCTTGCAAATCAAACCAGGCCTCGGAGCTCTCCACACATGAAGAAACCGTGCTGCCACACTAGTCCTCTCCTCGCCTCTGAGTGTGCCGCCCCACAGCATTCCCATTACCACATTGACTAAACTCATAAACATCTTCTTACGAACACAGATGGGGGTGCCTATCATCGCATAGACATTGCTAACCATCTGTCGTATCTCACACCGACGGAGATCATAGTAAGAGTTGAGTACAGTGTCGCACATCAACTCACTGGACCAAACCTTGCGAAGCATGCGCCACTCGGCACCATAGGGGCTCCATAAAATTTCTGTGGCATTGTAAAAGAAGGCCTTTGCCGCCACGTTCACATCGCGGTTTGCAAATATGGTGTCATTGTCTTTCATGACTTGTTTAGCCACCGACGAGGAGCTCACTACAACACAGAGCTTGCGGCCCAGCTGAAGCTTCATGATCGGGCCATAAGTCCGAGCTAGCTCGGCAAAGTGACGGTGGAGATCGGGTTTGAGAAATGGGAGGTTGCCAACAAGCGGCAAGCCCCGCAGGCCAGGCGGCAACAGCGATGCTGTAACCCTTGATTTCTTCACGACCCATGCGTACCATATTATTGTGATTGTTAAGATGAAAGCTGTGATGATTACATGTGTTGATTCATCCCACCTTGACCACTCTTTAGAGATCATATTCTTCCTCGCACTTCACTTCTGTGAGCATGGTTGGACTTCCATTGGCACCTCTTCAAATAAAAGAGTGCTAAGTTGCAAAGTCTACTTTGTACGCGATAAAGGTGGGAGCATGCGTCCAAAAATTCGGCAAACCCACGATTTAAACGGACCACATCACATAAAACAATGGTCCTAACAGTACTCAACCATTGAAAGTTAATACCTTCCTAGGGTCATATTTATTTGTCATCCAATCAATTTATAAGATCATATAGGCATGGATAAAGAGAACATAAAAATCAGTTTGATCCAAATTTTTTACCACCCCCAAGCAGTTATCAACAGTGGGTATTGGATTCCCACTGTTTAATGTGGTGTAGTTCACTTGAACTTTAGATTTACCTCATTTTTGGGCCCACACCTAGCTAGTAGAATGGAGGGCCGGCATGGATATGACCTATACATCATAGTGGTCCCCATAGTTTGTGGATTCCAATATATCATTCTACTTTCTTTTGCTAAAATACATTGAACTTGTCAGCATCAACTATATATATTTTGCGCGGAACCATTGAACCTATCAATGGCAACTGTTTTGCTGGGAAATTCTGAACCTGTCAATGTCAACTTTGGGCTAAGAGGAGTAAATACAAGTGTAAATAATGATAACTACTTTACGATACATTTAGGGCCCAATTGATTTTTCAATTACAATGGGTAACTGGTTGTAAAAGCGCCATGATTATTTACCTTTGTGAATGTGTGGTCACATCATATGCATTTGACTCTAATTATAGCTTTGTTGCATTGTTTTTTTACCCTAGAGTTATCGTGAAAATGATAGATTTATAGTAGAAAAATGTAATGATTATCAAATGGGCCATTAGATTATAATATGGAAATCAAACAGGCCCTCAATAATTGAATGCTAAGTTGTTAAGTCAACTTGCTTTGTACGAAATAAGGCAGGGGCTTTAATTGCAGCACATGTGCCAAATCTAATAATTTTCAAGTAGTCCATTATTTTCATGCTATCATGGTACCAAGCACTGATATTTTTTTTCTTTGACTTGTTTATGCTCATTATGTGTCCTGCTTGATGAATGATTGCTGCCCTTAGCACGTCTTCTGTTGGATTGTGTCCCCGTAGTGCCCGTACACTTCACTCGAGTAGTTGCCAAGCCATATCTTTATTTTGGGTAGAAATATTTTCTAAGGCCTTGTTTGTTAATATTGAAAAAAAATCACTTAACATAGCATTCAAAGAATTCAGAAAATACTTCATGTTAAGTGTTGTTTATTAACGTAGAATTTGAAAAGTACTCTGTGTTAGTGCACTTTTCTGTGGCATACTAGTGCACCTTGTTTGTCAATTACTTAGGTCAGTGAGTTTAGTATCGGTTGAGCTTAATGAAGATGAAGACCGAAGACTCAAGTGGCCCTGCTGCATCAAGAAAGAAGAAACAGGTAAAAGGGATGCCTTGGTGTGCCTTAACCTTGACCAAAACCTAACCCAAAACCTCTTAGATGACTTGTACCAACTAAGTATACCCTTAGTCATCATCATTAGTCTTAGAACTCCATGAAAAACATGATAAGTTAGACTAATTTAAGAGGTGAAAGCTGCTGTAAACAAAACAGCTCAGAACAGCAGTTTCCGATTTATCTCCGATCAATCGGACGTTGGCTCCGATAGGACTCCAATCAATCGGACAGAAGCTCCGATAGGACTCCGATCAATCGGACAGAAGCTCCGATCAATCGAAAATTTTTCTAGCAACCTTGAAAATCCACTGGACATATTTTCGATCAATCGGACAGTCTTTCGATCCATCGGAAGGAGTCCGTCCGATCAATCAGACAGTGTTCCGATCAATCGGAATATCTTCCAGAGACTTCACTGGATAGATTTCCGATCAATCGGACTTGTCTCCGATCAATCGGACAGGTCTCCGATCAATCGGACCTTCTTCCGATCAATCAGAGATGCGCGAATCTGCCCGTTTTTTGACCGTTGGAAGAAAATCTATTTAAGATGGGGGATTCGTTTTTGAGCCAAAAGAGGGGATTTTGAGGAGATAGAGCTACCATTGTTGAAGATCATTAAGAGCCATATTCCTAACCCAAACAAGTGATCTTCCTTGTGATTTATCACAAGTAGGGAGCATTCAAAGCTCAAGAAGAAGATGCACTTGTCCCTCTTTTGATCTCTAGAGATTGGATTGATCTTGATAGTCATATTCCTATCCAATACTCTATGATGAGATCGTTGTAGGTGAGACTCTCTAGGTAACCCATTCCCATAAGTTGTAGAGATCTCAAACCTACCTTCCCTAGCACCTTGGGCATCTCCAATGGAGCACCACATGCAAGGTAGCTGATCTTGGAGCTGAAGCCTTGGCAAAGCAGCGGCGTCAAAGATCGGGGGAGCACAAGGGGAGCTGATTCAAGCACGGGAGAGCGAGAAGAAGCAACCCAAAACGGCGCTACAAAGGGGCTCAATTCGACAAGGTTGTCTTGTTAGGAGTCCATCCACTCAATTCCCTGTGGGGGTTGAGTGTAGAGTTTGTTTGACAAACTCGACCTAGGGTCGTTAGCCGATCCTTGGCCTATTAGTTGGGCCTAAAATCTAGGGACGTCAGCCGTTCCTTGGCACGTTAATCGGGCCTAAACAAAGTCTCCAAGGGGGAGCCACCAACACGGGTGCAAACGTGTAGGTTGGGAGGAACCTGTAAACTCCCCGGTTGGGTGGATCCGAGTTAAAACACCTTGGTTGGGAGGAACCAGATTTAAACTCCCCAGTGAATGCCGGTGTGCTCAAAGGGGTTGAGTACTTGAACCGGGAGTGGAGTAGACAAGTAGTCGAACCACTATACATCCTTGTGTTTGTGATTGTTCTTGAGCACATTTCTCCTTATGCATTGCGTTTAACTTATTAATTATGAATGCTTAGTTAGGAATGTATGCTAGGCACTTGATAGGCACATCCACACTCATAAGATGTACTTTCACTATCTCAAGTAGACTTGAACTTCTTGATCCATCCTCACTCAAGTCTATTTGAGTAGCATAGATTAGGTTCTTCATTAGCTTAATCATTTAATTAATCTATGCTTGTTTAGACTAGGTTGCTTATAGCTTTTATCATATGCTAGTCTTTTGATTGGACCCACTTAGGCTTGGAAGCCAAAGTGTTATCGCTTACATAGTTCAATTTGTTAAATTTGTTAAGTAGGCGATAAGATATTAAAAAAGGTCCTAATCACCCCCTCCTATAGGTTTAGCCATAATTCTAGTTGCTCTTTAAGCTTCCGCACGTGTATGCATAGGGTGTCGTGTTAGACTACCCGACGCAATTTCACTTTGTAATTTTTTTTTTTAATGAGGGTTGGCTTAATGGTGAATACAGAATGCGCTCCATGAATTCTTCTTAAAAAAAAAAATTTCTTCCAAAATTATCTCTACCTACATTGCCACGAAGATTTTCTCTTCGAATAGATTGCCTAATACACAACTTAACTTTTAACTTGTGAAACTTCTCTAGGGCCACTACAACAATTTACACCTATAGCGGTGGATTTATCCGCCGCTATATGTCCTATATTTGCCATTATAAGAAATAGCGGCGGTACAACAGCAGATTCCCTATTTGCCGCTAAGTGTACCGTCGGTATAGATCCAGTGGTGGATAAACGGACTGTCGCTATAACAAGCGGTGGATTTAACGGGGAGAAATGTTACGACGGATAAAATAAACCGCCGCTATATGTATATTTAAATACGGATGTTTCCGCCGTTATATAATAGACTTTCTATCATGTTAATTTTGTTTATTGGATCTTGAAGACCTATTTAAAAACCTAATAATCGTAATTAATATATAATTAAAAAACATCTAAATTAACAAATTTTAAAAAAAAATAGAATTACACGTAATAAAAAAACACATCCATCACCTTCAAAATTGGGGCTTGGATGATGGACTATCCACATTAATGGTGGGTCCACATGATGAACAACACACTTCTAAGGTTTAAAACCATGACTTCTACTCGTTGGAAGACTCTGAGGAGTTTCAACAAGAGGTCTAGGTATCGAAACCCATAGGGTGAAACTCCCACTGCTAACCGCACTAGTGGGTGCGACGTATGACTGACCGGGTGGGTTTGTACCGCGATTAACTGGGTGGGTGCGTTGCATGACTAAAAAAAAAAAAAAAAAATCCTAAACTGCTGTGCTGGGAGTGATTTCTTTCTACTTCCTTTTTTTAATGATATTAAATTATAAAGACTATCTACTATCACAAAGATGGGGGTGAATGGTGGGTTTTTTGCTTTGGAGTAATGCCGCATAAGGAGTTTTATTGTCCATTTTCGGTTTGAAGATCTCGACGTTCTGAAATGGTTTTCCTTTTTCTGCATATCGACGTCAGAGATAACAGAAGGATGTTGCCGCAAAAGCAAGCGGAAGAAATGATTGTAAGCTACAACGAGACGAATGATGACGAAAAAGAGGAAGAGAAGGAAGACACTTCGATCTTGAGCGTCAAAAGCTTTCTCTGGCATGGAGGCTCTGTTTACGATACCTAGTTCAGCTGCATTTCTATTCAAGTAAGCCAAAACAGAAATTTTCAAAAAGAGAAAAAAGAAAGAAATTGAAATTTCCCCATTTCTGCAAATTCTGATTTTTTTTTCTTTTCTTTTTTGTTGTTGTTGTTTGTTTTGGGAATTTTGGTTTTTTCAAGGTTCTTTTAACGCTGTCGTACTCATTTTCTCAGCTGGAAATGTGATGTAGAACGGGTCGCTGACTATTTCATGGCCCAGATGGAGCAAAAGAAGACCGGTCGGGGTCAAAAGTGATTCGGACCGTCAGGACCGTAAATCGGTCGTATCTTACAATCCGGAATGAGTTACGGGACGTATAATATATCAATTTGGGGTAGCTCGAGCTACTTTAGCCAACCAACCCCGCTATGCTGGGTTGCCCAGGCCGGAATCGTAAGATTTGACCATATCGACGGTCATTAGGCTAGTTTATTTTCAGTTTTACTATTTATATTAAGTTTTAATTCGATCATAACTTTGCATCTGTAGGGTTTTAGAGTTAGTGCCCAACATGAAAAGGGTAGAGTTAGTGCCCAACATGAAAAGGGCTTAGAATATTTAGTAGAACAACGTGGTTGAAGCCGTTTGATAACTTTCTATTTTTGGCCGAAAACCAAGAGTTCTAGTAGGATTGAACGACTTCTATAAATAATAAGTTTACTATTTATAGTAAGTTGCGTTTTCTAGGAGTTTAAGTTGGAGTTGGATTCTGATACTTTACCTAGGGTTTAGTTTCCTATTTATATGCATTGTAATTTCGTTTTTATTGATTCAATCTGCAATAAATAATTATTTGGAATTAAATTCCTCTTTTTTTATTTTTTCTTTCTTCTTGTGGATTCGAGAAACTATCGGTTAGGGAGACGGTGATCGACCTACCACGTCCTCCCTGCGTCAAAATGCTTCTAGAATCCTACTGTAGCTGTTCTACAGAATCCTCAGGAGTTGGACTGCGTATCTCATCAGCGTCTCTAAGTAGAGTACATGAGCCAAAGGAGAGAGAATGTTAGCTTCAAGAACCATGTCATTCAGGTGTGTACCATATCTGCACCGTATACGTACTCAAAGTAAGAGAAGATACTATCATTTTCACAAAATATCTAGAAAAATCACAGCCATTTCCTACTTTAATCTCATCTTTACCAAAAGCCCAAGAAAGTAGAGCTTTAAAAACAGAAACATATTTAGCTTGAAGATGTCGAATTTTGGAGAAATTGTTGCATTAATTTTTCTGTATTTACATAAATGCCCTTGTTGGATTGCAATGCTGGATGGGTTGCTGGGGAAGCGGATTGCGTACTGAGTAACTCCGCAGGCTAAGCGTGCGGAGTAAACTCTGTGGGGCCCACCGTGATTTACGTATTTCATCCACTCCGTCCATCCATCTTAACAGATAATTTTAGGTATGGTTCCAAAAAATGAAGCATATCAGAATCTAAAGTGGACCACACCACAGAAAAAGTGTGAACTGAATGTCTACCATTGAAAAATTCTCGGGGGAGACAGAAGTTTTGGATCAAGCTGATATTTGTATTTTCCCTTCATCCATGTACATGTGATCTTATGAACAGGTTGGATGACAAATAAACATCATTGTGGGGCCTGGGAAGGTTTCAACGGTGGAAATCATTGTTCCCACTGTTTCCTGTGGCATGGTCCACTTGAGATTTTGATATGCTTAAATCTTGGGCTCAACCCCTAAAATGAGCTGGAAAAACATATGTACGGAATAGATAAAGCACATACATTCTAAGTGGGCCCAACTAAGTTTACTTTGCACGATAAGAGCCTACACAAGTCTCACCCTTGAATTTGGCCCCACCTTCATACATTTGAGTGTTAGATTGTGTATATTTATCCCCAGTTCCTCGTTGCATTTACATGAATCCTATGGTTAAAGTGTTTTAATTGCATGTGTTTTCACGTTTGTAGGGAATTAAGAGAGAATAGAGAGAATTGAATTAATTAAGAAGATTGAAAATGCCTAAAGAGAACAAGATCTAGCAAGTCGGGATGACGAAGAATAAAGAAGTTAAGGATCAAAAGGCTAGAGTTCAAAGTGCAGAAAATAGACAAAAAATGACAAGTCGAATAGGATTTCGACAAGTCGACAGACGCATTCGACATGTCGACAGCACATGACGATAAAAAAGGGTCAGAAATTGGCAGAATTAACTGAATTTAGGTTGAAACTTTATGGACTGTTTTTGTCCATTTCGACATATCGAGAGATCTGGTCGACCCGATGCGTAAAAATTTGAAACTTCATTGCTGGATGGTTAACTGCGTGTTCAACCAGTTGAAGATCAATTTTGACTGGTCGACGAGCTCTGACGATGCGAAAATTCTTACATAATTTTGAAGACGGTGCTCGATTTTCCTATATAAGGACTTCTCCAGGGTTTTTAAGATATCTAGTGGAGGAATTCGATCGTGGAGTTCTACTTTGAATTTTCACCTTTTCTTTTAGTTTTTAATTTGTTTTTATCTTTTCCATTGAGTATTGGTTAATCATGTCTATGATGAGCTAATCCTTTTAGTTATGGCTAAGAGGTGAAGCTCGTAGTTCGTTTTTAATGTTCTAGTTACTTGAATTCGAATTTATGAGTTTAATGTTGAATATTTCATTGAAATTGGTTTGAATAAAATTCTAGTTTTAATTTACTTTGATCTAATGATGACTCTACGCTCATTAGATGCTTAGAAATGCTAAGATTAATTTCTCGTCCATTTTGGAAGGGATTGGTCTATAAAATTTATTGATTTATATACGGCTAAAATAGATGCTTTGAATTCCCTGCGATCAGTAACTTGGTTCTTAATGTGGGATTGAATTAATAAATGTTCTAATCTGGTTTGGATTGTTGAACTATGATTTAACTGCTCTATTATTCAGTTGGATATGATAGGACTTCGATTTCAGTAATGTTATTGAATCTAATCAAGTGAATTAGGTATTAATTAAGGATGGCTATAAGTGAATCCTTGGCGCTATAATGTGTCCTTATTATTGATTTTTTCCTTTAAATTTTCAGATTTCCTTTAATACTTCAATATAATTAAGATTTCAGAAATTAGTTTTAGTTAGTTCTTAATTCAAGTTCTAGTTCTAAGTTATTTTGAAAATGTACCATAAAAGTCCATGTGAGTTTGACCTCGGTGCCATCGAGTATATATTATTGTGCAACCCTGCACTTGGGGTTTGCCCAACAAGTTTTTGACGCTGTTGCTGAGGACTTTGGTTGCATTTTTCTATAACACTTTAGGGTTAAAGTTTGTTATAGGATAAGTCATAGTATTCGATGTGTTTTTTGGTTAGGGTTTTGTTTAAATCTTAAATATTAATATTGTTTTAATTGTTTTGCAGAATCTAACTTAGAGTCGTCAATTGGGCCAGCTTTAGATTATTTATGAATTTTTCTGTCGCCGTAGAATTTTTAATTCTAGTTGTTCATTCTTAAAGAAGTAAAATTAGATTTATTTTATGTTAGTCTTGAGTGGTTCATGCCCAAGTGGGTCCGTGGTCGCACTCTTCGCCTTCTAAGTGAGGGAGAATAGTTGAAGGACAATCAAACCATTACCGTGTGAGAAAACATCTTAAATATTTTGAATTGTTTAGAGATATGGTTGAATTGAATCAGCCAAATCCACCGGTTCAACAAAATCAAACTGAACAAGATGATAATGAAGTGGGTAATGCTCCTCATGCTAGAACTTTACGTGATTAATTACCTACAACCTTTCAGAACAATCACTCCTTGAAATTACTTCTATTACTCACACTTATAGACGCTAAGCGTGCGGAGCTTATAGAACTATGGCTAAGTCCTAGAGGGGGGAGGGGGTGATTAGGACTATTTTAAAAATTCATTGCCTAATTAAACTAATTAACAATAAAACTAGTTAAACAAGAACACTTAGCTTCCAAGCATAAGTGGGTCAAATCACGAAGGTAACAAAAGATAATGCAATGAGACAAACTAGCCTAAGCACATAGATTTTAATGATGTAACATGTTGAGCTTTTAATCAATGTGCAATTATCTAGACTACAAAAGATATAACTACCTAATCAACTAGTCTAGAAGTGAAATTATAAGATGTATGAGTGAATCTACCAATTAATGCATAGCATACATTTCATTCCAACATTCATACAATTAACAATTAAAGAGACAATGCTAGAATAGAAATAGCTTAAATGACAATCTCAAGCATAAGTATGTATAGTGGTTTGGTTTCTCTACTCCACTCCCGGTTACCATGCCCCTTGATCACATTGGATTTCACTAGGGAGTTTAAATCATGTTCCTCCTAACCTAAGTGTTTTAAATTAATTCTACCCTACCGTGGAGTTTAACAAGGTTCCTCCCAACATATGATGGGGATTTTAACAGGTTCATCTCTCAACCTAGATGTTTACGGGTTCCATCCAATCCAGAGGTTTGACAAGGTTCCTCCCAACCCTTCGGTCCTACTCAAGAATCTAGCGTAAACTCATGTCGGAGGCTCCCTTTAGAGACTTCGTTGAGTTTAATCTCAAACTCTCACACTCAATCCTCCACAAGGAAAGAGTGCAAGTGGAGTCTTAAAATTGATAACTTACATGTCGGATTGAGCCCCTTGTTCAATGGCCCTTGGGTTGCTTGATTTCTACTCTCCCATGCTTCTATCAGCTCCTCTTTGCTCCCTCAATAATGTTGTCGATGCATTGCCAATCATTTCACATATCGTGCTCTTTTGAGATGCCCAAGGTGATATGAGCTAGGTTGAATCTTCTGCAATAAGTTGTGTTGCAAGTCTAGAAGGATTCACCTATATGGATCTCTAGAGAGGTTAAGACAAATGATCTACCTATGGTGTAGGTATCTAAAATATCTAGAGATCAGGAGCGAGTAAGTTCATCTTCATATGAGCTTTGAATGCCCCATCTTGTGATGAATTATAAGGAAGATGATTTGGAACGGTTAGGATTAAAGCCTAGTAATGGTTGCTTGAATGATGGCTTCTAATACATTAAATCCTCTCTTAACAGCCCAAAAGTCGAGCTCCATTTATATAGAAAAAGCTCCAATGGCTAGAAAACGACAGCCAATAGCTATCTGTTGGTCGACCAACAAGTCCCATCGGTCGGCCGACAGAGGGTATCGGTCGACCAATTCATCAGACAGTGTTCATTGTGAACAGACCTGGACAAAAGAAAATGATATTGGTCCAGATCCACTATGTATGTGTGCCTCACTTGGATTATTGGTCACTCGTTGGATTTGGACCGTTCATGATTTCTCATTTTAATTGTCTTTTAATGCATGGGTTTTAATAGTACAAGTTAATTTAACAAGTGTGACCCACTTGATCTTTGGATTGAGTTCATTTCTAAGTTTGGACCCTAATAGGAGGTGACCATTTAGGTGGATAGTGTGGGTCAGACACATACGTCAAGATGGGGTCCACATTCTCCGGACCCAATGTGTTACACTGACTTCTAGCATTGAAACCACTAGAAGGTTCTTTTTCATTTTTGTTTTTTTTATACTGGGTCCACTCTAGGCATATGCATGATATTTTGACTATCCATATGATTCTTGCCCTTATGGTGACCATTGAGCAAAAATCTTAGCCCAAACAAGATATGTGGGGTCCACAATGATCAAAAGAATCCAAAATGGAATCATAGTATTGATCTTTCACATCTAATAGACGGGGTGAATTTTACTTATAGAATATGGTGAGATATAGGACCCTAACACTAAAATAAAGCTAGACGATTTCCATTGTTAGAGTCAGCCTTGGTTCGGGCATTAGAATCGGTTTAATTACTACTTTTTACGGGACCCATGGTTAGGCCCAAATATCTCTCTGATCAAGACTTCTATGGATTGTATGGAGCTCAGTAATGGACACTTATTTTTCATTGTTTCGTAAACCATAGTTTACCTGAGTTTTTGGTTCAGGATTATTTTTTAGCCCTAAGCTATTTAAAGGTTAAGGATATGAATGAACGACATGGTTCTTTCACATGCATCACGATGGCCCCCACGCGATTGACCCACGGATCCGGATTGTAAATTCATTAAATACGCTCTTGGACGCTAGCAAGTCTTTAACTCATTTTTTGCCAACCCACACATGATGCATGTGCTAGATTTATTCCGTTCACCAATTTAGCACCATTGTTTTAGGGCATGAGTCCAAAAATGAGCCAGAACCATGACTTAGCTAGGTCAGAAAAATTGAATTACATCTACCATTGAAAACCATTAAAAACTAAATAATTTCATCTGGGCCCACCAAAGAGTGTAGATGAAATCTAACCTGATCATTGGTGTACCTTTTCATAATTAAGGGGCATATTAGGACTTGAACTGATTTTTAATGATAGACAATCAAGATGTACGGTTTCATGTGATATGGCCCACCTAAACATCTAATTTGGTTAATCTTTGGAGGTTTTCCCTATACCGACCTTGGAAAAATAATGAACTGTGCGGATCAGGCCCCACACATACCAATGGGCCCAACACATCTTTCAAATAAAAGCAAAAGAAGTCTATGTAATATTTACGTGTTTTATAATTTTCTTCTTTGTTTTACATGTGTAAGGTGCTCCAAAGTTCACCGTGTATGTGCACACTCGCTAATACATATGTGCATAGGTTAGAATCAAGGTAAATCCGCATCGCCCATCATGTGGGCCCCATGCATACATTTTATTATAATAGAAAAATAAATAAAAATATAATACTAAATAAAATACTGACCTTTGCGAGCTCTTCCTCCTCTTGATCTCTCTCTCTTCCTTTCTGATTTGGAAAGTTCCCGGAGAGAATGTATGTCTCTCTCTTAGGAAGAAGGGAAGAGGGTTCCTCTATTGAAGGGATAAGGGAGAGGAAGTTACAATCACTCTGTTATTTATCTTTTAAAATTTGAAGGGCATATCAAACCTTCAATCTATTCTAGAATGAAGAGGGTCTCAATCACTATGCTAATCAATTAATCATGTTAAAATATAAAGTTATAAACATAAATACTAAAGCATATGTGTGTGTAAGTGTGCAAAACTAAGGGTTATTACATTATTGATGGGTACCTGTGCCCGACCCAATTTTAATAGGTGTAAGTCAAATTTCTTGGATCCATTAAGTAAAAAAAAAATTTCATGAACAAATTGGTTGGGGTTGGGTCATCCATTTTGGACCAATTAAAACCTAGCTTAGTTATAGGTGTAGGTAGGATATAGTTAATTCTGTTATTACAATGATGATCATCATTATTATTAATATTCTAGCAACTCAATGGGGTTTTTCCTAAGCCATATATGTGGAACTAAGAGCTTGTTTACACCACACGTTTCAAACTAAGATACATGTATTATTAATTCATCCATTTAGGTGGCCAACCATGTAAATGCCCTTATTTGACATGAACTCCACTTGAACCTGACTTGATTGGTTCCCAGTCCGGGTCCAAAAAAAGAGACCTAGACAAAGTCTTTATAGGTTATAGTATTAAAACACATTTACCCTTAGGCATGCGCAGTATAACATACAAACGTACAAGTACGAATTACATACTAAATAATAAAGTACCAGTTTAGCACCACTTAGATGAAGCAAGAGCACAACGTAGCACATTTTTCTTTTTATTACATATTACACAATGACAAAGTACCAGTTTAGGAGCACATACATGAATCAAGATCACGAAAAAAGAAGAAGAAGAAGAAGAACTGATCCCCTTATGTAGCCCACGATGCATCATACGCACCAGCTGGGTGTTAAAACATACCCAAGGTAAAACTATATCGGGTGAAAATAGTATGAGGTTTGCAAATTCTAAAGTGCATGTTTATCCTTACACGTCCATATGCCAATACACTTGTAATTATAATCCACCTGTGTGAGATCTGAGCTTTCCATGAGCATTGAAGTGATGCTTAAATCTTCTGACTAAAAAATCAGACAATTTCACTCTTCAGCAGGGCCACAAGGTACAAAGTAAAATTTTCTTTTCTAGCAATTAATTTATTTTGATATGCTGTGGTCTACCTAAGGTGTGAAATGGCCTAACTTTTAGGCCAGAAGATCTAAACAGTATAGTTCACCTGATGGAAAGCTCATATCTCATACAAGTCCCACATTGCAAAGCTTGTGCCCCCATGCGATGCCTACGGCTCCCAGAGGCAAACCTCTATTATTTCCTAGTAGTAGAGGTCTGGATTGGATAATCTTGGAGTGGGGATAGCAACGAGCGGCATTGCCTTACTTAGAATGAGCCCAAATTTGTCTGCAAGATCGAGCTTTGTACCCTCCGGCAATCGCCACTCGAATGAGTGCAGCAGCGAAGCCAGTACATGCATCATTGTCTTCTCTGCAAAAGGTATACCTGCACACATCCTCCTTCCCGACCCAAACGGTATATAACAGAAATCGTTGCCACCGTAATCCCATTTGTGGGTCGGGTCCAAGAACCTTTCCGGCCGGAACTCTGAAGGGTCCACCCAAGCCTCAGGGTCCATGTGTATAGCCCATGCGTTGATGATGACTTGGGTCCCTTCTGGGACCATATAACCACTGACGGTGCATGATTGACTTGGGCGACGGCTGAGTAAGAACGGTGCCACTGGATGCACACGTAGGGCTTCCTTCAGTACTGCTTCCAAGTAACGCAGTTTAGGAAAATGGGACTCTTCTACTGTGTTATTTATCCCCACCACTTGCTCTAATTCCACCTGCACCTTTCTCATGACCTCTGGATGCTGCATCATTTCAGCCATGGTCCATTCGACAGCCAGGGACTCTGTATCGGTCGAGGCCACCAGCACGTCCTGATAAATAAAGTTCATTTAATGACATTGTTAGGATCTGTGGAGGCTTGATCAGATAATATATATTCTATCTTGAGAGAGAAAGAGTAATCATTGTATTGAAAGCTGCTTCTGTGTGTGTGTGTTCTTTGAGTATGATGGACGGTGAACGTACTAAAAGAAAACTATGTAAATTTTTATGTTGTGGTTTGTATCTTCTTTCTATTTTCTTTTCTACCTCGATAGTGCTGTGTGTGCGGTGGAGAAGGGAGAAGGGATTTTTCTCCCAACAGACGTGAGTGGATGCAGTGAAAAAAGATGCTAACCTATGAATTAAATGAGGTTAAGGTCTTTGATAGAGTAGAACAGCCCCAGAGGATACTGTGCAGAGGAACCATTTTGATCTTGATGAGTTGGTCATCCGTAAGCAGTTAGCTGCTGCGAGGTAAGTATGGTTTGAAGTACCTTTACCGTTTGGCTGGTTTTCTTTCTTTTTTTTTTTTTTAGGAGCTAGGTACTATTTACTGCTCTAGTTTATTTAGGTGATTTCATAAAACATGAGTCGGCCCCATGGTTCAATAATCCGAACCACTTATTTGAGGTGACTCACTCTGCATGGTCTTTCGTGGTCCATACACCAAAATGAACCATGCCCCCCCCTTTTTGTTGGTTGTAACGGGCTTCAGTCATATCAACGGTCTGGATCACTGAACTATAGCCCCATTTTACGAACTGAAAGTATGAACGGTTCTGTACAATTAGTATGCTCGATCGCGATCATTGTCTTTTTTTTTTACCTCGTGCGACTCATTCCATCCCATGTTCCGTGGGCCCCACCGTGATACATGTTTGACATCCATAACGTCCATCAATTGCGCCCTCCCATGTTTGGCCTTGAGGACAAGAAATCAGGCCAAACAAGAATGTATGCGAGCCACAATAAGGGAGGCCTTTTTTACAATGTTTCTTAGCCACCTAAGTTTCCGATCGGCCTGATTTTTGGCTCGTAATTTTTAGGCTTGGCACTCATTATGCACGGTTTGGATTTTCACACACATATGAGCTGGGCCCACGAACAAATCAAGAATCCTGTCTTGATGTTTCATGGAATAGAAGTCTTACCAAAAGCAAGCCCTTGACTTGGGTCATGGTCAGACGTGTATTGGGGTCTCCTCCCTCCATCAGCTGCAGAAGCGACTGCAGGAAATCCTTGCTTTCTTTCTTCTTCCCGTTGATCACTTCTCCATCCTCCCTATTCATTTTCAACCTTTGATCTATCTCAGACTGCAGAATCTGATCTAACGACGATACAAATCTCTTCAGCTTCCGTTTCACCCCTTGCAAATCCAACCAGGCTATACCCGGAAAAAGATCTGAAACGTTGATTTCTCCCATCAGCTGAAAAGATCCCTCCAGTATATGCTGAAACTGGGCTGCTGCCCTAGTCCTCTCCTCCCCTTCGAGCGCGCTACCCCACAACATGCCCAGCACAATGTTCACCACCGTCGCGAACATCTGATCACGGATACTGATGGGCGACCCGATTTTTTCATAAATATTGCTCACCGTCTGCCGGACCTCACGCCGACGGAGACTGTAGTAAGATTCAAACACTGATGCGCTCATCACCTCCCGGACAAACACCTTCCGCAGCAAGCGCCACTCCGGACTGTGAGAATTCAATGAGATCTCCATACCATTATAAAAGAAGAGCTTTGCCGCCACAGTCTCGTAGCGGTTGGCGAATACGGGATCATTGTCTCTCATGACTTCCTTAGCTACCGACGCGGAGCTCACCACAACGCAGAGCTTGCTGCCAAGTTGGAGTTTCATGATCGGGCCATAGGTCGAAGCTAGCTCAGCGAAGTTACGGTGGAGATCTGGTCTGAGAGAGAGGAGGTTGCCAATGAATGGCAAGCCGGGTGGTCCCGGCGGCAGTGGGGCTATCATCCTCTTCGTTGGTTTCTTGATCAGCCATACGTAGCATAAGTAGCATGAAGTTGCTAGTACTACAACAGTAACAGCGAGCTCTTCAGATAAGTGGGCCATGGTATTAGTAGCAAGAACTGTAAACATGGGATTGACCAAAGTAATCGGAAACCCTAATCAGCAAAGATCTGTTGTGTGGTCCGATATAGTTAGATGCTCGCATTTTATAAGGAGGTTTGATGACGTGGCTTCGTTTAAAATAAGAGGATGCGGATTGCATGGTACCCTGTTATGGGAAGCTGTGTGGGGCTCACAGAGATGCATGTGAAAAATCCACTCTGTCTATCAGTTTTAAAAGACCCCAATAGGGAAGTACAAAAAAAACCAGGCAGACCCAATACTCGGGTGGGCCACATCAAATTAGAGAGCAGGAACAGAAATTTCCACCGTTGAAACCTTCTTGGAGCTGACCATGATGTTTTTATGTCATCCAAACGGTTCATAATGCTATTACCACTCAGATAAAGTGTAGGCATAAATATCATCCTAATACAAAAACTCTGTTACCCCTATAAAGTTTGCAATTGTGGGCGTTCATTCACTGCTGTTTCGTGTGGTATGGCTCACATGAGTTATGGATCTTTATGATTTCATAATTCTGTCTTATTTTGGTTTTGGAAACTGATGGACAGAGTGGATTTATACGGAAAACTATGTGGGTCCCACCTTCTGACCACAGAGGCACAGTAATAACTGTGCCTGGGAGAACAGGCAATCTGCTTCCGTACCTGCGTGGAAATAAATATACCTGGATTCGTAACAGATCTAAGGAATGGTTTGGTACTCTGGTAGTGTGATACAAATGATAATCAGTCACTCAGGAACTAAGCACTTATCACTTATGTGCACATCTTAAACCATTCATATATCCGTCCCTGATTTTTCATAGTTTATGAAATAATAATTATGTTTAAAATTTAGCTGAGCTTGTCGATTAGTTGATATGTAATGGACAGTCACGATGAAAATAATAAGCTGTTCAAATTAAACCATGAAATTTTCGTAAATCAGAAATTTGTACAATCCAATCAATATTATCTTCGTTTGAGAACCTATTTGCAGGTTTTCTCATGATTTGGATGGTCTATTTTGAATTAGGTATGCGCCACGTATACAAGTGCAAGTGGCTGCGTATCATACAGCGTGATCTGTCAGAGTATCAAATACCTCCAATCGAGAAATACATGCCGCTTTATTTTGTGCTGCCTTTCTTGCGCGACGAGAGATTCGACAGGCATGCGACACGATGCGGGATCAGCTAGTCCACTGGGACTAGCATAAGCGGTGGTTTCAAATCTCTGTGGGCCCCACAATGATGTATTTTTTCTATCACCGTCCATCTATTATTCCATCTTATTTTAAGGTATGATCCCAAAAATGAGAGAAATTAAAATTTCATGTGGACCACACCATAAGAAAACAGTGGGGATTGAACGTCCACCATTAAAATCTTCCTAGGAACTACTGTAATGTTTATTTGCCATCCAACCTCTTGATAAGGCCAAATAGACCTAGATGAAGGGGAAAAACAAATATCAGCTTGATACCAAACTTCTGTGGCCCCCCAAAAAGTTTTCAACGGTAAGCGTCAATTTACACTGTTTTCCTATGGTGTGGTCCACCTGAGATTTTTATTTGTCTCATTTTTGGGATCTTGCCCTAAAATAAGATGAAAAAATGGATGGACGGTGTGGATAAAACACATACATCATGGTGGGCCCTACAAAGATTTGAAACCACCCTTATGCTAGTACCAGTGGGACTAGCTGATCCGCGCCCCACGATGCGGGACGATCGAGACGTTCGTCAGTTGGGGTGTACCGGACAAGCTCCTTGCCCCACCATATCAAGGCCAAGCCATCAGGTGAAGGACACGTGTACCTTGAGTATATGCTCGGGTGGAAGATGAGTTTTTTTAAAATGTCACATTTTTCTCAGAATGTTATTTTTTTCCAATTATCTTCCAAAAAAAATAGTATCTTCCAAAAAAAAATTATATTCATTTTCGTCGGAATCGTGCGGGCCACTCAAGTGAGCGAAGCGGATTGCGTCCGACGAGATCTGTGTGGGGCCACCATGATGTATCTGTTTATCCCACCGTCCATCCCGTTTCCAGGATCATGCTAGCATACGAGCCCAACAATGAGCGGGATGGGAAGCGGATTGGCTGGTGTACTTTGCACCAGTGGTGGGTGGTGAGCGTAAATGAGCACATCAGTCCTCCAGCACCGTGAATGTACGAATGTAAGAAGATCAATGTGATGTGACTCTCAGGATATATACCTACATCCATCCATTTGGAGAGATTATTTTAAGGTATTGTAAATAAAAAAAATGAGCCATATCCAAATCTCAAATCGACCACACCAAAAAACGGCAATAGAGACGTTGATTCTTACAGTTAAAACATTTTTAAGGCCCACCTTGTTATTTATCAGCCATCTAAACTGTTAATAAGGTCACATAGACCAGGAGGAAGGGTAAAAACAAATATCAGATTGATCCCAAACTTCTATGACCCCAAGAAGGTTTCAATGGTAAACATTCAATCTTTATTGCTTTCTGCAATGTGGTACACTTGAGCTTTGTATCCATCTCATTTTTTTTGTATAAACCCTTTAAAATCATCTCTCAAAATGAACCGGCAGTTTGTATGTAAAACATACCTCTTAGGGGGCCCACAGAACTTGCTTACATCAATACACCAGATAAGTTGCTGGTGTATGGTACACCACACAATCCGCTTCCCAGGGATGACTCTTGCATTTAATGCTCTGGGCATTTAATGTGCATGCAACCCAAATTTATCATTGAGCATGGTACATAGGAGCATTGGACCGGCCAACTTTTTAGCCCATTTCTAGCATAATCTTGGAAAAGAAATAAATGGTGTAGGTAAGCAGATACATCACAGTTGGTGTCCACACAAATCTAGTCAGCTGATTAAAGATCCCACCAAAGGTTGAATGCAATTCGCTTCTACTTGAGTGGTATCGTTATTGGCCAAAAGTGGGCCCCATGTGATATTAAAGCCCATCTAACCAGGGTTGAAAGTCCGGCAGGTTCAACCCAAAATTGGGTTGGGCTCCGGCAGGAATATGATCAAGCTCAATCTCAGGCTCAGGATATGCAAAAACAATCCGATAAATTTTGGGTCGGGCTTGAGTTGAGGTCTCAAGTTGCCTGACCCAATCTATATAAAAGTTAGGCCCGGCAACAGGTTGTGTTGAACCATGTTCTTGTCGTGTCAAAAATTTGCTCACCCAAAGCTGGCCTGTTAACTAATAGGTCGAAATCTAAAAACCTAAACCCATGTATTCATTAATTTAACAAGTTACCCATAAGCCAACCCGTTTAACCTGTTAGGTCAGTCTACTCATCAAATGGTCACATCATTGATGAGGACAACTGACAGTCTAACCTAACATACAGTTGTGGTCTACCTAGTAGGCCCATTCTATCACCGAAAACAATAGAATTCACTCGTAAGACAAGGAGGAATTACCTATACATTGCAATATTGCATATGATGGAGTGTCAAGGTTCATAGGTGGGCCACGGTTTGGTGATCTAGACCATTATGTTAATGGGTTAAACGGGTTCATGGGTGAAACACTGACTCGGTCCGTTATGTTAACGGATCTTAATGGGTCAACCCGTTAGTGACCCGACACAATAAAGTTTTGGATCATGCTGACATTTGTGTTTTCCCTTCATCTAGGTCTATGTAACTTTATGAATGGGTTGGATGGAAAATAAACATCACGGTGGGCCCTAGGAAAGTTTCAACAGTGAGAATCGTTACCACCACTGCTTCTTTTGGTGTAGTCCACTTGAGCCTTGGATTTACCTGAATTTTGGTCCTATTCCATAAAATGGGAGGGCGAAATGGATGGATGGTGTGGATAAAATCCATACATCACGGTGGCTACTCAAAGCTCCGGTCTGTTCCCAGCTGGAGACGTACGGCAGGGGCAGGAGTAGGGGCAGGGGTAGGACGCAATTCGCGTCCTGAAATATAATCCATTTCTTTAGCCCTACATCCAACCCATCCATGATGTGTCACCCCATGTTAATCCTATGCGCCAGATCCAACACTCGATGGGCCCTAGCCCAGGGAACTATGGTGACTCCTAGCCCTAATCTATTAGGGCCCACTTGGATTTGAAAACAACCTTATTTTATGCGTGCCTCTTCGTCCAGAAGAAATGAAGAGTCTGAATGGTCCAGATTTCATAAACAATGAGTAGGCCTCCCCACGCAAAAATCCAAAGTTGTACGTTCCCTCCCAACTTAGTTTTTTAGTGCACCAGATTCACGGGATGATTTTTGTCATGGAAAGGCGTGTCCCATGTTTTGAGCTATCCAGATCTTCCAAACATGTGCTACCGATCTTCCAAGCATGCATGCGAATCTCCTCTTCAATCATTCTTGCTGCCGATCGCTTCTAAGAAACGAAATCTGACCGGTCTTTCTAGGATCCGGCTCGCGTGAATCCGCGACATGAGAACGTATTCCTGATTTTGTAGAAATGGAAAGAGCTCTTGGTTTTAGGCCCACAAATCCAATGTTAAGAAGGGAAATGAGCTACAACCCACATTCAATTGAAGAACGTTCCATGATTAAGGCTAGGATCATGGCATTTGGAAGAATTTTGGCACATGGTCCATTCACAGTGAGACGTATCAGACCAACAGTCTGGATTAATCAACATGGGGCCCACTTGTTACGACCTGCAAGATATCAGCAACACCCTGCCGAGATTTGTATGAGGAGCCTGTGGAATAGATGAGCTGTTTGTGAATGTGAAAACGTAAATTTAAGTGGTCTAGATGTAATGTCAAAATTCAAATTTTGAGGCATGGTAGTAATCAAGACCATTAAAAAAAAAAAAAGTAATCCAGGCCATTGTCTCGTTGCGTACCACCGTTGCTGTAACATGCTTCTATAACTGACCAGATTGGAATATCCCAGCCACCAACATTTGGACCTTTTTTCAGTAAGGCATGGACGTCGGTGTTTTGCTTTTCTTGACCGTCCATTTGCAGGCCACATGTTGAAAGGATAGGATTTTCGTATCATTGAGATTTCATTCCATGCACAGTGGGCCAGATCTGAATTACAGAAGCAGTGGCCCCACTTCTCAAGATTGAAAATTCCCATTCGGAAATTCCTCAATCGGGTATCCCATAATCGATCCGAGCATTGTCCCTCTACTTTGTGCCGTGGTGCATAAAATGGAAAGGAGGACTAGAATCCTATGCAACACCTGTTTTATGGACCACGATTAGGGCTCTCAATCGAGCAGGTTAGATCCGAGATTCGACTCACTCCAAATCCATATAATGTGGATTTGGATATTAAAATATGTCTAATTAGTTGAATGGACCGAATTTGGATCTTAAAATAGGTTCGATTACTTAAATGGACTGAATTTGGATTCAAATGAACATATCCGAGTTCGATCCGAATCCAATTAAGATCCGACTCATTGTCACCTTACAGTATATGTTATATTCATGCTGGCCATCTGTTTTCCATATTATTTTAGGCCATGTCTCAAAATTGAGACATGCCACTCTTAGGTCAACCATACCACAGTAAATAGTGGGTTTTGCATCATTTTTCTACTAAATTAAATATATTACATTATATAATTTATATTATATTTATTTATTATATATTTATTTAGATTTGTAACGGGGTGGATTCGGACCTAGATCTGACCCGAATCCAGTAGCTACATGGATTTTACATCGAAAATGGATCTAACAATTTATAAATCGATCAAATATAGATATCACTTAATCCGATCTGAATCCGACTTGGTCCGAACCAGATCGGACTGGATCCGAACCAGATCCGACCCATTGAGAGCCCTAAGGACGATTACAGCAGAAAAGTTGTGTGGGTCCACCATGTTGTCGGTGAGACATCCACTCCGTCCATCGGTGCGTTCCTCGATGCTAGGCCCGAGGCCAAAATTCAGTCGGATCCACGACTCACATGGGCCACACCACAGGGAACAATGGGCATGGCCCCTATTAGATTTGTGCGTGGCCACCATGGTGTCTATATTTCATCAAACCCGTTTATTATTTCATCACACCCGTTCATCAGGGGTGAATCACCAGGATAAAGGATAAATAACCAGTCGGTTGGATCCAAAACTCTTGCAGGCCACATAGCATCAACTCATAGGCTTGAGGCGCAATTTTACATTGTTCCCAGTGGGGGTGGCCCATCTGACTATTGTATCGGATTGACCTTTTGGATTCACAGTGAATACAATGGTTCTCACCTGATGGACAGAGTGGATGTCACCCATACAATATGATGGGCCCCACAGGGATTGAGAGTTGTACTCCCTGCCTAAACCAGACCATTATGTTAGTTGATTACTTGGCATTTTCTTATGTCGAATATGTACCATAGAAAGATCTTTTGTTAACAATCTATTCTCGATCAGGCCATTGATCAAGTGGTCCTCCCATTAGTGAGATCCTTGTTGTCTAGCCATCCACAGACTGGGCTATCAGATCAACGGTCTGGATCATCAAACCGTGGGCCCAACAATATAGAATCCAACCATACAGCTCTCTAGTACTGTTCAACAGATTTAAACACAAGCCTTATTGTATGAACGTAAACACACATACATCATATGAGCCATGATAGTAGAGACTAGAAAATGAGAATCCTCTACACTAAGTAGAACTCTGGATCTGATAATCTTGGCGTGGGGACAGCGATCAGCGGCTCTGCCTTCTTCAACACCATCCCGAATTTCTCCGAGAGGTTGAGCTCTCCACCATCCGGCAAATGCCACTCAAAAGAATGCAGGAGAGATGCAAGTGCATACATGACCATCCGATCAGCCATGGGAATCCCGGCGCATATCCGCCTGCCGGAGCCGAACGGGAAGTATCTGAAATCACTCCCACCATAGTCCCATTTGTTCGTCGACATGATGAACCGTTCTGGATCGAATTCGGAGGGGTCGACCCACGTCGAAGGATCCCTGTGTATGGCCCACACATTCACAAACATGCGGGCACCCTTCGGGACAGTGTATCCACCCACAGTGCAAGTTAGACTCGGGCAGTGTGGGACCAGGAGTGGAAGCGCAGGGTGCAGCCGAAGCACCTCTTTCACCACCGCGCCTAAGTAGTGCAACTTGGGTAGGTGTGATTCTTCCACGATGTGATCCGTCCCCACCACAGCATCCAGTTCATCTTGGGCTTTTCTCATGGTATCTGGTTTGTTGATCATGTGGGCCATGGCCCACTCCAGAGTGTTGGAGGTCGTCTCGGTCCCACCCACCACCATGTCCTGTTGATCAAAGAAAAAGAACAGGTGTAATTTTTAGATTCGTTATTCGATGTATGGTGCATCTGTCACCGTCCATTGTACTTGAAAGTCGTAGATTCCTATCTAAAAGAATGGTCGACGTTGATCCACTAGCACCCTCGTTAATGATGTAACTTCCCAACAAAAAATTGCAATATTCTCCAACTCCGTAGGCTGTAGGCATGGATTACGAGCAAGCATGGGGATTGACTATTGTCCACCACGACATGTAGTGTACCCACCACTTCTATCATGCAATTGATGCATGCTTAAGTGGGCCCATTGAAAATATATGGAAGATGACGTGGTAGATCTGGTAGAAACGGACTGTGGTAGCTGGAGTGTCCACCCAAAAGCACATTTGGTAGGGTGGCATTTTAATTAGGACCGTTCATCTAGTTTTATGTGCTCTGGATGGTGAAATTTTCAAGATATACATGCATCGGATGGTGAGCTTTTCAAGATAAACATATGATCAGTAGCCTTCAGTTGGACGGGAGTAAATAGAAATAGTTAACGGTCAGCACTCAGCAGGAAAAAGTGAAGAAATGGATGGATGGGATTGTCCAACATGTGTAATATTTGATATGTAGGCCATCCACGGTAAGTATACGAAGATGGACGGAGCCGATTAGTGCATTACCCTTCCATGCATAGCGTGGAGAGATGTCTCTACCGTATTCCGGTTATTCAGGTTTATGTGTATTGTGGAGGAGGGAGGGTACGGAGCTAGTAGAAGTGGAATGCGGGAGAGCACCAATAAGAGGGCGACAGTTGGCAATTCACACCTACGTGCATGCATAAACAAGTGCCGCCACGTTTGTGAGATCCAGCTACTCATCAGATCAGCCCCACATGTATATGTCTTTGACCACAAGTCAGACCATTTCAAAAACCTAGAGCAGTGTACGAAATCAAAGTGATTAAAAAGGACAAGTTCCACTTTTGGTACATACAAGTGGCCCAGCTCACAAGTTTGTTGGGCTGACATTTTATGATGCTGAGTCGACCTTCCGGGATCTGCACTTTATATAAGTGGCTGGGATTGCCATATATGGCACCCTTGCCATTTGAAATAAACGTGTCAAGAGCAGAACGTGCAATTAGCAAAACTCCATATGCGACCGTAGGTTAGAGGCGGTTTGGGGGCAATGCCCACAGAAACGTAGGTTCGGCTACACACGTAAAGCTAAAGAGTGAGAGCGGGTAAAGTCTAAGGTGCCGGTTGATAAATTGAAAATTAATGTCTAAAAATTAACCTAAATGCTGAAAACTTGTAGCATTGAATTTTAGTACTTTAGAATTATTGAATATCTGTTTGATAATTTGTTTGAAAGTTATTTTGATATATGAAAATAAATACGTTTTTTTGGACAAAAACCTGTTTAGTAACCACAAATCATAGATGTCTCAAAATTGATGATTTGTCATTTTGCCTTTATTGTCTTAATTCTTTTATTTATTTATTTATTTTAGGGTACGAGACAAAATGCATTATCACCATGCAATAAAATTTAGCACACCTATGTCCAATCACCCAGCCCCGTTAATCACACCACAACTGCTAGCCACCCCCACTATGGGGATCAATGTCATAACCTTAGTGTTGAGATGAGGCTATTTTCACTCTGTCTACCACTTGAGCTATGGATGGAGTGTCTTCTCACATTTACTTGAGAAAGGTTGACTAAAACGTCAGCCTCAATTTTTTTTTTCATGGTCCATCCACAGTGGACCCATGTTGATAATATTATTGATCATGAAGCCAATGTGCCCACCTATATAAGGTGCACTATAACTTCTAGCCCTGGTATACTTCTCTATAATATAAATTATCTATTGGAGATATATTGCCCGAGACATGGACAGTCCAAGCTTAAGCTCATCCTAAAAGGCATGCCAGTCCCATCCCTAATATCCACTAAATGGGCTGAAGCCGGACACATAAAGTAGCCGTACACATAAAGTAGAATATCATCTAAAAATGAAGTAGCCCACCTTAATATATATATATATATATATGCCATCACACCATTTTGTCAGCTTATTTTCGGGTATAACTCCAAAAATAAGGCATATCCAAATCTTAAGTGGACCACACCATAGGAAACTACCTAATTGAATGCCCACTATTTTTCCCACACGAACTCACAGACGCCCACACACTCACACCACAATGGGTGCTCGAAACTATGACCTCATGTTGAAACTCTTGTGGTCTACCACTAAGTCATAGGGTCAAGGCAGAATGCCCATCATTAAAAACTTCTGTGCAGCAAGTTTTTTTTGGATGAAGCTGGTATTTGTGGTTCCCTTCATTCCTGTCTATGTGATATAATCAACAGGTTGGATGGAAAATAAACATTACAGTGAGCGTTCAATCAACACTACTTTCCTGTGGTGTAGTCCACCTCAGATTTGGTTCTGCTTCATTTTTTGGACTATACCTAAAATGATCCAGAGAAACCAATAGACGGTTTGTATATCAGCATATACATCAAGGTGGGCCCTACGGTTACGGAAGCACCCACCTACGTAATACGAAACCTTTATAGCTGATCATGTCCTAATGTATTTCCTAGTATAGAACCAAAGATTGGTATCATGTTGACGTGGCAAAGTTATGTAGTTCCTCACCATGATGTATGTGTAATTAGATAACACTCTTCATCCATTTTTTAGATTATTTTAGGTCATAATAAAAAAAATGAGGCAGATGTAAAGCTCAAGTGAACTACAACACAAAAAACAATGAGAATTGAATGCCTACAATTGAAAACTTCTTGAGGCCACAAAAGTTTTGGATACGATATTAATTTGCTTTTTCCCTTGGAAAATAAACATCATGGTGGTCCATAGGAAGGTTTCAATTTGTGGGGATTCAACACTCTCCTTTGAATCCTTGGTAGAGAATTTATTTTTATCTAGTTTTTTTCTTTTGGTCAGTCATGCAACGCACCCACCCAGTCAATCCCGCAACACACCCAGTGGTGGTGTCAGCAGTGTAGATTTTCATCACCGTTAGGTTTTGAAACCAAGACCCCCTGTTGAAACTCTGCAAAGTCTACCAACGAGGCCAGACATGCAATCGTTTTTGCAGTGGCCAGAAGCAATGCAAAACAGATCCTTGACCTGTGAGGGATGCTGTATGAACATGTTTCACCATCTCAGAGGTTTGGATCACTAAACCTTGGGACCCACCTGCCATTACGGTAAAACGGAAAGGTCGATGGTCCACTTTTAATGAAAAAATTGGGACCATGAGAATATTGTCCCAATATCAAACGGTAGCATACCACCAATGGTAGGGCCCACAAGATGACGTATAGATCAATTCATCTTGGCTCACAAGATGATGCATTAGTCCACTTTGGGTTGATCTCCTGGTCCCAGCCAATAGTAACCCTAAACAAGCCATCAGTAGTAGAGATTACCATAAGCAGGGCCTTGAGGTGGGTCATGGTCAAGGGCGTTTGAGCATCGCCTTCTTCCTTAACCTTCAACAGGAACTGCAGAAAATCCTTGCTTCCTTCGCTGCTGCAGCACTTGCCCTGTTCATCTTCACCATTCATCATCAGCCGTCGATCTATGATCGACTGGAAGATCCCATCAAACCTCAAGAACAGGCCCTTCATCTTCCGTTCCATACCTTGCAAGTCCAACGGTGCTAGAACAGGGAATAAATCTGAAACGTTGGGCTTACTCAGCAGCTCAGTGATTTCACCCACCACCTTCCGAAACTCCGCTCCGACACCACTCCTCTCCTCCCCTTCGAGTGTCCCACCCCACAACATGCTTGTGATCACGTTCATCACCATTGAAAACATCTCTTCCCCCACATGGATCGGCGCCCCGGCATTCCCATACAGTCGGCCCACCGTCGCACGCACCTCGCGCCTGCGCAGTGCATACACCGCATCGATGCTCGCTCTACTCAGCATCTCCTGCACGCACACCCTCCGCAGCATGCGCCACACGGGTCCATGAGGGCTCGACACAATGTTACACCCACCATACGAGATGAGGCGGCCCACTATCGGCACATCATGGTTTGCGAAGGCCACGTCTTGGTCCCTCAGCACCTCCTTTGCTAGCGACGGCGAGCTCACAACAACCGCGAGCTTGTTTCCGAGTTGCAGCTTGAAGATCGGGCCATACGTCCGAGTCAACTCGGCGAAGTGGACGTGGAGCTCGGGGTGCAGAGAGAGGAGGTTTCCCAACAAGGGCAGGACTGGTGGGCCTGGCGGCGATCTTGATCGTCCCTTGTGACATTTCCTGACCATAGCGACGTAGCATGCAATTGAAAGAAGTAAGATGGGAAGTGTAAGTATTGATATTGCGTGTTCGTCTTTGGGGCTGACAACATCCAACCACCACCACCACCGCATCTCGGGAACTTCTTTTTTATTTAATTACAGAACGGGACTCGAGCAGGAGAGAATATTATCTACAGCCCATACAGATGATTTATATAGAGGGGCTTGATCGCATATTGTCCAGGTTGAGCTACTGTGGCCCACGCATGTATGCCATCCTATCCGTCCAATACGTGCGTCTCAGATGATGATGATGATGATAGTGGGGCACCCAAAAGTTTAGGAGAACACCATCTTATCTGTCCAACATGCGCGCCTCACATCATGATGATAATGGGAGAATCCAAAAGTTTGGGTACCCATGGGTGCCTCCCGCTAGCACCTATCCAGCTTGAGTGCGGATCGTCTGTGTTGAAGGAGCAGTGAATTCCAGTGCCGGTTTTTTTTTATTTTTTTATTTTGGGTTAGTTCACACACCCCATTGTTAGTACACCCACCACCGATGTTAGTCACATCACGATGTTAGCCACACCACTATGAAAATCGATACCATGACCACACTGCTGAAACGAGGCTATCTTCACTCAGTCTGCCACTTGAGCTATGGACGTGGGTCTTGGAATTCCTGTGCCGTTGCTTCATGTTCGTATACTTAATTTCTGATGACTCCAACTCACAAAACACGCGATTTTCTCTCCCTCTACTAGATACGTGTAAAACTTCTCTAAGGCCCACCATGATTTATGTATTAGATCTTTATAGTCCATCAATTTTTCCCAATCATCATAAAGCATGAGCTAAAAAATGAGAGCATGAGCTAAACAATGAGACACATCCAAAGCTAAGCTCAAGTGGACCACACCATATAAAGTAGTGGGGATTGAGCGAACTACCACTTAAACCTTCCTAAGGCTAACCGTGAGTTTAATTTGCCTTCTAACTGGTTGATAAGGTCACAATGACTTGGATAAAGGGAAAACACAAATATCAACTTGATGATAGCAGTGTGGTCTACTCGAGCTTTGAATCTGCCTTTTTTGGGCTCATATCCAAAGTATGATGGAAAAAAAATAGATGGATGGTGTGTATCAAGAAAATACATCGTGGTGGGGTCTGTGTAAATTTCACATACGCCAGGCATTGCTTGTTGTGTAGTGCAAGACTTTTTTGAGAGAAGAAAATGGGAAGCATTGACATGCAGAACTTCTGTAGGTCCCATCATGATTTATGTGTTAGATCCACATCGTTTATCTATTTTTTCATATCATTTTAGAGCATGAAACCAAAAAGAGACAAATCCAAGAATGGGCCACACTACCAGGAGTATTAATGGGCTGGGCTTAAGCCTGAAAAATTAGAATTTTGAATAAGGCCAGCCAAACGGCCCGGTCTAAAACAGTTCAAAATCTAGGTAGTTGAGACCTACCCTAGGCCCGGCGGTTGACGGCCCTACACGCTATAGGAAACCATGGGAATTGGATGCTTACCTAATGAAAACTACTTAGAGCTACACAAGGTTCTGATCAATCTGATATTTGTGTTTTCTCTTCACCCAGGTTTGTTTGGCCTTACATAGATGTTAGATGGCAAATAAACCTTGCAGTGGCCCTATGAAGGTTTCAATGTTAGTTGCTTTTATGGTGTGGTCCACTTTAGCTCTGGATATGGACGGTGTGAATGATCTAACACATAAATCATTGTGGGCCTGGAGAAGCTCCACACATTAAAAGTTGCGTTGTGTGGTGCACAGTCTATATGGAAGAGAGAAAATGGCGTGTTTTGTGAGCTGGAGAAAATCGTTGACATGGGCCCATGAGAAGACGGCACATAATCTCCCTATATATGCCTTCAACACTGATGATCCGCACTCATCCAGATTACTTTTTCTGATGTGGATCAAAAACACACTTTTGGTGGGGGGGGGGGGGGGGGGGGGGGGGGGGGGTTTACACCATATGATATTATTGAAACGAAGGCAGCTAATACATCTATTCAGGCAAGAATATTCAACCAAAAATATAAGGAAGCACGCCTGTCATATATATATATATATATATATATATATATATAACACACACACACAAAGACAAACAAAAAAGCCTGCAGCACACTAAGCCACTCAAACGAGCTGCTATCTGATGAGGATCATGCCTGAGAATGAACCCACAAAACCCGAACAGCCAAACAAAGGAGTGAAACAAACAGAAACTCTGAAATGAAATAAAACTTCCTTTCAAACGCCACAACAGGACCAGCGAAAAGCTCCCCATCTTGCATCATGATATTGACAGAAAACAGAGTCACTGCACGAGCGTCGACAGGCATGGAAAAAACCAATCATAGCAGTAGCAGAAAAACGAGCCATGGTTTGAATGCAAAGCAGGCTGAGAGGGAAGCCAAGAGATATGAGTGGGAATCAGAACGCCAGATGATGAGACCAGGACGACTGGCTGCCTGCAGCAAAGCAGGATCGCAATAGCGAAGCAAAAGAATCTGCCAAGAGAACAAAAGGACAAGCCAAAGCCGCCAAAAAGCCAAAGGTGGGCGAGGATTTCAGGAACTTGGCTGTATCCAACGTACATTAGGCGAGCCTAAACCCTGGGCGCGATCTGCGGAGCATGATGAAGCCACTAATGTCGCACAGGAAAGGTCTGCTTTAGGGAGAAAGAGAGAAATATTAATGCTTGAACTTCCCATTGAGCTAGGCCATCTGCCACCGAGTTGAACTCCGGCAGCACATAAGTAGCTTGAAATTTGCCCAGCGAAGCTTCTCTTTTACAATTCTCCACCAATACCATGACCCTAAGGGGGGAGGAGCCTTTGAACTCATAAAATTCGCCACCATTTTTTGTTTGGTTCGAAATTCACTGTTGATTGATACGTGTGTGCAGTGCCAGGCATGCCAAAGCTTGATATGGCTCCATCCGAATCGAATACCTTTGACCCTAAGCATCACGATAAACCAAAAGATCAGGAACTTAGCCGTTCAATCATTGATGTAAAGGAGGTTGCTTAGTTTTACATAATGAAGATAGACCAAAGGACCCACGGAAGACCCCAAGAACAGAGCCAAGCAGTTGCAAATTTCATGAAATTTATTGCCTGACGATCGGTAATCAGATTCGTTGTCCACCATCAACGACCGGTTGCTCTCTGGACTGTTTTGGGTCGGTCGCGATCGATTGCCCGACCAATCGGTCACACTGACAACTGGTCATCCAATCGGTCGAATATTGTCAAGAGAGCACTCAAAACTCTCTGGACTAATTCAGACCTCGACTGACTGATCGTGGCCCATGGCCAACTAGTCGGCCCTGCACAGAATGTGCGCACAAACTTGGTATTTCTAACGTTTTTCTTCCATTTTGGTTGGTTTTAATTTCTTTCCTTTTTCATTTATGACTCCTGGGTTGTGTAGCTTAGTATTTGAGATGGTACAAGTAGTTGTTATTTTAAGTTTTAAACATCATTTAATGATTTTAATACAATTTCTTTGAGAATTTTCTCTGTTTTGCTCATGTTTTTCGAGTGGCCCCTTGATAAATAAAGGAAGATCGAGTGTTCAAATTGATAGATTTATGGATTTGGATTAGTTATCTTGCGAGAGAAGCGATGTTCGATCTCATCACGCCTATGGCTGCACCAATCGTTTATTCACTTACCTGTAATAAAGACCAAGAGATTTGCAAAGTAGAGGGCACACTTCGTAATTGATATAAATCCAATACTTGGATCTCATGAATTCATTTCCATATATACAAGTTGGATTACAACAGAGTACAGCAGAGTTTTGAATAAATACAAATTCAAATGTATTTGATTTTGAATACGTTGTAGATGAAGGTTATTAGAGGGTTTGTACTTCTAATGAGTTATATTTGTCTTTTTAGTTAAAATGACTTTCTTTCATTATGATAGCAACTATCGATAATTAACACAATATGAGACTAAGTAGAAAATAAAAAAGAAATAATATTTGTCAAGAATAAACACTTAAGAGAGAGAGAGAGAGAGAGAGAGAGAGAGAGAGAGAGAGAGAGAGAGAGCTCCTAGCAATCCAACGATTGTGGCATAGATGACAATATCATAAAATTAAGGTCTTCCTTCATCTAGCAACTTAAGCATAAACAAAAAAAAATTACACTATAATCTACGCTAAGGTTGATCCAATATAATAGTGTAGACAAACTGGATTACAGTACTCCTAAGCTAAAGTTAGTCCATTATGGTAGCACAAATGGGCTGGATTACAATAAGAGCTAAATTATGCTAGGTTAAAAACTAAACTAAGGTAAGCAGCATTCAACTATAGAGTTAGTAAGGGTCCGGAACTCTTTGATCTTCTTCTTATTTATAAAAAATTTAAGCGGTAGAAGACAGATCTTCGTATTCACTTCTCACATTTGCTGATGTGAAAATAAGTGTTTGGGCTCATAAATAGTTATGGCATATTATGCAACACTATGTCTGTTAGTCATTTGTTGTGGATCGATCATTGGTTGTGCACACATCTTGATCAGTTCATTAATTATATAAGTAAGATTCTTTCATAGGAGGCCACTTGTAGATAATCATTATCCTTTCGTCCACTTGAACATGTGTTGTACGCTTAAGAAATCAGCTAACCAATGCCATTACGTTACTTCATAGCTCCTTAAGCAGTGTCAACAATAAAATTCTCTTCTATATGATGTTATGGTACATTGGCTGAATCCGTTACTAGCCATATGACTATATATTTTGATCATTATCCATTATCAGCCATTAGGTTACTCATAGCTTTTCAGATTTTGATTAAATTCAGTTGCCAAAGTAGTAAAAATATCTGTTTTTCTTTTATTGGGATCTCACTACCATGTGGCATTATCTATATTACTAGATCTAACGCAGTCAAAACAGACACAAACAACTTTAAATTACTTTCAACTTAATGTTATTACACTCAAATTTCAGACATTTAGAAATATCATCCACAAGAGGTCGTGCCTTTGCCATGTTATTAGATACTGGCCTATAGTGATTGCTAAAGGCGAAACAACTTTTTTTTTAAAGGCTAAACAACTTATCATGCATGAAATCCACACCGTCCATCAGGTACACCACCCCTGTTGGACCTTAATCCCATAAATCAGGCTGCTTCAACACTCATGTGGGCCACCCAAAAAAAATTATGCTTTTGTCAGGGGGAATTTTTTGTAGCCTGCGTTAAGGGAAAATTCTTTGTAAATATTTACGTTTAGAGGAGAAATCCTCTTACATAGAAAATACATGGATGTAATTCGCAATTGCCTAATCTTCTATTAGCTGTACAAAATCCAAAAATAAAATCTAAGCTCATAATCAGATCTAATTTATAATCTAACTGACAGATGCACAATTTAATACCTGAAATCTCTAAATTCCCCTAGTATAAGCTCTCATCATAGCGAGGCATATCAGATGAATGGACTGGATTGCATACAATCACCACCGTGGGCCCAACGCATAATAATGGTGGGAGCCCCCACTCATCACCTTGAGTACCTCCCTAGAGTATCAGTCAGCTGGTCCACTCATAAAATTAGACGTTTTTCTGAGTGCATGTCACATCCTAACGTATCAGTCCGACCCACTCATCAGGTGAGTACAACCCTTGTTTCTTACTTACGCTTGTGGCCTACAAAACAAGTGCAACGGATCATATGTTGGTCTTTTAGGTTTAAAGAACATCCATTATGGGATCATGTGTGGGATCCCAACCACATGAGATATTGGCATGTTCGGTTATTCCTGTCTTGGATGTCCACCATTGATTGGCCACTAGAAAAGAATCGGCTTGATCAGCCTATTCTAACCATTTAAGTCAACCTTTTCCATTGATGCGCCACCACTTAAAAAGGGCCACAGTTGTGTAAACAGTGTTTTTGTTTTTTTTGGTCATCGGCCCATTCATTACTAGAACTATTAAACGAGCGGTTGGATCTCATCCACATAATGTAATGTTGGCAGCAAGAACAGAGAGATCGTTGGTAGGCCTGGCAACAGTTCATGTTGAACCGGGTTTGTTTCGTGTCGTGCTCGGGTTGTGTCAAAAATTTGTTCACCCAAACCCAAGCCGTTAACTAACAAGTCGAAATCTAGAAACTCAAACCATTTGTTAATTTAATGGGCTACCCACAATCCGCCCCATTTAACCCATTAAATAAATAGGCCATTTCGGGTTGGAGATATTGAGGTGTGGTTGTATGGGGTAGTGGGAAAAAAGATGGAGAAAACTCCCAGAGAGAGAGAGAGAGAGAGAGAGAGAGGGACTTACTAGTTGTCTTAGCTTAGCTTAGGGGCCGTTGGGATGCTTGTAACTTCTGTAAAATGTAACAAAGTCACAGACAAGTAAGTTACGGATGGTGTTTGGGGGAAGAAAGTTACAGGTAACTTTCTCTCAACCTGTAACTTTCTTACTGGAAAATGGTGCGAAAATCTCACAAGTAGAAAGGTCATCAATCAAGTTACCTGCAACTTTGTCACATGCAACGGTTGGAAATTTCAAATTCAAAATTTCTTGGGAGAATCGCAGCTGAATTGAAGGAAATGGCTACCTGCTCTGAGATGCGGCCATTGAAGGCTCTTGAAGAATGAGCGGCCATTGAAGGCTCTTAAAGGATGAGGTGGCTGGTAGGTTTACCTGTATTGAAGTCAGTAGCCCTCCCTCTCTCTCGGCAGTCTCCCTTTCTCATCCGGCTCCAGCAGAACTATGCCCTAAAACCCTATTTTTTTTTTTTTTCAGACGAATTGTTTCTCTTTTTTCTTTCTAATCTTGCATCAGGTTCGAGTCAAACGCGATTTGGCTACTGACGCTGCTATAGCAACGTGGCTACTGGTTGATGCTCTGTTAGGCCCACCATCTTGTACATGCTTTATCCATGTCTTCTATCCATTTGTCCCGATCATTTTGGGGCTTGATCCAAAAAATAAGGCAGATCTACAACTCAAGTGGACCACACCGTAGGAAAACAGTAGTAATTGAATGCCCACCACTAAAAACCTCCTGAGGCAACTGTAATGTTTCTTTGACATCTAGGTCATAAGGACCTAGATGAAAGGGAAAAAAGAAAAAAGAAAATCAGGTTGATCCAAAACTTTTGTGGCCCTCATTTTTTGGCTCATGCCATAAAATGTTATGGAAAAATGGATGGACGGCATGGATGAAACACATACATCATGATGGGGCCCATGGAGAAAGAAAATGAGGATTTTTAATTCCTTTTTGTTTATTCTTAAGTTTTTTTTTCTCATTAACGGCATTTTGAATACATGGGCCCACTTTTATGGCTCAACTGACCATAAGTTTAGTAAAAAAATTAGCCCAACTATTCATCTAGATGGGCTCAATAAGATGGCATATATGGCATATATATATATATATATATATATATATATATATATATATATATATATATATATATATATATATATATATATATATATATTTTAGCTTGCTTATGTGTTAATTTGTTTTTTAATTGATTCCCTACTCAAAGCTCTTATTGATGCGAATATACAGCTTCTTACTTGTAACTAAGTTACAGGTCATCTAAACACAGAAATTAAGTTACCCGTAAGGAAGTTCCAACTCACATCCAAACAAGATTACCTGTAACTTACTTACACCTGTAAGTAAGTTGTAACTTACTTACAACTTAAAAAACCTATAGGCATCCAAACGTAGCTTTAGGGTTTTCTCACCACACTAAGGGTAATTACCAAGATACTCACACTAACGGGTTTCGTAGGTGAAACACTGAAATGACCCATTCTGTTAACGAGTCTTAATGGATCAACCCGTTAGTGACCTGACACAATAAGGCTGGACTTGAACATGAGTTTTTCCACGTGGGCTTTGTGCGGGTTGGCAGGTCATGTGGAATTTTGCCCGGCCTAATCATTGGCACCAAATTGCCCCATTATGTACATTCCTATTGTGCAACCAATTTGTACAGGAGAAAGCATGGTTGATTTATCAAAGCCATTGATCTGATGGTCCCCATCATGTATGTGTTGATTGAGTGTCTTTAATCATTGTGCATGGAAGGCAATTTTCGATTTGACCAGTGGATGTCATTTCGGTCAGTCCAACCAAAGATCACATCGGTCTAATCGACGAAAATGTATAAGTTTCAAAAAGTGCAGATTTTGTTTCCTAATCTTGTATCGGAGTATACAAGTATCTCTCTAATTACAATTAGGGTATGGAAAAGAGAGCCTAGCACGAAAATTCTAAAGTTTTAAAAGTGAAGCTAAGGTTTCTATTATAAGTTGTTCTATTTCTTGTAACTTTCTTTGATTATAGTAGATTGATCATCACTTTGTGTCATGGTATTTTTTCTATAAGGGTTTTTTCGCGTAAAATCTCATGTGTGCTCTCTGTATATTTAAATTTTTCATTCTCTATTACTTATTTGATTTGATCTAAAGTTGCTTCCGCTCCCAACAGTACAGACCAATAGTTCAAAAGCTTTTTATTTATTATTATTATTATTTTTTTTTTTTTATGAATGGTGGGAGTACACTACCTTTAACTTTGTTAAAAATGAAGAAAATATATACATTTGTTGGGATAGACTCCACAAAAAAGAACTGAGCCTCACCTATCATTTAGACTTCTATACAACATCAACAATTACAAAATTAGGAGACCGAAGAAAACAGAAAAAATGGACATAACCCCAGCCCAAAGCCAACTCTACCTCATGCTAGAATTTAGGCACAGAATGGCACCTGGAGGCTGAAAATGCCTTTGGCAACTTCCCACTATAGCTCAACGCAGCGAAGCCAGCACAAAGCAGCAAATACGGCCACTGCAAACAAACTTAACAATTTTCTTGGCCACAAAAGAGAGGTTTGCAGCAGTACATTTGCTTGGTCAGTTTGCATTCTCATCAATTTCATGCTCGCGGATAATTTTTCAGACGCCTAGGATTTTGGGGTGTTGTGTTCTTGCTGATGTGCGCCGAGGTTTGAGATCCATTGTTGCATGGAATAATGCCTGTTTGGACTGGAGGCCTCATTTTTTCGTTCCACTCTCTGTTTTATGCTGCAGCTATTATCTAGATGCAGTGATAGAGTTGTTTGGGCCATAGTTCAAAAGCCTAAAAACTCAATTCGACCCAATATCTAACCAGGTCGGGTAGACTCAAAGGCTTGATTGAGTCGACTTGATATTTACTAAATTATTAAGTTATATTTAGGATAATGAGGAGCATTTTAAAATAAGAACAAGTACTTAAAAGTGGTTATGTACAAGCTATTGGTGATAGCTGCTCCATTGGTGGCCTTGCCTAGTTCTTAATTAAGATTGACCGTGGGAACCTCAGTCCTTTCAACCTTTTTTTTTTTTTTTTTTTAAATTAAGGTTTTTTGCCATAGGACCTTTTTATTTTTGGGTGTGTGTGTGAGAAAGGTGGGAGCACATTACCTATAACTTTATTAGATCGGCAACTTTACATTTTCGGGTGGGCACCACAAAAGGTGGGTGACCTCGCCCATCATAAACTAAACTAAATTAAAACTATACAACTGGGAACAGAAGGCCAGTCCAAACTATAGAAAGGAAGCAAAAACAACACTGAAATAACATGGACCATCACCAAACCTCTGGAACTCTGAAATAACATGGACCATCACCAAACCTCTGGAACTCTGAAATAACATGGACCATCACCAAACCTCTGGAACTCTGAAATAACATGGACCAATACTGGAATTTTAAATAAAGGCCTAGACCTTGCTTTTATTATTATTATTATTATTATTATTATTATTATTATTTAGCTATTTTCAAACTTTGACCAAGAAAAAGTGTGAGAATGAAGGGTTGGGAGATGTGATGTAGGGGAAGAACCCCATGATCGAGGGCGTGGATCACACACTTTCCTGCGAGAGATGGACAGGAAGAAAAACAAGAGAAAACTAAGGAATTTCATATTTTGGAGTTTCAATGACGCAGGGAGGACGTGGTAGGTTAATCACCGTCTCCCTAACCAATAGTTCTCGAATCCACGAGAAGAAATAAAAGATAAAAAGAGGAAATAAATTCCAAATAATTGATTTATAGATAATTGAATGAATAATTAAAAAACATAATTACTTTGCTTTAAATAATAAACTAAATCCTAAATTCGTACTTAACTCTAACTTGCAAAGCGAAAAAAAAGAATTCTAATACAATTAGGAAATAAATAGAAAAATCTGCGCAAACTGTATAACGCCCGTCGGGCGTTGTCTTCCTTCTACTGATACGAGCAATCCATATGTCCGATTGCCACAAAACTTTGTGCTTTTACTTACATCGACGTACTCTTCAAAATGGTCAGCTCAGATTCTCCATACCAGTAGTAATGGGCCACCTGGACCATCTCCAGTTTCAGTAGGCGGAATTCGGAACTTTCTGGACAGTTCGTACCATTTTGGACGCCACGATCAATCCGTAACTCGGATCGACATGAAACTTGTTGGGTTTTCTCGGCATCGAGCAGCTCTACAAAATGGATGGAATGGATCATCATAAATGATCAAGATGGGCCCCACAAGTTGGTCCGAAGTCCAAAAACGGGAATAACAATTTCCTGTTTGAGTTAAAACTCCAAAATATGAAATTCCTTAGTTTTCTCTTGTTTTTTTCCTGTCCATCTCCCGCAGGAAGGTGCGTGATCCACGCCCTCGATCATGGGGTTCTTCCCCCACATCATTCTTCCCCACTTGAAAAAAACTCGTCCTCGAGTTTCGCTTTAGGTTAGGGCCATGATTTGCTTTTAACTTCGGAAGTCGATGCTTGCAGGCCCTATCCTGGAATGTAGCAAAAAATTTCTCCGACTTCTTCTCCACGCCAACATGAATAATTGCAATCTTCTCTGGCACATCAAAAGTTGACTTTTTCTGACAAAGGACAATTTCCTTCACAATGAACAATTCATCAGGAAGTTCGGCAATTACGATCGCCTCGATTTCCTGCATTGCTTGCGTGATACTTTCTGAGATGCTCATGGATTCCGTCAAAACTGACTCCATAATGTCAGGAATAACTTTAGACTCTCCTTCCTTATCCTTTAAGACTGAGGTATTGATTTCCTCCACCTCCTCAGAATTTTGAAAATCTTCTGAGATGGTGGTAGGTTGTACTTCAACTACCTGATCTGAAGTTGCATTACCTCGAAAATCTCTTTCAACATAATCCCCACGATCGTTCCCACACGCAGGCAGTCGTACGATGATGTCTTCGACCTCTTTATCGCTGGATTTTGAATCGTCTGGGGTAGCCCTGCAATAGGCCACCTGGGGTGCTCTACAGAACATGGGGTTATTCCGTACAGCGAGCACAGGTGGTTGTTGATTGTTGCCTTGGGCTTGGGGCAGATTTAATGCCGCTACAATACGGTTGAGGGTTGCCTGTATACCTTGCAAGATCAACCGGTTCTCCCGTTGTGCAGTTTCTAATGCTGCCTCGAAAGCTGTCGCAGTTAGATAGTCCCTTGGAGCATCGTCCTTAGGATGAGGATCCAACCCTTCATTAGAGGCCATCGTCCTGAGGAAGAAACCTCTCTCTAATACCAATGACGTAGGGAGGACGTGGTAGGTTAATCACCGTCTCCCTAACCGATAGTTCTCGAATCCACGAGAAGAAATAAAAGATAAAAAGAGGAAATAAATTCCAAATAATTGATTTATTGATAATTGAATGAATAATTAAAAAACATAATTACTTTGCTTTAAATAATAAACTAAATCCTAAATTCGTACTTAACTCTAACTTGCAAAGGGAAAAAAAAAAAGAATTCTAATACAATTAGGAAATAAATAGAAAAATCTGCGCAAACTGTATAACGCCCGTCGGGCGCTGTCTTCCTTCTATTGATACGAGCAATCCACATGTCCGATTGCCACAAAACTTTGTGCTTTTACTAACATCGACGTACTCTTCAAGATGGTCAGCTCAGATTCTCCATACCAGTAGTAATGGGCCACCTGGACCGTCTCCAGTTTCAGTGGACAGAATTCGGAACTTTCTGGACAGTTCGTACCATTTTGGACGCCATGATCAATCCGTAACTCGGATCGACATGAAACTTGTTGGGTTTTCTCGGCATCGAGCAGCTCTACAAAATGGATGGAATGGATCATCATAAATGATCAAGATGGACCCCACAAGTTGGTCCGAAGTCCAAAAACGGGAATAACAATTTCCTGTTTGAGTTGAAACTCCAAAATATGAAATTCCTTAGTTTTCTCTTGTTTTTCTTCCTGTCCATCTCCCGCAGGAAGGTGCGTGATCCACGCCCTCGATCATGGGGTTCTTCCCCTACATCATTACTGATGTAGAACGGGTCGCTGATTATTTCATGGCCCAGATGGAGCAAAAGAAGACTGTTCGGGGTCGAAAGTGATCCGGACCGTCAGGACCATAAATCGGTCGTATCTCACAATCCGGGATGAGTTACGGGACGTATAATATATCAATTTGGGGTAGCTCGAGCTACTTTAGCCAACCAACCCCGCTACATTGGGTTGCCCAACCCGGAATCGCGAGAATCGACCGTATCGATGGTCATTAGGCTAGTTTATTTTTAATTTTACTATTTATAGTAAGTTTTAATTCGATCATAACTTTGCATCCGTATGGTTTTAGTGTTAGTGCCCAACATGAAAAGGGCTTAGAATATTTAGTAGAACAACGTGGTTGAGGCCGTTTGAAAACTTTCTATTTTTGGCCGAAAACCAAGAGTTCTAGTAGGATTGAACGACTTCTATAAATAGTAAGTTTACTATTTATAGTAAGCTGCGTTTTTTAGGAGTTTTAATTGGAGTTGGATTCTAATACTTCACCTAGGGTTTAGTTTCCTATTTATATGCATTGTAATTCCATTTTTATTCATTCAATTATCAATAAATTAATTATTTGGAATTTATTTCCTCCTTTTATCTTTTATTTCTTCTCGTGGATTCGAGAACTATCGGTTAGGGAGACGGTGATCGACCTACCACGTCCTCCCTGTGTCATTGGTATCAGAGGGAGGTTTCTTCCTCAGGACTATGGCCTCTAATGAAGGGTTGGATTCTCATCCTAAGGACGGTGCTCCAAGGGACTATCTAACGGCGATAGCCTTCGAGGCAGCATTCGAAGCAGCACGACGGGAGAACCGGTTGATCCTGCAAGGTATACAGGCGACCCTCGACCAGATTGCAGCATTGCTAGCTCCTCTTCGAGCCCAAGGCGACCAACAACCACCAACAGTTGTTATACGGGACAATCCTGTTGTCCGTAGAACACCCCAAGTGGATAACCGTAGGGTTACGCCAGACGATTCAGAACCAAGCGATGACGAGGTCGAAGACATGTTCGTACGACGACCGGCGCTAGGGAATGAGCTTGTGGAACGAGCAGAACGAGATTATCGGGGCAAAGCTGATCTTCCCAGCTTTAATGGCCTACTTCGAATAGAGGAGTTCCTCGACTGGCTGGCAGAGGTCGAGCGATACTTCGACTATATGGAAGTGCCGGACGACAAGAAGGTGAACGAAACCAAGGTAACTCATCAATACATTATTTCGTTTTCCATTGGTAAAAGCTATAAGGACGAGGTCCTCTGTGATGTGGTTGACATGGAAGCCTGCCACATGCTACTTGGGCGGCCATGGCAATCGGATCGAGATGTGACCCACAGTGGACGGGAAAACATATACATGTTCACCAAGGATGGTCTGAAAATTGTTTTGGCCCCTATGACACCAGACAAACACCCTGAAGCTTCTAAAGTGGAGGGGAACTCTCTCCTTACCATTCGCGAGTTTGTTAAGGAATTAAAGGAAACGGGCGAGATTTATGCTGTTATGGTAAAAGGCGAGGAGCCAGGATCCTCTAATATTCCTCAACGCCTTAAACCGCTGCTAGAAGAATTTCGAAGTACTTGGCCTGCAGAGTTACCTGATGAGTTGCCTCCCATGCGAGACATACAACATCACATCGACCTTATCCCAGGGTCCAGTCTACCCAACCGACCGCACTATCGGATGAGTCCGAAAGAGTGCGAAATTCTACAGGGACAGGTGGAGGAACTGATTCGTAAGGGTCTTATTAAAGAGAGCATGAGCCCGTGTGCCGTTCCGGCACTCCTTACCCCAAAGAAGGACGGAACATGGCATATGTGCATCGATAGCCGCACGATCAATAAAATAACAGTTAAATATCGATTTCCAATACCGCGGTTGGATGACATGCTGGACATGCTCGAGGGCTCTAAGGTGTTCTCGAAACTGGACTTATGGAGTGAATACCATCAAATCCGTATTAGGCCAGGTGACGAGTGGAAAACGGCCTTCAAGACCAAGGAAGGGCTATATGAGTGGCTGGTTATGCCTTTCGGTTTGACCAACGCACCAAGCACCTTCATGCATTTAATGAACCAAGTGTTGAAGCCGTTCATTGGCCGTTTCGTTGTCGTTTACTTTGACGACATTCTAATATACAGTCAGGATGAAACGGAGCACATGACCCACATCAGAAAAGTGCTACAAGTGTTGGCCGACAACAAGCTATACTTAAATCTGAAAAAGTGTAGCTTCTTAACTGATCAATTATTGTTTCTGAGGTTCATTGTGTCGTCCACAGGTATCTGAGTGGACGAAGAAAAAGTTCGAGCTATTCGGGATTGGCCGACTCCGACAAACATTCATGAGGTACGAAGTTTTCATGGGTTGGCGACCTTCTATCGTCGATTTGTGCGGAACTTCAGCAGTATCGTCGTGCCGATTACCGACTGTATGAAGAAGGGTCCGTTTCAATGGACCGATGGGGCTGAGAAGAGCTTTGCAGAAATTAAACATCGGTTGTCCACTACCCCGGTCCTGGTACTCCCTAATTCGATAAGCTATTTGAGGTAGAATGCGACGCATCTATTGTCGACATTGGGGGAGTCCTTTCTCAGGAGGGCAGGCCGGTTGCCTTTTACAGTGAGAAACTCAGCGACGCACGACAGAAGTGGTCGACCTATGAACTTGAATTATATGCAGTGGTTCAGGCACTGCGCCATTGGCGCCATTATCTTCTTCAGAGTGCTGGATATCGATGACCGGGATGTCTGGTTCAGTGGCAGCAGCATTGGAAGGAATGATGAGCTCCTTCTCTGCATGGATAGAGATCACTTGATTCCCACAGATATACTTCACTCGTTGATGCAGGGTTGATGGCACAGCTCCAACCTTGTGCAGCCACGGTCGTCCGAGCAACATGTTGAAAGAGGCTGATATATCCAAGATTTGGAATGTGATGGTGGAGACTTTCGGACCTATCTGTTCCTCTATGTCGACCTCCCCTTCCACTGATCGGCGGGTATTGTCGAATGCTCTGACGCATATGGTGCTGGGTCGGAATGAAGGACTGATTCCCAGACGTTCCGCGGTCTTGAGTGGGCAGACATTTAAGCTTGAGCCATTATCGATAAGGACCAATGGGACGCAGAGGTCTTTGTATCGTAAGGCTATGTTGAGGGATCGCCCATGATCTCGTCCTTCTGGTGGCAACTCATTATCTGTGAAGGTGATGGCACGCGGAGCCAGGAGTTGTCCAATCATCAAAGCTATCATTTCTGGTGCCGTATCAGAGGAGACGTGAGCATCGTTCAAGGTTTTGGCAAACATTTCTCGGTGTATGCGAGATGTGCAGAGTAGCTCCCATACTGAGATTTGTGTAGGGATTGACTTGAGCTGAGTTGCCACATCGTACGCGGCTTCATTTTTATTGCTGAGGTCTGAGAGGACGCCTTTGGGATCTCCTCTGTTTTGATTATCTCTTCGGATGCAACGCCCGTTGGGATTCATGTTCTCCACTTCTGCGCATTCTGGATAGTGCCATGGAACCTCTTTGTAGCTTTCCTCCCTTTTGCCTTCTAGGACCACCGTTTCTTGCAACGGTGCTGGTGTGGGTACCAGATCTTCCTCGTATGGAGCTTTTGCCTTGAGGACTACATTGTTGCCTGTGTTGAAGGGGTAGTATCGAGGCTTGTCTTCATAGACCACATAAGGTCGTGGTCCTGGCTTGACTGTTCCTGGGGTGGGGGGCTCCCATGGAATGAATACTGGTCCCTTGATATGGCAGGAGGTTTCTCTGTTCGTCCGAGCTGCCGTAGCGTGATTGATACGCCTCCGGGACTTGCCCCTTACAATATGACAGGCTTGACTGGAAGAGCTCCTTCCAAGACAACGGGCTCTTGCTGCTGATGAGTGTAATCCTTCCATTGCGGATTGGATTGTTCTGGAGTTGCCCCTTGCAAGATGACAGGTTCGTATGTGGGCTCAATGTATGATTGTGCTCCTTCCAGGACGACTGGTTCCCAGCTTGAATGGTTGTAAGGTGCCCCTTGAACAACTGGTATATCATATGGAGGTGCTCCTTCGAGCACTACTGGCTCGGAGATTGAAGGAAGAAAGGGACTTGCCCCTTGCAAGACTGGAGGAGGATTTTTCGGCTCATAAGTGTAGGCATGAATGGACTGAATAGGGGAGAAGAAGCGATCGAGATGATCCCCTTCTTCTATACTATTGACTGCAGGGCCACGAGATGAACTAGGGTCCGTTGGATGTTGAGGCAGAGGATTCTGAAGGATGTTGGTGGAAGCTGCTGGAGAAGTTCCAGGGACCGAGATGACGATCTTGCGGTCATCAATTAGGTCTTGTATAGCATTTTTCAAAGTATAGCATCGATCAGTGGCGTGGCCACGTCCTTGATGGTAGGCACAGTACTCATTTTCTCGGTAGTTTGGAGGCAGAGGATGAGGCGGAGGCCTAGGTGTCATCAGAGTGAGTAACTGCTTTTATACCAGCGTAGTCATGATTTGACTAAGTGGTTGACTGAGTGGAGTGAACTTCCTGAACTCCCTGTAATTCTGCCTGTTCTGGTATGAGTATTGGCCATTTTCCCTGAACTGCTGCTGTTGTCGAGGTGGTTGTGGCTGAGGATTTGGTTGTGGCTGATACCGCTGAGGCTGATGCTGAACTTGATTCTGCTGATACTGTTGACGTCCCTGTGGGGGAGCACGTTGATTCCCTTGAGCAGTGGTGTTGATATTGTTCACCTCCGTTGGGCGAGGAGGAGAACCACTACGGTTTCCATTCCCGTGCCCGATAGGTCTTCCTTCCACTCTGTTCCTCTTGACTGTAGTGGCTTGATGAGGCCATGGGGAGATCGTCCCGGCCCGGATCCCTGCTTCGACTTGCTCTCCAGCACGGATCAATTGTGAAAAATTCGCATATGGATGCGAGATGAGATACCCGGATATGCCTGGATATGTTGAATGAACAATCATGGAGATTTGTTCTTCATCGTCGATGGGTGTCCGCATTCTGGCTGCCATAGCTCGCCAACGTCCCACATAAGCTGATAGTGTTTCATCATTCCTTTGCCTGAGTGCTGCGAGGTCGGCTCTTCTGGGTGCCATGTTGAGATTGTATGCGAATCTGTCGACGAAAGCCTGGGAGAGCTGCTCCCATGTTCTGATGCGGTGGCAGTCCAATGAAGTGTACCAATCTAGGGCATCGCCTTTCAGAGATTTTTGGAACAAACGAATAAGGGCTCCTTCATTTCCTGCGATTGCACTCAGCTCCCCGCAGAAAGCCTTGAGATGTGCTGTGGGACAACCGCTGCCATCGTATCTCTTGAATTTCGGAACCTCAAAGTTTTGAGGTACCTGAGCATCTGGGAAAGGACACAAGTCTCTGAACTTGGTCGAAGGTAGGTCGATTCCTTGCTGTCGCTGAAGCTGATTTTGCAAGATCTGGAACTGCTCCCGCAACTCGTCCAGTCCTGAATGATCTGTTCGAGCGACTGGTGCCTCCTGGAGTAAGGCACGTTCTTCTTCGGCATAGTGGTCGATGTCTTCGACCCTATGGACTTGCTGAAAAGCAACCGCGGGTTGCTGAACTTGGTTTGATGATTGAACTGGATTCTGATGAACTTGTGCTTGAAATGATTGTAACTGAACTGGAGACTGTACGGAAGGTTGAACTGGAACTTGCTGGAAATTAACTGGATTTTGCTGAATTGAAGATTGCTGGAAATTAACTGGATTTTGCTGAATTGAAGATTGCTGAAAATTAACTGGGATCCCATCGGCGGGGATGTGCTGGAATTGAAAAGTGCTCCTATTTGCAGGAGGCTGAGATGCTGGGAAGTGACCCCCTTGTTGGGTATTCGCCACTGTCCGCTGATTGATGTGGGCTTGACACTGACCCCCGTTGTGGGCATTCGCCAGTGCTGTCCCTGTTGCTGGAAATTGAATTGAAATCCCGTCTGTGGGGATGTGCTGAAATTGAAAAGGTGTCCCATCGGCTGGGACATGCTGAGATCTACTGAGATTGTTGTTTGCAAGATTGACTGGAAGCTGACTGGATGTTCCTGCAACGGAAGTGCTCTGAGATGGCCTTGTCGTCGCAGGAAGATATTGAGAAGGATGCCCCATAGCGAAGGGCTGAGATGGCTGCTGTCGGTAGTCTTGGGTAGACTCCGATGGTTGTGCTTGATTTGAACTGGAGGCCGGAAGGACCCGGCATGGCTGCTGAGATTGCTGAACTGGGCCAACCTGATTGTTGGCTGCTGCGGTGGCCTGTGCTTGCATGAATTGCAAGAGCATTTCTTGCATTGCTCTCATTCCTTGTGCCAATTCTTGTATGATTGGCGTATTGTCAACGGGCTGTTGCGCTGGAGGTTGTGCTTCAGCCATCTCAAGAGCAGGGAAGAGATGAGTTTCTTCTTCGTGGTCGGACATGGCTTGTTGAGCCCGAGTGCGGATTATGCTGCGGAAGGGAAGCTGTCTCCGAACACGTTGAGCCCGAGGTGGCGCAATGGTGAGGACTATACTCTACTCTTTTTGGGCTTTGGGATTTTCTATATTTTTTTTGGTTTTGGGTTTTCTATATATTTTTTTTTTTTTTTTTTTGGGTAGAATGCTATGCAGATGAGATTGTATGAGGATTAATGACTTTCATGTACGGAAAGGATTCTGTTTTTCAAGTCGGATCACGACTAGTGGGACTAATTCATCCCCAGCGGAGTCGCCATTCTGTGGACCCTCGCCGATTTTTCCCGCGCTCCCACACGACGTCGTTCTCCCTTTCCTTTCGGAAGAAGAAGAAGAAGAGGTGCGTGAGTGCGAAATCGCCGTTTGTGCCACTGGCTTGCCTCGTTCTCGAGGGCTTTGTTTGGTTGTCGTGTTAAGCTCGATATGTTTAAATGAGTTTATATAAGACCAGAGTCGCCACTAGCCAGTTACTTCGAATCTATAGTCGGCTAGACCCCGTAGAAACGTTAGAGAAGGGGATCTGAAGATCCTTTCCTCTAAAATGACTCCTGTTGATCTGCGGTCAGAGATTCAAGGTAAGGGATCACGGTTACAGGGTGGGAAGAGGTTAAGCACCCCACACACTGCCCGTACCGAAGTACGGTCTCTACTTCACAGAATCGATCGAATACTTGAAAGTCTAATTTAATCCTCGTATATTCTCATGAATGACATGATGCATGAATGCGGGTCTGAACAGTAAGAGTTTCTGATGGGCAGGTTCCAACAACGGGCAAGCCCAGAGCATACGCTCGAACTGACAGGTGCTTAATATAAAGACATATGCATGTGTGCTTGAATGATCAAGGTGTTTTATGGTGAAGCATGAATGCAGGTCTGAACAGTAAGAGTTTCTGATGGGCAAGTTCCAACAACGGGCAAGCCCAGAGCATACGCTCGAACTGACAGGTGCTTAATATAAAGACATATGCATGTGTGTTTGAGTAATCAAGGTGCTTGTAGTGAAGCAGGGGGGTTGGAAGGAAAGTAAATGTTGCACTTATGCTAGATGCAAATGAGATTATGCTGGAAAATGAGTAGCTGGGTGGACGGAGGTGTCGCAAGGGTTGGCTTCGAGTGGTTGGATCAAGACTTGGATAACTTGGGAGGCTTGGACCAGTGGTCAGGCTGGGCTGGACCAGGGTTAGACTCTCCTCACTCGGGCTCTCCTTGGTGGAAAAATGGGCTAAAGGGTGGAGAGATGGACTCAGAGCTCTCGGGCTGAAATGGATTTGAATGGCTTGTTGAAATGAGAAGGGGAGGGGGGTATTTATAGCAGCAGAGAGTGGCAACTCTCGTAATTTTGTCCGGGCGGCCTGCCATGGGCCGCCCGTACGGCCGCTCCTCGGTTTCCAGCGAGTACGGCCGTTTCCTCGGGGCTGCTGTTGGACTCGCTGGTCGACTCAGTGAGTTGACTCAGCGGGTCGACTCGGTGGTTTGACTCGACGGGTTGACTCGACGGGTTGACTCGGTGTTTTGACTCGACGGGTTGACTCAGCGGGTTGACTCAGTGAGTTTGACTTTTTTGGGATTTTTTGACTGGCCTTTTTTATGGGGGGTTTTTCTGGGTGGTGTTTAGGACTGGGTTGACTGGGTTTAGGCTTGAACTGGGCTATGGAATGGGGCTTACAAGGGTGAGTTTGGCTGAGTTTGGACTTGGGATTTGGGGGTATGGTCCTCCGTTCAACCAGCTATCTCTACCAACAGTGTAGCCAAAGGTGGGGTGTCTACAATTTTATATTAGGGCTCCTACGAACACAACGCGGCATGGACTCAGTGTTCGTGGTGGTAGACCGATTCTCCAAGATGGCACACTTCATTCCGTGCAAGAAGACCTTTGATGCGATACACGTTGCGAACCTTTTCTTCAGAGAGGTTGTGCGACTACATGGGATTCCTAAGACGATCACTTCAGACCGGGACACAAAGTTCGTTAGCCACTTTTGGCGAGCCTTGTGGAATCGGTTCAGTACACGACTTCACTTCAGCAGTGCTTATCATCCACAAACAGATGGACAGACTGAGGTCGTCAACCGCACATTGGGGAATCTCATCCGTTGCCTTTCAGGTGACAAACCGAAGCAGTGGGACATGGCCCTGGCTCAAGCAGAGTTTGCGTTCAACAACATGGTAAACCGATCGACAGGAAAATCTCCGTTCCAGATTGTTTATGGGTGCGTTCCTCGTCACACACTCGATTTGGTTCCCCTGCCCAAGCTTCCGGGCATGAGCGTTACAGCTGAACATATGGCAGACCGAATCATGGACATACATGCAGACGTGCGCAACAAATTACAGGCTTCGAACGAAAAGTACAAAGAAGCGGCCGACAAGCATCGGCGCGCCAAAGTGTTCGAAATAGGTGATCAGGTGATGGTCCACCTACGTAAAGAGCGATTTCCTACCGGGACCTACAACAAGTTGAAGCAAAAGAAGATTGGACCGGTACCGATCATTCGCAAGATCAATGACAATGCCTACGTTGTTGATCTTCCGGATGACATGGAGATTTCAAGGACTTTCAACGTGGCAGATCTGTACGAATATCATGAACCAAAGCTGGACGAGAACTCGGGGTCGAGTTCTTTCGAAGTGGAGGAGACTGATGTAGAACGGGTCGCTGATTATTTCATGGCCCAGATGGAGCAAAAGAAGACTGTTCGGGGTCGAAAGTGATCCGGACCGTCAGGACCGTAAATCGGTCGTATCTCACAATCCGGGATGAGTTACGGGACGTATAATATATCAATTTGGGGTAGCTCGAGCTACTTTAGCCAACCAACCCGCTACGTCGGGTTGCCCAACCCGGAATCGCGAGAATCGACCGTATCGACGGTCATTAGGCTAGTTTATTTTCAATTTTACTATTTATAGTAAGTTTTAATTCGATCATAACTTTGCATCCGTATGGTTTTAGAGTTAGTGCCCAACATGAAAAGGGCTTAGAATATTTAGTAGAACAACATGGTTGAGGCCGTTTGAAAACTTTCTATTTTTGGCCGAAAACCAAGAGTTCTAGTAGGATTGAACGACTTCTATAAATAGTAAGTTTACTATTTATAGTAAGCTGCGTTTTTTAGGAGTTTTAGTTGGAGTTGGATTCTAATACTTCACCTAGGGTTTAGTTTCCTATTTATATGCATTGTAATTCCGTTTTTATTCATTCAATTATCAATAAATTAATTATTTGGAATTTATTTCCTCCTTTTATCTTTTATTTCTTCTCGTGGATTCGAGAACTATCGGTTAGGGAGACGGTGATCGACCTACCACGTCCTCCCTCACGTCCTCCCTTGATGGGGTTCTTCCCCTACATCAAGATGACAATTTTACCCTTTTTTGACCATTTTATACTTCTCTACACCTGAACCCATTACAAGCATGCTTCCTATCAGGAATTGTAGCTGCTCTTTTATCCAGGGATTTTGAGGCAAAATCTCCTCATACTCCTTCCGGCCTGATTTAATATGTTTCATTTCATAGCTATGGCCATTTAATAGGGAAGATATAAGAGCATTGCCTATGCTATGATTGGGCCCCACCTCAAGTGGAGCATAAATGTTTGATATGATTATACCAAGCACTTGAAATATCGCAAGTGTAAGGCATAGATGTGACATCTTGATCACTAAGTCAGTGTGTCCCACCATACCGGAAGAAAATATAGGATGGCCTACCTGTATGTCAGTACTCCTACATCTATGGTGGGTAGTTATGCCGGGTGTTACTTTCCAATTTCATTTTTCTTTTTATGGATTGAAGAGTGGATATGTTACCAGAAATCGGCTGATTAGGTTAAAATAATAAGGCACTTTCTTGCCTAATACTTGAGATGTGGCATGTGGATTTTGGCTGTCCGTTTTAGTGGGCCCTATGGTTCAATTGATCAGCAATAAAAATCCAACTGAGATGGATGGTCTTGGCCATTAATTTCTCATAGAGCATGCAATTTCATTTTGGCAGTTCCTAATAATCTGACCCACCTTCCCACCCAAACCCACTAACAAGATAGTTAATCCTAATCATTTAGTGCAGAGGTTGACGGATAATATACTGGCACTGTACGTACAGCACTCTGCAAAAGGGGTCAATATGCGTGACAGATGATGTGTACTGTGGGCCCATGGAGATGGTTTGTGCGAGATGATGGGTGCAGGCCTATTGTACACATAACTAGGGCTGAAAGTCGGGTGGGTTAGATCGGGTTGGTGTTCAACCCTAACCCAACCCAAGGTTCCTATACATCAACCCAACCCAACCCAACCCAACCCAACCCTGGGTTGTTCAGGCTGATACATGCTAATATTTTTGTTATTACATTAGTCTATTATGTTTTAATACATCTTTTTTTGTACCTATGACTTTATTAATTATATATATAATTATTTATTATAAAGAAATTCACTTTTTCTACACAAACAAGTTAAAATGCAGGATAACTGCTCCTTTAACACTCAAGCATATTAAATTCAAGCATATCAATTTTCAATTATTATGAGTTTACTTACTAAATTAATATAAACTAATAGGTTTACTTAACTAAAGTATAATAAAATTATAAGTAACTTGTATTTAGATCGGGTTGAGTTGTGCAACCCGAGACCTCAACCCAAGCCCGACCCAAACTTTATCGGGTTGGTGTTTGCATAACCCAAGCTTGAGATTGGATCCGATGCTTCTTGCCCAAGCCCAGTGCAATGCGGGTCGGTCACCGTCGGTTGGGTTGAACCCACCCAACTTTCAGCCCTCCACGTAACAGTACTATCTGTGAAGAGGTCACTCGTCATGCTTGATGATTGGTGTGGTGCCCAGTATACATGTGGCATTGTACAGGCAGGGCCCACTGTGCGTGTGGCACTGTTCACGAAAGGGTCATTTGTTTTGTGTTGGGTGACCGGTGCAGGGTGATGAGATGAGATGAGAGGGAGAGATAAGAGAGCATGGGTTGCGTTGGGTTGGGTTGGGCTGGGCTTCAGTGGAGTGAACATATAGAGGTTTCTTCTTCTTTTTCTTCAATAAAGATGGGAGTGCTACCACCTGTAATTCTGTTGATCATATGAGAAATGGCTATACGTGTATAATTTGGGTTGGCGCTACAAAAAGATCATGCCGCACCTATCGTATAATGCCACCTTATAATACAAATCAAAAAGGAAATTTGCAATATAGAAAACAATATTGGGGCATTGACAAAAATTTGAATCAGACAATAACAAAGATTCAACAAATACTTGCCGAGCTGTATCAACCATATTGGAAGCATGACACAGGAATACAGTCACAGCTACCTACCTAAAGTAGACAACATGCAACTGAGTAATCCTCCTAAACAGCCCAGCCAAAATGACCTACCTGCAAGGGCAGCGACACACCAGTAGCCCAGACCACAAGGAAGATGACAAGCGATTCACCATCCCTATACCTTGTCAAGGTTAATCTTTTATTAGAAAATAGGAAAAAGATAAGCTCTCATTTTAAATTTCACCAAAAGAAAGGCCTTTTATGACAAGAACCCTTTTGTTTAAAAATATATCCTGGCTGGTGACTCACTCGGTTGAGTCACGATCAAGTCGAGTCAGCTAAGTTTTGCTGCTGACTCAACGGAGTCATGCTAGTTAACGAGTTTTCATGCTCAACATATATCAAGCAGGGTTGACCCAGCAAATTTTACAACTATGGGTGGACCATTTCCCAAAAAAAAATGCTCAATTGCTCTACTCTTACTTTCTTGCATGACTAAGAAGAAATGCACAAGCATTCCACATTCGACGTATCAAAGAACAAAGAAACGGTCATTATCAGTTTATCGCCTGCTAGCCCAGCTGGAAGACGCCTAGGCATTTCAACAGCAGGTCTCAAGTTCAAGTGCTAAGGAGACACACTAACCCCCCTGGTGGGTGGGTGCATCATGTGACTAACTGTGTGGGTGTGTTGCATGCCTAACAAAAAGAAAAGGTCACAATCTTCCCATTTGGAATATTTTTGGGGCATGGTCCCCCCATGATGCCCCCCATAAAATTAAGAACCATACGTTTTCAACAGCATGAATGGGGCGCAATGGTCCAACGATGCATCCATACATCTTGGTGGCCACCTCAGTAGACACAATGAAAACGCTGCCCCAATTAGTATGACTCACCTATATATGATGTGATATTCTTTTTTTTTTTTTTTAAACTCATGCAACCAACAATTTGAACCATCACTATTAAGAGATACTACACTCGTAGTGCTATGACTGTGGGAAATGACATAGTGCTCCCAGAGCACCATAATTTTTTTTTCCTTTTTTGAGAAAGGTGGGATCTCTCCACCTGTAACTTTGATAATATTAGAAAATTTGCTGTACAACAATTTCGAGTGGGTGCCACAAAAAGAAGACAGCCTCTCCGCCTATGATGTGATTCTTTCTAACTGTAGTCCGTCCAAATACGGGGTCCACAGATTTGTGAAGTAAGATCAGTGGCTCGGTTTGGTTATGGGCCAAACTAGAATGGGGTCATTTAGCTGAGAAAACTGTCCACCACGCCAACCTCCTGACCAAGGCCTGATTTACGGGCCATCGTGCAATGCTTGAGGCAATGGTTTGGACTGTACCCTAACGTTTTCGTTTTCAAGTCATGCAAGTGGGCTATGGTTAAGTTTTCCTCTTCCTTGATAGTATGGACCCACAACAGGTGGCCTAATCGCCAAAAATCTCCAAATGGGAATCCCAAACCCTCAGTTGGCGACAAGCAAATAGATGGTCAAAAAAGAAAATACAGCAAAATCCACATTCCACCATGAAAAAGGTCAAATGTTTCAAGGGCTAAGATCTTTCAATCTCAGGGATTTTTTTGGTGCATGGGCCATCTCGTCCATCATATCGTCAGTTTTGAACACCGGATCTGCACAATACCTCCTTGTATTCTCTCCTTGGCCAAGAGAGGCTGTAGGGGTGACTGGGCCAACGATGAATGGCTTAGCTTAGTGCTATATAAAATGAATGGACCGTTTAAAAGTCCCTTAATATATTGATATGTCATTCTCTAATGGCTCGAGCTTTTAGAGCAAGGGGTTTTTTGACATAGTATTAGAGTAGAAGGTGAAGTGTTCCCCGTGGAGTGGAACTCTGCACATGCAGGGAGTATTAACGACCCTTGATTTACATTACTCACACCATAAACAATGGCCCCATGGGAACTCTGACTAGGGCCATGGCATAGCCCATTTCTACCCATATATAGTAGGTTAGATACGCTTGCTCTAAAGACTCAGCCGGTGGGCTAGGCTAGATCGTGAACCTGGACCAGGCATCGATAGATCTCAGCCCAGCCCATTTCCATTATTTGCCAAACGCCCATGCACTCTTTAAATGCGAGTTATTTTATAAGCTGGCAGAGCATGACGCAGACGCTTCATACACAGGCATTTAGAAAAAGCATACATTGACTTAATGTAAACTGGGTAAAATGTGGGACTACTGGGATCAAATTGTGGTACCAGAAACAGATGTTCTGAGCAATCTTAACCTCTGATTTGTGGACACTTGTTTAATGAAATTGGACAACTGGATTTTTTTTTTTTCATTCTTAATTGTCCAATAATGTCCACCAATCAGATAATCAGACAATCAAGTGTATTTTCTTTAGCCGCTGATGCTTGATGATCGTTGCTGATATTGGTGGACCATACGTTGATGTCGCTGGGCCCACTATTAAACAGTGTGTCGTTGTTGCTGCTGGCCCATTCATAGTTGTTGCCATTTTTTCTGCAACTTTATAAAGAGTTGCTGTCTTTGATTCTACTACTTTTTCAGGTAATGTCATTTCTACTTTCTGGCTAGTGGATTCCGATGCTTCACGTCACATGACAGCCAATGAATCTTTTTTAAACCATTGTCATCTTTAAAACAGCTTACTGACTTCTTCCTACGTCCCATGCTTATTGAGTTTCTTCTCCAAACATTCAATGGTTTCTCTTACACCATCTTGGGTTTGTGTGTGTGCGCGCGCGCTTGCGGGCGCACGTGTGTTGTGCATGTATACATATAAAGGTGTAAGTAGTTTTATACTCTCCTCCGGATCCTCTGCTTACCACAAGTAGGAATTTTCTATATGCATTTTATATGAGGTACTTTTTTTTATTGTATTTATACTCATTCATTCTCAACGGACTATATTCCATCTCCATCTCTGTCTTCTTCACACATGATACATCTAAACTGATATCCATAATTCAGACAATTTTGTGTGAATTATTTGCACGCCACGTATGTAGTTTCTAAGTTGTTGATTGTGGACCTATGGGGCCCACTTGTGGACAACCACTTGTGGGTGGGGCCCATAAGGAGTTCCCGCATCCTCCTTCTTCCGAGAGTTTGAAATTCAATTAAAAATTTAAAATTTCGGAAGAAGATGAGATGAGATAAAATAAGGTTAAACCAACCTTATCTCATCTCATCCCTTATCTTTTTTCCCTCTATTTATAAGAGGATTCTTTCCGTAATCAAATACACAAGTAAGAGGAAAAGCATAAGTGATATACGGAGAGAAAAGAGAGGTATAGGCTTATAGAGTTTATCTAGTCCATCCATCAGATCTGAGCTATACATCTGATCCGGGGACCATCTTCACCGTAGGATCAGAGGGGTGATCAGACCCACTTGCTCCTGTAGCAAATAGGCGGATCGCTGGATCGCACCACATATCCTCGGCTTTGCGAAGGTTATCATCGTGTAGACCGTCGGATCCTGGTGGCCCACACTTCCGCAAATACAATCAGTGGTATTAGAGCATTGAACGGCGGATCTCCGATTTAAAGAGAATACAATCGCAATTGAGGTAAGTGGCCTTAATTTTAGGATTATAGATTAAATTAATTTTAATAATATATCGATCATCAAATTAATCATCTAATTAATATTCTTTTTTGTCCAAATCTCATTTTATTTATCTCTGAGGTATGGAGATTAATAGAATTGAGATCATAAATTAATTAATTTAGAAGAATTAGAATTTTATGATTAAGACCAAAAGACTACTGAGCTAAGCCAGATTCACATGGGCCATGACCGCCGACTCAAGTATGTAATGCAAGTCATGGGTCCTCGTGAGAATAAGATCTAAATTTTAAGTGGGTCCCTATAGGAGACTATATTGATTTGATCACTAGCTATGGAAACCATCCCAAGGGCCCACCAATTTTTACGGCATGGATATAAGAATTCCCATACGTGGGGAGTTTATTTGGACAGCAGCCGCAGCATCTGCAATCATGGCCGCCGCCGCCGCCGCCGGCAGCAGGCAGCAGCCGCTGCAACCATGGCTGCCGCCGCCACTTGCAGGCAGCAGCCACCGTTTTTCTCTCTCATTCTCTCTCTCTCCCGTTTTCACTTGGCCACAGCAGCAGCCGCTATTGCGTCCGCCGCCGCCGCAGGTAGCAGCCACGGCCGCCCAAAACCTTTCTCGAGCTCTCCCTTTTCTCTCCTTCTCTTTTGCCCTTTTACCCATGGCCGCCGCAGCAGCAGGCACGCCGGACGCTGCCGCAGCAGCAGCAACCATGGCCGCCGCCGCCGCAGGTAGCAGCCGCGACCATAACCAGCGGCAGCCATGGCCGCGCCGCCGCCGCCGCCGCCGCAAGCAGCAGCGGCAACCGTGGCCAACACCGCCGCCGTGGCCGGCACCAGTGGCAACGAATGTCCACGGCCAGCAGCCAATGATGAAAATTCAATTTTTTTGGTTTCTTAAAACCCTATTGCTGAAGAAGAAGAAAGGGGAGATGGGCCTTTTTGGGCTAGGCTAGAGATTGGACTTGGGCCTTTTGGAATTAGGCCTTTTGGGCTGTTCTTTGAAAATATTTTGGAAAAGAGCCTAAAATTATTTAGTTATTAATTGTCTTATGGGACTAGTCCAAATTCTATTAAGGATCAGCCATCATAAATCCAAAACAGGTCTATACAATGGGCCTTTTATGATTGAGAAATGGAGATGAGTCTTTTGGGCCTGGCTTGAGAATTGGAGATAGGCCTTTCTGACATAAACTTGGCTTGCCAATGGGTGATAGGCCTGGCTTGCTAATGGACCTTTTTGGGCCTGGTTTGAAAATTGAAAATTGAAATTGGATATGGGCCTATCCTTTTGGGCCATAGCTTAAGAATATTAGGCCATGGCCTGATGGTTGGGCAAATGGGCCTATTTTTTTATAGAGTTGGGCCTAATTCATAGAATTGTGGGCCTGTCCCCTATAAAAGAAAAGCTAATTAATAAGTGAGGACCAATAAAACAAAAAGGACCATCATTGGACATCCATATGTAGATGGATAACCTAAAATCACCATCATATATTAAGCACAAATAGAGATGGGCCGGACTAAGAAGCCCAAATCACTTAATATCAAGATTAAGTGTATCTTGCATAAGGGCCATTAATGAGCCATTTATGGACTGATTTAGACCAAGTAAAGGGAAGCGACTTGGGGTTTTTCGGCAAGATCTAACTGATGGTATGGTCCGTTTTTGTGATTAACGGTCTAGATCTAAAATTAATCTGATGATCGATGTATGTATTAAAATGAAAGCATATGATTTAAATTATGGATTTTTTCTGTCTCAAAATATCTTTTGATTACTTAATGTATATGTGCATGCATTATTAATATGTGTAAAAGTGAATGAAGATCATGATAAATATCCATACGATCATTATTGATCACAGGTCCACAAATGAACGGAACCATCATCAACTATAATGATCAACATTGATGAGAGGATCCATCATCAATGGTGAACATTAATAGTAATGATCAGATCCATCATGAATGGACACAATCAATGGGGTGATTATATTGTCCTTTAATCGTAGAACTTCTTATATGTGATCAATAATCAAGATAGTTTTCATTAATCTAATGATTTATTCATTTTGACTTTAATTTTTATATGATTAAAATTAAGTCATCATTTCATTAGAAGATAGAACTCTTATCCCAAAGTTGTGCATAACCTAAGTGGGAGTTTCATTCCTTCCCTAAACGATGCATAAACCCATAATGGTGGGTTGTAGGTTATACAAATAGATAGTCGTAAAAGCATCAATTTCATTTTATTTAGAGAACTTGATTGATCTGCACCACCCATACAGGTATGTAGGCTTTCAGATCCCTTATAAGATGGATTGCATACTTTTATAAACTTAAAAGTTTGAATAACTAGTAGAAATTCTGATGATTAGTGCCAATACTTTAGATCATAGCTAAGTAGTGATACATGATGCGATGTAGAGATGGCCTCTAAAGCATTAATCGCCGATCAACTAAAAGGACAACATTTTGATGGCAACAACTACGAAGACTGGTCCTGCACAGTGCGAAGCCTTCTGGATGAAGATGACATTTCACACACTCTGGATGGGGTTCAAGAGGAACCCATATTGGCTGAAAATGGAAATCTAGGTGAACATAGGGCCGCGATGAATCGCTACAACAAGTGGCGTAAACAAAATCGCTCCGCCCGTAATATTTTGATTAGTACAATGCACAAAGAACTCATACCCACGTATGAAGTGCATGAAACCGCTAAGGGGATTTGGGATGCACTGGCTAATGCCTATAAGCAGAAGTCAGATGCAAAGGTTCGGGCTATGGAATTAGAGTTCCAAGAATACAGAATGCCTGTAGGTTGCCCCATCAAGGATCATATCCGTAAGATGGAGCAGATGATAGGCGCCCTGAGGAATGTAGGGTGCAAACTAACTGAAAATCAAAAGATTATAGCTATGCACCGTTTCTTACCCGAATCATGGGCCCAAATCAAAACGATTCTGAACCATACTGATTCTATCACAACGTTGAGAGACTTTTGTGGCCATCTTGTACGAGAGGTTGAAATGAATGCAATTCAGCCAGGTTCGGCCAAGGCTTTTGCAGCAGAAACCCACAAGCGGAAAGCTAACAAGAGAAAGTTTAAAGCTCGCAAGAAGGCGAAGAAGAACAATCAGGAACAGAAGACCGCAACGCCTCCTCCAAATCCCAAGAAGGGGAAAGGAAAGAGGAAACCTAAAAAGATAAACATCACCTGTTTCGTCTGTGGAAATCCCGGCCATTATGCCTGTCAGTGTGCCCAGAAAAAGACGGTAATTCCTCAGTCACAAGATACTTTGTTTGTAGGCGTTTGTTCTAAGATCCTTTCCGTTGATATCCTATCTAACGAGTGGATTTTGGATTCAGGCGCAACAAAGCACGTGACACGAGATCGTCGAGGACTCGAGGAATTTCGACCTATAGCCACAGGGAGCTATAAGGTGTATGTGGGGAATAACGCTGCTGAAGACGTGCTAGGGATTGGTGTTTATCATCTCCGTACGCGCGTAGGGCACACAATAACCCTCCATGATACTCTTTATGCACCGGGCATGCGCCGGAATTTAATTTCTGTTTCTAGATTGTTAGTTAATGGTTTTAACATTCGTTTTTCCGGGACAAGAGTTTCTTTAAGACTAAATAACCTCATCTTTGCATGGGGAAATTTGATTTCAGATTTATTTATTCTAGATGTAGAACATGATAATGCGCCTCTTGCTTTGTCTGCTACATCGAATGAACACGTAGTATCTGAATCTTTAAAATGGCACGTGAGGTTAGGTCACATTGGAAAGGACCGTATGACAAGACTAGCTAGATCTGGTCTGTTAGGTTCATTATCCAAGGTTGATTTGTCATTTTGTGAACATTGTGTGCCTGGGAAGACTTCTAAGAAACCATTCCCTAAAGCGACCAGGTCAAAGGGTTTACTAGAGACAATCCATACGGATATCTGTGGACCCTTAAATATACATGCTAGAAATAGATGCCAATACTTCGTCACATTTATTGACGATTACTCGCGCTATGGATATGTGTATCTCATCTCACATAAATCTGAGGCTTTTGATTGTTTTCTCAAATTTAAAGCTGAAGTTGAAAATCAGCTTGAGAAAAAGATTAAAATTCTTAGATCTGATAGAGGTGGCGAGTATACATCTGAAACGTTTAAATCATACTGTGCAAACGTTGGCATCATCAGGCAATACACTATGGCATATACTCCACAGCAAAATGGAGTTGCAGAGAGAAGGAACAGGACACTATTGGACATGGTCAGATCGATGATGGCACATGCAAATCTCTCTACCAAATTCTGGGGAGACGCGCTTCTTACAGCCGTCTACGTCCTAAATAGAGTCCCAACTAGATCCGTTCCTAAGACCCCATATGAGATGTGGACTGGGAGGATTCCTTCTCTAGCCGACCTACGTCCTTGGGGATCTTTAGCATATGTTTTATTCCCTACTCAGCATAGAAGTAAACTTGATAGTAAAACTATTGAGTGCGTATTCATTAGGTACCCAATGCACTCAAAGGGATACGTTTTAGTTTATGAGGATCGTGGAGGATGGACTGAGATTGAATCTCGGGACGTCACCTTCGTCGAAGACAGATACCCCAGTCGAAAGAAACAAAAGGTTTCCACCGAAATTTTTAAAATTCCCGATGTATCTCAGGAGAGTGGGAGTTCTGCTTCTGAAAATGGAGATACTCCTATAGTTCATCAGGACAGTGGGAGTACATCTCAGCAGGCTCCTGAGTTACGTCGAAGTGAAAGAGGTTTGATTCCCATAAGATATTTCGATATCGATGGTCAATCTTTCTCTTGTGTTGCGGTTGACGATGATGAACCTGATTCTTATCAGGATGCGTTATTATCTCCGAATTCGGATGATTGGGTAACTGCCATGGACGAGGAGATTACCTCCATGGAGAAGAACAAAGTCTAGGAACTTGTAGATCTGCCTTCCAATCGCAAAGCAATTGGTAACAAGTGGGTGCTTAAGATCAAAAGAAAGGCAAATGGTACAGTGGACAAGTACAAAGCAAGATTAGTCGCAAAAGGTTTTACACAAAAAGAAGGTGTTGATTATGAGGAAACTTTTTTACCTGTTGTAAAATTTTCCTCAATCCGCATGATCTTGTCCATTGTCGCAAGTTTAGACTTAGAGTTATACCAGATGGATGTAAAGACTGCTTTCTTAAATGGTGATTTGGATGAAGATATTTACATGTAACAACCCATAGGTTATGTGGACAAAAAGTATCCAAAGAAAGTCTGCAAGTTGTTACGATCTATTTATGGGTTGAAGCAATCTTCAAGGCAGTGGTACATGAGGTTCCACTTAGCCATCACCACTTTTGGATTCATAATGAGTGAAAAAGATCATTGTGTATACGTGAAACAGTCTGGGAGATCTTTTCTGATACTATCTCTATATGTAGACGATATCTTATTAGCTGGTAATGACATGTAACTGTTGATGATGTCTAAAGATTGGCTTTTCTCGAACTTTGAGATGAAAGATCTTGGTGAAGCCAACTTTATTCTAGGGGTTAAAATCATCAGGAACCGTTCTCGGAGATTCTTAGGCTTGTCACAAGCCACTTACATACAGAAGATCTTAGAGCAGTTTAGGATGGAAAATTCAAAAGCTGTTGAAACCCCTATGGATAAAGCTACCAAGTTAGACAGGAAATCGTGTCCCCAGACAGAAGCTGAGAAATCGGCAATGTCCTTAGTACCTTATGCGAGCGCAGTAGGCAGCTTAATGTATGCTATGCTTTGCACCAGACCAGATATAAGCTATGCAGTTGGCATAGTTAGCCGTTACCAGAGTAACCCGGGACAGTCTCATTGGCAAGCCGTGAAACGTATATTCCGCTATCTCAGACGAACCAAGGACTTAATGCTGTGTTATGAAGGCACAAGTCTCGAGCTCAAAGGATATTCAGATGCCGCCTGGGGTAATGACGCCGACAAGGGAAAGTCTACTTCAGGATATGTCTTCTTGCTCGGAGGGGGAGCTATCTCTTGGTCGAGCAAGAAACAGACATCCACGGCACTTTCATCTATGGAGGCCGAATACATTGCATGTTGTGCTGCAGTTCAAGAGTGTGTATGGGTTCGCAGATTCCTACAAGGATTGGGTGTTGTTCCAGGCATACATGAGCCTATATCGTTGAGGATAGACAACACCTCGGCTATTGACTTGGCAAAGGATCCCAAACACCATCAGAAATCGAAGCACATTGAGATAAAGTATCATTACGTTCGTGATCAAGTGAAAGATAAGAAGGTTATCCTCAGCTACACTCCTACCAAGGAAATGATGGCTGATCCCATGACGAAACCTATAGCTAGAGATCTATTTCAGGTTCACGTCAGGCAGATGGGATTGAGGAAAGCTTGATTGATATGCTTGTATCATGTATCTTTAAATAATAAATTTCATTTTATTCAGTATTGAGCACTTGTTAAACTAGGTATGTAGATCATCAGCATTTTCTTTGAGATCAAGTAGGATTTCAACTATTATCGGCAGGCCGGTTACCCACTCGCACGGGTTGACCAACCCTAAATGTACAAGAGAGGTACACTTGGGGTGATGTTCATACACTGAGGTATGAACCACCCTTTATTGATAATAATAAAGGATGAGGATGTGAATGAGTTGTATCCGCCTTCAGTCCTATAAGATTGAAGATGAGACTGACAAAGTCGAATAACATAGTCGCACCATTACTCATAATGCGAATAATGTTATGGCCTGAATCACAGCCAAGTCGTGAGGTTATAAGATGAGTCATACCTCATGTGAAATGACTTGCGTACTGTAGACCCGACAGATACCTAGTATTGTCTACTTTACGGCGTGGATTGTAGCCACGTGCTTGGACCTATTACCTACAGATTGCTTTGATTCGATCTAATCATTGCAACGTGCGAGTAGCCAGTCCCGTAGGTGACTCTTTATGTCCTCAATTACCCTCCTCTTGTGTACAGGAGGATGAGATTGAGTGTCGCTACTTTAGTATACGATGACGAAAGGCCCTTGATTGGCCAGACTCGGTTATGCTAGGAAAGCGGCTTGATCAATTCCAAATTACACACCTGCGTGGGGAAGATCCCGTGACAGCTACACCAAGTTTCTAGAACTATAAATACGCACTTGAAGACTTATCCGCCGGCAGTATCGAGTTTTCTTAGACTTTTACAAACGATATTCTCTTTCAAAATATATATGTATATATATTACTTTAAAAGGAATTCAAATTGATGTTTGTAGAAAACCAAGTTTTTCAGAATAGACTCGATAAGTTGGATAAGTGTGTATGTTGGCCGAGTACTCTAGATTGGGAGTTAACTCTATCCGGTGTGGTCATGCGGACTAGGACAGGCAATGCAAAGCTTGGGTTATTGAGTGCTGGATAGGTGGTCTCTTAGTACTCAAACACCTGTGAGAAGATAACGGTGTTCCAGCTGGTCCCACGCTTCTGATTCTTTTGATCGTGATTCTTTGGTTTTGATTATTATGTGATGAGCTAGATGAACTCTCATGATGTGCCTACCCCACAATGTGATTGAGTGGGAGATGTTGATTGTGGACCTATGGGGCCCACTTGTGGACAACCACTTGTGGGTGGGGCCCATAAGGAGTTCCCGCATCCTCCTTCTTTCGAGAGTTTGAAATTCAATTAGAAATTTAAAATCTCGGAAGAAGATGAGATGGGATAAGATAAGGTTAAACCAACCTTATCTCATCTCATCCCTTATCTCTTTTCCCTCTATTTATAAGAGGATTCTTTCCGTAATCAAATACACAAGTAAGAGGAAAAGTATAAGTGATATACGGAGAGAAAAGAGAGGGATAGGCTTATAGAGTTTATCTGGTCCATCCATCAGATCTGAGCCATAGATCTGATCCGGGGACCATCTTCACCGTAGGATCAGAGGGGTGATCAGACCCACTTGCTCCTGTAGCAAATAGGCGGATCGCTGGATCGCACCACATATCCTCGGCTTTGCGAAGGTTATCATCGTGTAGACCGTCGGATCCTGGTGGCCCACACTTCCGCAAATACTATCATAAGTAACTTCTAAGGGCCTGTGTATCATGTATCATACCCTGCAAGAGTATCAAAAAGTTTTTCTCCTCTTTAATCCTATTGGAGAGGAATTATATGATACCCGGGCTGCATTACTGAACAGCACGCATATGTTTATGGTCTCATGTGTAAGGCGATGGTTTGCTAATCTAAAATATTAATCTAACTTGTTCCGACAATGAAGTACTAGAAACTTGATAAGATAATCACAACCTTTCAGTTTTATGTCCTAAGATATATGGTGAAGAAAAAAACACCACAAATGGTCCACATTTGACTGACATCAGTCCTATCGGAGGCTTAGATCTTTCAATCCAGGAGATTTTGGGTTCATGATCAAACCACAGTGGGAATTGATAGACTAATGATTCAGATTGCTGCCCCACTTGGTGGTTGCAGTTTTTTTTTTTCCTCCCCTTGTCATTTGCACAGGGATCATACGAGGAGAGGATTTCACATACATGGTGGGCCCAAAGAGATTGAATGTGTACTGAACAGTGGGAATGGGATGCCGTTCATATTGTGTATGGAGGCCCACTTCCATTCATTAGGTTCTTTCCTCCGTGTTAGGTCTAAAATTCAGTTAGATCTGCAAATCAGATGGGCCACACTGTGGAACAGTGGAAATGGATTATGGCAGTAGGTTTGTGTGATGCAAAGATTAAATCACATTTGTGCCACAATAAACAGATGTACCAGAGGGAAATTGTCAAGAAATGTGTGAAAGGAGTTGCAAAATTTCTCAACATCACCAATAATATGATGTGCAAGACCTTAAGTTACCTTGTAAGACGACTAAATTTATTTAGACTTTTTCTTAATATTCAACCTAAGCTTGAACATATATGGTTGGAGAAAAAGATTTAATTATAGATTTTTTTTTAAATGTTGTTTTGTATGATGAGGATTGAAGATATATGTTTAACATTTTAATTGCTATTAATTTTATGATAGTTTATTATTAACTTTTTATTCAGTACTTTCTCAAAACAAGGACATTTGAATTATTAGGCTCACTTTTATAATATGATCTCGACCAAATAATCTATTTTAATTGAAGCCCTTGTATGTCATTTGATAATTTTATATGGATTTATCTCTTCAAGGCTTGTCAGGTTGAATATCTTGTTATAGGCTATAAACACTTTAAAGGTTATCCAAAAACAAACAATTGTTTAATTGTAAACAATTTGCAGCTTAAAACCAAACAAAACAAGAAGTAAACACCTAACACCTTAAAAGAATTTCAGGTATGAAGTGTTTACAACTTAAAACTTTACAGGCATCCAAACAACCCTTATCTTTCCTGGGGGTTTGTCTTGGAAGGAGAAAAGAGCGATGCAAGATGAAGAAAAGAGGAAAGAGGGGAAAACTGAAAAGAGAATCCCAGCTATGAGATGGAGAAGAAAATCAAACACAAAATGGTACATTTTCTCTCTTTTTGAAGATTCTTTCTTCTATTATTACAGTTTTCCGAATTCCAATTTCAAAGAAAGAACTCAATATTCTCTTCTTGAAATTTCAGATTCTCCTAGGGGTTGTTTGGATACCTGTAAATGGTTTAAGTGGTACCGTAAATCATTTACAACATGTCCTGTTTAGCTGTAAGCTGTAAATGATTGTTTATGTTTGAATAGCTTGTAAATTGTTTGAGTCCTGTAAATGGAGGGCCTATAAATGAAATCACAAATTTTTGCCTGTAAATCAAATGGAGCTGAAAGCTGTAAATCATTTACAGCATATAAATCATTTACAAGCATTTTTTAGCAACCAAACACAGACTGTAAACCATTTACCTGTAAATTATTTACAGTTTGCCTCATTTATAAGCATCCAAACGACCCCTTATATGCAAATATCCATTCATTCATTTTGTTTCTTCTTTTTTTCTCCTTTGAATTTTGACCCATAGATATTTCAATTATTCTGTAAATTAGGGCTTGATTTTGGTTCAACTCTTCAAAGAAATTATTCTTATCAATTGAAAAGAAGAGAAGATTCAAGAATTCCCGTTTTTATGAGAATTGTTGTTCTCTCAATCTTGGATGGTTTCTGCTTCTATTCTCTGTTTTCTGTTGCTTCAAATTGCAAAGTTTCATCTAAAATTGGGCATTTTTATTTATTGCAAGGGTTAACACAATTGCAATTTGGAGTCCAGGCTGTCAATATGGATGCTAAGTAAGGAACTTTCAATTCAATTTATTTATTTATTTTTTAATTTCCACTGGCAGATTGATGACTGCAATTCGATGGTGCATCCAAATTGGACAAAGTATGTGTGTGGCTACTGTTAATCGCATCTCTTTGATCATTTGAACTGTCTAGTCTATGTTAAATAGAAACCTTTAGCATATGTTTGGATGTACCACAAATCACAAGTGGAATCATTATCTGCAATGAGGAGAGGGGATGTAGATCTATTTTCTGCTGTGTATGAAAAAAAAAAAAAAGATGATCATGAGAAGGTTCGAATAGAAGACCTTGAAGTGAATTGGGCGGCTTTGATGAAGTTGATTCCATGAATTGAATCAACCAGGCAAACTTCAAGAATTGATGCAGAAAAGTGATTGAACTGATGCCAAACCAAGCTGAGTGAAATTGGATTTGACAGTCAAGTCTGCAAATTATGAACTCTGAGCCTGGCTGTGAACAATATAGCAAGCCCCGTAGGCTGTGTTTGGGTGTACTGCCGAATTGAATTGGATTGATTGGTACAATTAGAGGGGAGGTGGCTGACTTTTAGTTTACCTTCTTGAGTATTCATAATGAGGAAGCAACCAACAGATTGTAGGTACATTCCTTTCCAGCCCACCTTAAAGCAACAAAAATCGCAATTTTGAGCCTGGCCCCATCACTTAGGTAGGCAATTGCACTTTCATAATTTCCAATTTCTTGAATTCGTGGTTGCAATTCAAGTTATCAGTGCATCCAGATGCAGACTTTCATGTGAGGGAAAACTTGAAAGATTTTGAAAAAATTTACTGGAACTATCCAAACTGATTCAATTTTCTGAACTGTTGGGGGGGCTGATTGCTTTCCAAACTTGGATTTTATGCACTTCTCATTTATTTCCACAACTGCTAGAATATTGATTGATGCTATTCAATTTCCAACATCTATGATTTTTTAAACTACATTCATGTCCAGAAGCTCTCACTCATTTAGTACTGTAAATCTTACCTGGTTGATTCATTTTGTTTTCTCTAGAGGGTTGACAGATCTGGAAACAGAGAATCAGCTAGCTGCAATACTGATGCAAGAGGCCACAAAATTTCAGATGCAGGCTGAAAAAGGTGTCCATTTTCACCTCCGCCAACCAAAGGGCAACCAAATTCTTGGTTCCTTATTGCGACCGTTCTTTGTTTCCTACAAGGTTAGTGTTGTAATTATCGTAAATATCTGAGACCAATATAAGTATGGATGGTAGAGCTTCCCCAGAAGAAGTTTGTAAACTGGTAAACTGATAAATGGATTATTATGTTAATGCCAGGGTGGAGAGAGGTAGAGATGGCATAGGTTCAAGGATGGATAACCCGGGCCCATTTTTTCTGTCTTCGGATTCCGAGGGAAAGTTCTTGGCAAATCATGAGTTTGGCTGGTGGAAGAATGGGAACAACGCATTTTTGGGCTGGAGAAGTCACCCTTCCTGTAATCACGTAAATCAGTGTATGAATGTGTGTTTTCTCATTATAAGGAGGTCCAGAAAGCCGATGCAGTGAGCTCAAGGGAGCGACACTCAAGGCACAAATCGAAGAAGGGCTCAAAAAAGTTGCAAGATAAGAATTGGAAAGAAGAAAGATCTAAGTATTGACATGGAAGTCAATGAAGAGGGTTATGTTGCAAGGAGGAAATCAACTTTGGAAATGTTGATGAAAATGTTTACTAGAATCTTTGAGTGAAAATTGCATACTACTGCTCATAGATGACTCTGTAATATTGAAGAGAATGAAATCAATCATGTTCCAATGACTTAGCCTTTCTCTAGCTTCTGCCTCTTGATGTCTATTAAATGTTTTGAGTTTGATCGAACTGTCACTGAGACAATAACAGAATGAGATTGCTGGATTGGCCTCGTCCAACTGGAAACAGAAGATCTGACAGTCCTAACAAAACTCAGGCGGAATTGACCATGGTCTAGTTTCCTGGGTGATAACAAGATTGTTTTCTAAACAGAAAACATCAGTAGGTAATAGAACTTATCTATGTCATTCTCACACTTCAATGGTTGAGAAGTTGGCTTCCACACTTCCTAGAAGTTACTGAGTGAGGCCCCTTTCAATCAGTGTCTGATCTTGATCTGACAGTGATAACAATCGCTCAGTGGATCATTTCCTTTCAAACAATTTACATTTCCATCATTGAAGTGGAAGGATCCCATGCCATTCACTATTTTCCTTGGATATTCAGCATTTGCCAATGCACATGGCACGTGTGCATGTTTACCCTAACAAGGATCAGCCATGCCCCAAAATCACACCTATCGAACAATCTGGTGGCCCCTACCATGGATGTGTCATGTCCTATGCATGTATGAGAATAATCGTTTTTAGGATTTGCAAATGCGATTGACTGACATTTCAACCATCCATTCATAATTGACAGCAGTATAGGATCATCCAAGGTGTGAATTGCGGTACCTTCATCATGGCACAGTCCACCAGATGAATGGAGGAGATCTCAGTGTAACTCGGACTAGCCTCTCTTGACCCATTTTCTCAGGAGCTTCATCGACATGCTACGTACAAAGCTATCGCCTCTCATATTGCAGACATAACATCTTCCAAGTCCATTCCGAGAATGTCTTGAATTGTTGGTATGACAGAAACCAAAATAACAGTTATGCCAATCAGTGAATTACATTCATTAGAGCAAGATAACAATAATTTGCAGCCAGGCTATGCTTTCAAAGGCGGCCCATTTATCAAGTGGTGGAGAAATCACCGCCACCAGGCTTTCCAAGAATAATTGGAAAATGTTTTCTCAACATGGGCACATTTCAGAGGGTCCTTGGCATATTTTTCCCATTAACCCTCCAAGTAAGGGTCTTTATCAGCCAAGCAAGACATGGGCTTCTGGTGTGGGAGCTTGAACTCCTTGTTGTGCAGCTCCATTGCGCTTTGAGTTGCTTCTTCTGCCATGTTAGACACTCCAAAACCCTTTCATTCTCTTAGTGAACTAATAAGATTCCATCCATCTCTACTGGAAAGAACAGGGGCCATCCCAAAACCCAGGAGTGTCTTTGCTCGCATCGAAACTGGTGGCAATCTGCTTGTGATGTGCCTTGCTCTGAGGCTGTTGAGGCCCATATGGAGTCTATTTTAGATTTCTTTGCCCTCTTTCTTTATCTTGTCCTTGAAGCCAGCAAGCCAATTGCCTCAATTGGAGCTCATCTGGATTGTAAATGATTCACCCAAACCAATACTATTACAGTGGGAAACTCAAAACCTCATCATGCAAAGATTTCACTTAAATGAAGAAGTACTAACTTTGGAAATATCCATAGTTAGTTGCGTACTTTGTTAGTCTAACTGAAGTTATGGCCCTTGATAGAGTAGAACAACAGAAAAGTATTCATGTACCCCGACTCTTATTACTTGGGATTTCTTAGATGATGATGATGAGTTGTGTGTTTTGTTAGCCCTAGCCAGTCCATAGCCCAATTAAAAGAGATTTAATATCAGGTGGGTAGTGAGTTGTTCTACTTTCGCCGATCAATCATGAATGTTCCTCTTTTTTTTTTTTTCAAATCTTAGTTAGTTGTGAATCACAAAATAGGATTTGTAAAGCCAACCAGAGATAGCTGGACAAGGTGATGATGGTGGTGATCATAGCCATGTCCCAGCTTTATAAATCCTGTTTTGCAAGTGAATCCTAAGGATGGACCTGTTCTTGGCAAGTAAACAAACCTTTTGCCTTTTAGGCCATGTTTGGTTGCCACTTAAAATTGTGTTCATCTCAATTTAGTTTTGACATTAATTAGGAAGAAATGCTCCAGTGCTCTCAGTGCACTATAAGTTATCATACTCCTAGTTGCATCAGTTCACTTGGGCAGCTCAATAGGTTGTTCCGAATGATCCGCTAAGTCCATAATACATTTCATAGGCTACGATACAAAAATCATACTGATGGCATGATCTAATCCATCTTTGATTGGGCCTTATTTTCAACTGCCATCTGTTTAGGTCTGCTCTAGGACAGGGTCAAGGAAAATCGTATGGACAGCTAGGATCGAAAGAAATTGGGTTAAAAATTTCAATCTAAGGGTCTAGCATGCACTATAGCTTTTAATGGCCATAACTTTGCAAGCAGTTGTCCATTGCACGCATATAATATGTCGTTTTAAAGCTATTGATGAGCTCTACATGTTGGGTAATGCCAAAGGCTAATGGCTTCTAAACAGTTTTCTAAAAATAGCTTTAGGGTTAATTTTGTTCAAAGTTAAAATATACTATTTTTAGTAAGTGACGTTTTACCATTTTAAAGTATTTTAAGGTTTTGAGAGTCATGGAATATTTTAAAATCTTTGTTGAGTCATGGTAAAAAAAAAAATTTGAATTCAAAAGTTAAAATATACTATTTTTAGTAAGTTACGTTTTACCATTTTAAAGTATTTTAAGGTTTTGAGAGTCATAGAATATTTTAAAATCTTTGTTGAGCCGTGGTAAAAAATTTAAGTTAGTTTTTAAGTCATTTACCATTTTAGAAAAACTAACTATTCAGGAAAAGTCACAAGTTAAGGACTTAGAGCTTATTAAATCATGAAAAAGCTTTGTAAATGGCTTTAATAATATCAATTTAGTTTCTCGCTTTTAGAGATTTCTCTTCCCTTGTGGGTTCAAGGGCTATTTTTTGATAAAAAACCAATGATCTCCTCTTTATTGATGTGCCTGTTTCATTATTTTCTTGTTTTATGATTTTTTTCACAAATAAGTTCCTTGATTGAGCAAAAATCATCTTTGATGAGAAGAAGATCTTACAATCTGACCACCTTCACAATCCATGGCACCTTTGCACCATCTGTTAGTCTTGCCCTGTCTCATGGGCCGTACGGCTAGATGGTCGTGCTTGTGGACGGAGCTCACAAAGCTGTGGAAGGAGGAGTCATTACTGACGGACGGAGCTGCTTCTAATGGCCGGAAACAGGGAGGAGGTCGGATTTGGGGAAGATGGTTCTAAGACAGAGCATCTGTGTGGGGCATGCTTGGAACCTTTCTTTGATACCATGATAGTCTATTGAGCAGCCATCTCCCTAACCCAAACAAGGGAGAGAGAGCATATATACAACCTAAGGGAAAATAAAAGAATGCCCTTTCACATAAGAGAAAGACCTAACATGGGTTTAGGGGCAGAAATTGAATAAAATACAATATACAAGAAGGGGCAGGGGCTCCACAAGCACGACCATCCAACCATACGGCCCATGAGATAGGGCAAGACTAACACCCCCCCTCAAACTGATGCAGGTCGTCGACAAGTAGCAGGAGGTGAAGGTGGAGGCATGGAAACAGTCGAAGAGGCGTGAAATGGAATATGTTCCAGGAAGACAACATGACGAGACACCCGAATGCGATGGGAAACTGGATCATAGCACCGAAATCCTTTTTTAGGTTTCCCCAAACCCTAAGTATATACATCGAACGGACTTAGGTGAAAGTTTGTGACGTGCACGTGTAGCAAGATGGACATAACACACACAACCGAAAACACGAAATGTGGAATATCAGGAAGGGAACAGCAGAGAACAAAGTAGGGAGAAGTATTCTCATGAAGCTTCGTAGGCATGCGGTTGATCAAGTAGACAGAATGTAATATAGCTTCAGCCCAAAAATAACGCGGGACATCCGTTTCAGTCATCAAGGTATTTGCAGTCTCAACGATGTGACAATTTTTTCGTTTAGCAACTCCGTTCTATTGGGGAGTATCAGGACAGGTAGTTTGATGGATAATCCCATGATCCTTAAGGTAAGTACGAAAGGTCGAGAGAGACATACTCGCCCCTTGAGTCAGAGTAGAGAGTCTTGATTTTCACCCCAAATTGAGTGTCTACCATAGAAACAAACTGTTGAAAGATGGCAAAGACATATGCTTTGGAGTGCATAAAGTAGATCCATGTATAACGAGTAAAATCATCAATGAAAATGACATAATAACGTAAACCTGACATGGATAAAATAGGTGAAAGCCCACAGACATCAGTATGAACAAGCTCAAACATAGAAGAAGAGTGAGATACACTTAATGAAAACGGAGCACATTTACTTTTTGATAAGCAACAGGAATGACAAGAGAGATGCAAAATAGATTTGTTAATATTCAGTTTATCCAACATCCCCGAAGAAAATAAATGAAGCAACCGATCAAAATGTGGATGACCAAGACGACAGTGCCATAGTCTCCACTTCCGGTTGGCTAACAAAATCTCATTATCAGAAGGCGCAAAAAAACAGTTGGCTGGTGTCACAGATTGATCAAACTCTAGCATGAATAGACATCCACTCCTCCTACCCTTCCCAACCACCTTCCCCATCGCCAGATCCCGCACAAAGCAACAATTAGGAAGAAACATAACTAAACAATCGTTGGCTGTAAGTTGACCCACGGAGATCAAATTAGAGGAAAGTTGAGGAACATGAAAGACATCACGAAGAACAAACTTCCTATGGGAAGAAGGAAAGAAAGTCAATGAACTAACAGACCGGATGGGTAACCAAGACCCATCAGCAGTAGAGATAACCTGAGTACCAGTGTATGGCCTAGAGATCACGAAGATGGGATGCATCACTAGTCATGTGATTCGAGGCACCAGAATCAAAGAACCATAGAAGCAGATGTGGGTTACCTGACAGACCTGCAGTGGAAAGGGCTTGCACTATCTGCTGAATCATCTCGGGAGTCAAAGGTGAGGAGGAGCTTGGCATTGTAACTCGCGATAGGCTCTGAAATCGAAGAAGTAGAAGTGGCTGTAAATGCCCGACCTCGGCCATGACCACGTCCCAGGGGGGAAGCATAAGCCTTCATCCGACAATCGATAAAGCCATATCAGTCCGTCCACAATAAGCACAAAACTCTCGACATTGAGAGATGACATGGTTTAATTTGTTACAGCCATGGCACGTCACACTGGTCAACAGACTATCACCATCACACAAGTCAAAGGAGTGAAATGTATACTCTAATTGCTACCGTTATGGTTATGTACCTTCTTCTACTCTGTATCCTTCATAAAAGTGACCTCTCCATTTCTCGAACAAGAAGCGACCATGGATGCATCCATCGCCAAGTTCCACATCCCTCTTGTAGAATATGGTAAAGAGTATAAAATGATCCCATGCTTTGCTCTCGGGTTTTCATTGACACACACACACACACACACACACACACACACAAGAGGATAAACAATAAACGGTTACAACAATACCTAACCGAGTTTGAATTTTAAACACTGAAATTGAAATCATCTCTATCCATTCGGCAGTTCAGTAGTTGTTGTATTAACACTTCCCACAAGCATGACCGTCTTTGACATCACCCCAACACATCAGCGTTCATCATTTTCTACCACAAACTCCTGGTTCCTTGTTACGTCAAGCTAAAGAAAAGCAGGCCCAAAGTGCTAATAGAGCTCCTAAGGATGGGAATTGGGCTACTCGTCATGATGGCGCCTATATTGGCGGCAGGAATCATCGGACACCATAGGCTAAAGTATGCAATGGAGGCAACAACAAGCTCAGATCTTTTAAGGGCCTGCTTGGATACCACCAAATAAGTTACTTTTTCTACTTACAGCAGTAGAAATAACTTATTTGAGATTAGTTTAGTTTGGTTTATGATCAATTATAAGTAACTTTCTTATTTAAAGTTACTTAATCACTTCACTTTAATAAGTAGAAATCAAAATAAGCTACTTGGGGCATAAGTAGCTTTAAGTAACTTATGATCCATACGGCCCCGAAGTATCTTCTGGCAAGTTCCATAGTATGTACTGATAGGAGTATCTGAAGCATTCATGTACGTGGGGCAATTGGAATTCTTCACCGCGCAGACACCAAACAGGTTGAAGAGCTATTGGGAGCTACTTGTGCAGCTTGCCGTTGATGGTGGTGATGGAGGCAACAACCAAAGGCAGATGGCCCAGTTGGATTCTGCCTAACCTAAATGAAGTTCGTATGGAGAGGTTCTTCTTTCAGTGGCCTTGGCGACCATTAATCTTGTAGCATTTGTCTTTTGTTCCAAGCGATATAGGATATTTCATTGGAGCAGACAAGTGCATGGTGAAGAGATGGAGCTGAATCGTGGAAGGGAAATCCTCGGAAATATTTCGTAACATCTGATGTTATCATGTAAGAAAATGCATTGTTGCAGGCACTATCTACTTTGTTACATGAGATTGCTGATGAGTAAAAAACTGACACTTAAATATGACGGGCTTTGTCCATCGCAAAATCTAAGCCGTTAGATTTGATATCCTGAAAGAGATGATCACCAATAAATTATAACACAGCAATCAAGTTGGGTTTTTCGATCTTAATTACTGACCGGTTTCTTATAAACTCTTGAAGGTGAAATTCTTCATTTCTCCAACCATGATCAGTATTTGAGAAATGGTGGGTGCACTTGTTTGAGTATGATTTGTAAGCATACTTGTCTCGCACAGGAAACAAGCACAAGGGTGCGAGATCAGAGCCACACGTCAGCGATGACTGCATTGTAGTTGCCGGGCCTCACACATGAAGCTGATATGATCATACACTGGTTTTCCTAGGTCATGATTCACCATTTACACTGACCTTGACCTACCTTCCATCATGCAGGCAGCAAATGCCACTGCAAAAAGGGACGGTCCATTTAGTGGGCGGTTGTCAGATGGTCCACTGTCTAAAAGCCGAACCAATTCAGACAATGATATCCATCAATTTTACCCACTTTCCCCAGTAAATACTAGAATATTAACCAATTCTATCTTCACCATCCAAATTCAGGATAATGATTGCATTGCCAGGATCATCTGATCAGTGTGGTTTCTTACATAAAACCATCCAACAAAGGTCAAACGTTTAGGTGGTCCTGCTATACTCAATGGAGACACTACTGAATCATTTCCCTCCTTACAAAACCAAGCCACGCCCAAAAGCAACTGCAAGGCTGGAAATGGGTCGGGTTTGGGCTCGGACCCATTTACTAAACCGGTTGGCTCGATCATTACTTGCATCTCATTTCCATGTGGCCCAACCCAACCAACTTAAAGTTCATCAACACCAAGCCCGACCCCAATCTGACCCTTTTATTTGTAACCAGGTCAGGCTCAACAGACCCGTCCCCACAATTTAGCTCGGTCCAAACCCACCTTACAAGCAGGTCAAGCTAGATAACCCACCCACAAGCGAACACGAACCATTCAATGGAGTGAAGATTGGAGATGGACGTACACAGACTTTTTATGCTATGCCTGTAGGTACAAGACCGCCTGCATTGTAACTCTGTACAAGTGGGACCATGGGTTGTACATCCCATGACCTGTAATTCCTCTCCTCAAGGATCAAAGGGCTCCAATGTCTCCATAATGCATATTGATTTAGGCTGTCCATTTATTAGGCCCTCTTAGCAGCTCATATATTAGACAATTCTATGTGCGGCTTTTCTGAAATTTTCCTCTATGTATGTTTGATCACTAAGAAAAAAAATTGTTTTTATAGTTGCTTTGAAAGCTACTGATGAGATGGCTCAGATCAGGTCCCTACTCATGCCTCAGTGGTCGACTCTGTGAGAGTTTCAACACTGAGGTCATGGGTTCAAGTGCCCATTGTGGTCCATTGTGGTGTGTGAGTGTAGGTGTTGAAAAAAAAATGGCTCAGATCATGGGTATTTTGGACCATGGTGGTCCACATTAGGACTAATGAGACAGAAAGGTCCCAAATGATCAAACTTATGAGACAGAAAGGTCCCAGATGATAAAATCACACTGTTGCAGGCACCATGGGGAAATGGAAGTACCACATACCGGTTCACCTTCCTCCAAGCCATTGTTGCCTTACTCCAGCATTTGCATACACATACAGGTAAGACTTTGGATCTAAAACATGGATCCGATATATGGACCACACTAAGAAGAGGTGATTTCTCTAACCACCTAGATTTTTTTTTTTTTTTTGGGTTAGTACACACGCCCCATTGTTAGTACACCCACCCAAACCTGAGAGTCACACTGCAATGTTAGCCACCCCCCACATCAGGAATCGATGCCATGACCTCATTGTTGAAATGAGGCTATTGTCACTCAGTCTACCACTTAAGCTAAGGATCTGGGTGTTCTCTAGGACCTAAGATTGGAGGATCATTACTCTTTGGGATCAAGGGCTTATAAATGGAAGGTTAAGAAGAAAAAAATGCAACAACTCACACCCAATTGAAACCATCTAACCAGTCAGAGGACTTCCAATCTACAAGATGTTTGAGGCATCCCCATAGACGTACTAAACTATAAAACCACCATTCCTTCTTTGAGTGATTAAACCCTCTTACAGGCTTGTTGGCCCAATGAGCTTTGAAAGACAACCCCAGCCAAACGCCGATAAACAAATTGGTTATATTTCTAGGCCTGTAGGCATGCCAATGGTCTGTGCCCGACTCTATAAGCTTGAGCCTCAAAAATTGGTCAGGACTGGACCCGACTTAGGTCAGCCTTTAGGTAAGATAAAAACACATGTAGCCATTAAGTAGACTGTGCTAGGCTTCGCCTGGCCGGGGAAGGCTAATTAAAATGAGCTGACTGTACAAACCCAGCTGAAAAATCATTTGGGCTCATGGGCCAAACTAATAAGTCCAAGCCTGGTACAAAGCCAAACAGGTGGGCTTCTTGGCCCATTGATATTCCTAGGCATATTCTTCCCACCATACCAAATGGAGCCCACAAGCTTCATGTATAAAGCATTGTAAAGGGCAGCCCTTTACAATCAAAACAATGGTACTTTTCTCGTTATTCTACCTCTAAAAATAATTGTACCTTTATCAGAGGAGCTGATTAGGTGCGGCCCCAGCCTCACCCAAGATGGTACTGTCCATACCGTGGGGCCCACCTTGACTTATTTATTCCATAAGCACTCTGTCCATCCGTTTTTTTTTTCAGATTATTTTAGCATGTGAACTCAAAAATGAAGCAGATCCATTTCTCATGTGGACCATATCATAGGAAACAGTGATGATTGTTCATTAATGGGCCAAAAATGTTTTGGGTCAAGCTGATATTTATTTTCTCCCTTCATCCAGGTTTATGTGACTGTATCAACAAGCTGGATTGCAGATAAACATTACAGAAACATTATAGTGGGTCCCAGGAAGTTTTTAATGGTAGGACGTTCAATCACCTCTATTTCCTATGGTATGGTCCACCTGAGTTTTGGATCTGCTTCATTTCTGAGATCATGTAATAAAATAATCTGAAAAAACTGATGGACGGCATGGATGTAGAATATATACATCAAGGTAGGCCCCATGAAAAGGGCTGCACCATCTTGGTTAAAGCCCGGAACCGCACTATATCGGCTGCCCTTTATCATATCTACATTTTCTATTTAGCTTTATGAGTATTAATATATGCATAAACATCTATTAGAAAGTTCTAAATATGGTGAGTGCTACATTTGTAAACACATGCTCCATTAACCAATCCCAAGTTGTGGACGAGCGAGTTCGAGATGAGTCACCGTTCCACCGAGCACTCGCTCTTTGTGGGGCCCACTGGTCCACCACGAACGAGTTGTGGGGGCTCGAATCTTAGCCACTGGGTGCTGTTTTATTGAAGCAATGGGTGCACCAGTCGGTGCATTCCTTTCGTCCACTTGTCATTTCACTCTCAGCCACTTTCTTTACACCATAATGTAAGTGACAGAATTCTGAGTGTGATAATTTTGGAGAGAGTATCCAGACAAATGCTCCATTGCCCTCAAAGCACTATAAGTTGTAGTGCTCTTGGGATACTTAGAAAATCCAATGAATTGATCTAGACCATCCATTAGGTCTATTATAGATATCATGTGCTACCTTGTAGATATTACACCAATATGGCAATTGTAACCGTCTGATCATTAGCCTTTAATATGGACGGTCAAGATCGTTTATACGAAAAATAGGTGTTGCAATTCATTCCATTTGTTGTGGCCCACCAAAGACTGCTATGATTCTAAAGAGTCACTTTAGTTTGCCCATCCTAACCAATCCATACATGGACAAAGAACTGATGGCTACGATTAGTAAGGAAACTTTAGGGATGGATTGGATCATCCAATCAGTGTGATTTTTGCATAGTAGCCAATAAAAATTGTTCTGGACGTATAAACAGTTCAGATCAATCCATCCCACCGTCCAAGTGACCGAATGCAACTAGCAGCACTATATCTTATATTAATCTCAGCATCTCTCAAGCATCCAGCACTAAATTCTAATATCTATATCCTGCACCTGATTCGGTACCTATGGCACACGTGTAAAGGATCCAAACCGTCCATCTATTGTTACAACCGTGGATAGGCCACATGCTAAAAATTGCAAAATCACACCGATGATGATCCTAACCATCCATTGGAAGCTTTGTGTCCATCGAACATCCATTGGTTGGTTATGCGTTTCCCATCACCAACAGTTAGTTGATTTGATTAGGGTGGGCCCCACAATGCAAGAGACAGCGAAATGGGTAAGAACCATCCCCCCATATAGCTTCTTATTGTCAATTTTATAAAGATAAGATTAGGTGGACGAACAACACATAGTTATTAAGTATGGTAGTCTGCCATCCACCATCCATTCCTCAATTAATGATTGTGTCCCATCGTTTGCAAGCAAATCTTGGGGGTGCCTCATTATCCAGAGATCCTCTCTCTTGTGTGGACGGTGGACGATCACCCACGTCCGTACACTGGGGTATGTTTTATTATACACCTAATCACATAGTTCTTATTTTACTTCTACGTAGGGAAAACCATTTTTAGACCATTAAGTTTACGCGTGAAATTACAAATGATGACCTAAATGTTGCATCACTAGAGTCGTATCTTGCATTGATTATTAAAGAGAAATGAGAAACTGATGTTTAATTGAGGGGAACGGATTAGGTGCGGCCCTGGCCTCACCCAAGACGGTGCTTCCCTTAACGTGGGGCCCGCCTTGATTTACGTATTGTATATCCACGCCGTCCATCTGTTTTGACGGATTATTTTAGTCATTAGACCAAAAATGAAACAGATCGAAATCTCAGGTGGACCATACCATCGGAAACAGTGGTGAATGACCTTTAAAAACTTCTTGTGGGCCACAAAATTTTTGGATCGTACTGATATTTTTTTTACTCTTCACGTTTTTGTGACCTTATCAACGGATTGGATGGAAAATAAACATTACAATGGACCCTAGAAAGTTTTTAATGGTGAGTTGTTGTTTCTTATAGTATGGTCCACCTGAGCTTTGGATCTACTTTATTTTTGGGATGATCCACTAAAATGATATGGAAAAATAGAAGGATGGAGTGGATATAGAATAAATACATCAAGGTGGGCCCCATCATAAGGGCCGCACGGTATTGGGTGAGGACAGGTCCGTACCTAATCAACTCTCTTGATTGAGAATGTCGCAAGTGCAACCAATTGGACCACAAGTTACGGTCCACTCCGGAATCAATTCGCAAGCTTTTAGATGCATGGGACATCCAATCCACATGTGGGACATCCAATCCATCCAATAGGTTGGCCCACCACAAAGATCACCTTACCACAAAAATCAGTCAAATCCATTCAACCAAGTGGACAACACTTGTATTTCTCACTTACCAAAGGCTAGAGATTGTTTTCTCCAGTATGGCCTACCCAATGAGTAGATGGAGCTGATTCTTCCTACATGCTTACGGTGGGGCCCACCTATTGGAAGGGTCGGATGTTGCATGCACTTAATAGGTTAGAGGTTATCCACTGGATGGTGGACCATAACTTGTGGTGCACCCTGTTGGATTGTGACTTTCTTTAATCTTTAATTAGACTTCACAAATAACTAGGCATGGTGCCATTAATCAATGGTTAGGTGTAAGCACAACATCATCAAAGTGCACAAAGCAAAAGATCTCTAAAGCACTAATGTGTAAGGTAAAAGGACCCCAGTAAAATATTGCACGATAACTATTGCGTGCCGACAGCTTGCTTATTAAAAATCTTTGCTACTCTGGCAGGTAGGGATGCTCCATATTCATGTACCAACTTCAATTAAAGGGTGAAAAAAATGAACCCACTTCAGATGGGTCCATTGATCATAAGCTACAGATAACTGAGAGTTCAATTGATTGATGACCAATGAAACTAAAGATGGAAAATCATCATTGGCCTGAAATTCAATAAGCAAATTCTCCCATTATTTAAATCATTTAACTAATCTGATTTTTGGGTTATTATTTATCTTCAACATGTTGCAGAATTTGGACAGTTTAACTCAAGTCAGTTGCGTGCCACGGTACAGTTTTGAGTGCATGCATATGATCTACCGCACCCTTCAGAGTATCGAATAACTCTGCTTGCTTATGCCAACACCATAAGATAAGTTGATTCTTTAATCTTGATTGGGCCTGGAAACCAAAAGTCATATTGTTCTCATTTGTCGAGTTATTTTATACGCTGCCAGAGTATGATCATTCATACCGCATGGATGCTCTCGTAGTGCATTTGGCATACATGTGGCAGAATCCGAACCGTTCGATAGAACTGCAGATGTGTTATACCTTCAAAACCAGTTTGATTAGATGATCCCACTTTTTATGAATGGTCATGTAATCTAATTTCATTATTCGGTTGTTGGCAATTCATCTAACAGTTATAATAAGCTTTTAATGTGGATTTTGGATTATGACCAATTTAAAGTGGGCCCCAATATTTGAACAGTCTGGATTGAGGTACATGTATGTGAGGTTTACAGAAGCTGTATGCCTGAATACGGAAGGTCATGCTCTAGCTGATAGCCACATGTTTCCTGACGGAGCGACGAGGAATTGCAGGTCCAGCTCACCCGAGCACTGTAATAGCAACACGTATGCGAAAATGCATGAATAAAAAATGTAAGGGCACCAACTTAATTTTTGTGTGAAATCCGGTCCCTTCATTTGACCCAGATCATATTAGGACATGATTCAAAAGATAAGTTAGAGCAAAAACTCAAGTGGACCACATGATATAGAACCGTAGGAATGGAGACGGCCACTGTTGAGAACTTCCTGGGCCTTGCCATAAGGTGAGAACAGTGAAGATTAATGATGGAAAAATTCAAATACCCAACCTAACCCAAAAACTTCAGTGGGCTTAGAGAAGGCTTTAATGGTGTGTATCATTTCCAATGTTATCTTTGTTGTGGTTTATTTGAGCGTTAGATTGGCCTTATTTTTGGAATGACATCCTTAAAATAAGCTGAGCAACAAATGAACGGATCAGATTTCACTCACATATCATGTTAGGCTTCTATGGACAGGCTTATTTCACAGACATCATTACAATTAAATGTGAGGAGGTGTTTCATTTGTTCATTTGACGACATGAGCCCCAACAAAGAAAGATCCAAAACTCAAGTGGGCCACACCAGTGGAATTGAATGCCCACCATTGAAACCATCTCAGGGCCATCAAAAGTTTAGAGCAGGCTGATATTTGTGTTTTCCTTAAATACAATCTGAGTCACCTTATGAACATATGTTGTACGGTATAGATATAAAAAAAATGTCTCAATTGCAGGCATTTTCATCATCACTGTTGTGGCCCACCTGAATGTTTTATCTTACATATATTTTAGCCCAATTCCTAAAACAAGCTGACGAAACGGTTGAACCGGGTGGATATAAAACACAAACATCCCAGTGAGCCCCGCAGAGCTTGTGTTTACAGGAAATTCCTTGCATACAATCTGCTGACATCTTGCTGATGTGCGGAAGTCCTTGCATTTGACACGATAGTCCAATGATCTAAACCATTGATTCGACAGGTGACACGATGGATGAGAGATGCCCCGGAAATTTTAAAAAATTCATAAGCCTTTGTTGGCCTGTTACTATTAGGATTAAAAGTACGGAAGAAAATTGTCAAATAATCCAAGGGTTAGAAATTCTCTGTCTGGGTGATTTTTTTTTTTTTAGCAGTCCCCTATTGATTGTGGGGCCCACTAGATCGACATTTTGGATAATACGTCGATGTTCTCAATCTACAGAAGCTTACCTGCCACGAACTGTACGTTTTTTTTTCAAATTTGCAGAAGTAAATGACACAGACCACTCATTTCTTTCTGATTGGTCCACCACCTCACCAACGGTGGATTCGGTAGACCAAAATAACTAGAGCGGCCTGATTTTGTTTTAAGTCGGTCCGTCAGCAGATTCGTAACACACGTAAGTCTGATTTCGTATGTGCACACACAAAAAGAGATAGGCCACTTGTTTCTGTCTGATTAGTCCACCACGTAGGCAATCACGTGCCTTACTTGCTAAGGTGGACCAATCATCTTCGTTTTCTATGATTCGTGCTGCTACGATTGACGTTCCTCATTTTCTGGTCGTCCACGTGTCCACCTCGAAATGATTAGTTTCAAGATCGCCGCCTCTCTTGACAAGTGTACACAGCAAATTCTCTCTCTCTCTCTTTACACGTGTCCACGAGTTTGAAGTGGTCCAACGAGATAGACGTGTACATCATCCAGGCAGCTTGTTGAATTTGCCCACAATGATTGGACCATGGCCCAAAGATGATGGTTGAATTCTCCCAGATGCCTCATTGGATCAAAATGAATTTAGCCCAGATCCAATCGAGTGGTTAGGATCACCTGATCAACTTGATCTTTTGGGCCATGGCCACACTCAACATTACAAATGGTTGAGTCAATTCTGCGTATGAAATAAAGAAAAGAAATCACTACCTTCTTATCAAGATAACCTCTTTTGATTTCATAAAAATTAGAAAATCTTAATGTAACTAAAAATAAAAATAAAAAACTTTTCTAAAATATTAAATTTTAATTTAACCTTTAAAATAATAGAATTCTACGAATATATTTGAAGGTAAATGAACCTTGGGTAATTAGTCAGGGACATAAAATTTGCCAATACCGCTCTCAAAGAATATTTTGCCCATGAAATGAACAATCATAAAGTTGTAGCATTTGGAGCTATAATTTGACAACCCTATCCATAGCTGAAGTGGTAGATTGAGTGGAGATAACCTCATTTCAGCACTGAGGTCTTGGTATCGATTTTCAAAGTAAGGCTAGCTAACATTATAGTATGACTAATTAACTAGGGGTACTAACAATAGAGGGGTGAGCGCTAACACAAAAAAAAAAAAAAAAAAAAAAAAAAGCCCCCTTTTTTCTTTTTTTCTTTTTTGTTAAAGCGTCAGCCAAGTTTATTTCGACATCAATCATCTATAAAGTCATCCGCACATAAGTTATCCATCAATCTGAACAATCCATCTAATGAGGCTCATTATAGATGATGATGTTTAGAAAGTAGAAGTTTGATAAGACCATAGCAATTACTTTAGCTTTTCAGCATTTATGTGGACCATAAACTTTCTTCCTTTTCCATTGCAAATCTAAATGCCTCTATTTAGATGTATAAGATCATTTTCTTTATGGTTATCCTGAATCAATTTCCAACCACAGTGGTCCCACCATATGAGAAATACTAACTGATAGATAGTCCTTGCCATATGTAATGTAGCAATAAAAGTAGCGACTAGCTAGCTTTGTAACTCAATTGGGTCAGGATCTACTGCTTCTGGAGAGGCGTTCGGTAGGTGAGGTTCCTCCAAGTCATTGAAGCAGATCTGGCATTCATTGACTAGACCTAAACGGTTCATTAATTTGTTAGGTCAAGCAGCGAACCGTGTTCAAAAATCTTATCTAGACAATAGAAACCCTTTAGTCATCTGCATAAAATGGACACGGAAGACAAAAGTCCACAATTGCTTACTTTCAATGATCAAAGAACCATTTAATTAAATGATTATGATGGTTTAATCATAATATTTTATTAGCAGCCAACAAGCATTGTGGTAGATCTAACCAAAAAATAAATCACCATATATATTTGTTCTCCATTTAAATATTCTTATTTTAACATCTCTTAAGTGAATTTCAAATCCTTTTATATTTAATTTCATCTTTCTATTGTAACATCCATGCTATTTAGACGCGCACGATAGCATTCGATGACTACAATTTTAAGACCGGTTATTTATTTTGCGTGTGCAATATATTATTGAGAAGCTGTTGATGAAATCTATGATTTAACCATTATTGGCCCTCAAATGGTTTCACAAAATTAAATCATTCCAGAAGGTCAAAGAGTTTTAAGTTAAAAGTTCCATCATTTTATTTTTTTTTTAGAGTTTTAAAAGTTTGATTACGGTTCAAAGCTTTTTCAGTCATCCAAAGGTTGCTTGTGAGTTCTAGTATAATTAGATATCTTTTAATTTTTTTCAACTTTTTACTTTTTTAGGAAAGTGTTTGTCTCAAGCCAATTAGGATATTCTAGCATTTTTGGCATATATTTCAATAATATTAATTATAGTTTTCATTTTAAGAGATTTTTCTCTTCTTATGGATTCAATGACTATTTTTGAGAAGATGATAATCTCTTCTCTTTTACTGAGTCTAGTGACAATGACCATTTTGAGTACACAGCTCCCTATCTAAATTGCTAGTGTATCATGTTGGGATAAGATGACCGGCAGCGGAAGCAAAGCCGAACACAAGCAAAAAATTCAATCAAACAAGCCACACAATACAATCATAATGCATGCAATCACCCACACATAGACAATCGGATTTTTACGTGGAAAAACCCCTCACGGGTAAAAAACCACGACACAAAGCGACAACAATCTACTATAAACTCAGAAGTTACAAGAGATGGAACCAAGACCCAAAAACCCAAGCCCACAAGAGAAATCCCAAGCTTACCCAAGAAGAAAATCCTCTTCTCCGAGCTCTTTCTCTCACCTAGAAGCTCCCACAATCCCCTTTACAACCTTGGTAAACATCTAATCTCGTGATCCCCCTTAAAAAGGAAAAAAAATCGGATTTAGAAACCTCTTGCGCAAGGAAACCGCGCAAATCCGTGTTGCACTAGAACACTGCCGACCGGTCGGATAGGCCAATTTTCCTCACAGCAACAACGCTGCTTTGGTGTCCAGCGTGACCGACCGGCCGGTCGGCCGGTCGGTGGTCTTCATGCATGAAGAGTTGAGGCGTCCAAGCCCAACAAACTCCACCACGACTCAATTCTTCATGCAACTCCTCGCCACGCACCATCTTCACCTCTACTTCGTCATCATTATAGTCTCGTCGCTTCTCATGCCCCATCGACTCTATCCTTGCATCTTCACACGCCTTGTTGCTCTTCCCATGTAGCCCTTTTTCTCTCGCCACACTCGAGCAACCGTGGATCCCGCTGCCAATCCCGCAGCTCCACCATGAATAGTGCTCCCGATTACCTTGTAAAGATTATCGCTCATTCGTGCCTTGATCATCACACGTGCTCCCTTGACCACTTTACAATACCGATCGCAGTCGATGAACCTGCACCCTTTCGCCTCGAGTGCACCAAGAGATATCACATTCCTTTTCATTTCAGGGAATGCTTCACACTTTCAAGGATCCGTTCGACTCCATCAAACATCCTAATGCGCACCGAACTGATCCCTACCACATTGCGTAGCCATCGCCCACAAACACCGATCCACCATCATGCTCCTTGTATGACATGAATGAGCTTCGGTCAGGACATACATGACATGATGCCCCTGAATCCAAGTGCCACTCTCCACCAAGAGGCTTTATGCCAGATACAGTCAAACATCACAACCGCCACCACAGTCCTCTACAGTATTGGTTCCTTCCCTAGAAGAATTTTCAGATTTCTCCTGCCTTTTTTCAGGATTCGAACAATCCCTTTTCACATGTCCTTCTTCCCCACAATTCCAGCATCTCATCTTGTGCCTCCACTTGCCTTTTGATTTAGATCTCGATGAAGGAGATCCTCCACCCCGCTTAGAATTCCTTCCACTCATAACCAGTGCCTCATCAGTAGAGGGACTCACGTCGCCGCTTTTCCTTCTCATCGCCTTCGCCTAAAGGGCTGAGATAACGGTTTCTAAGCCAATAGTCTCCATACCTGCGCACAAAGAGTCCTTGAGTGACTCATATGAATCTGGAAGCGAATTCAACAGGATAAACGCTTGATCCTCGTCCTTTATCGTCTCATCTACATCCATCAACTTACAAATAAGCCTATTGAAATTGCTGATGTGGTTCTCGACATCGGCCCCCTCCGTCATCCTCAAGTTGTACAACTGAAGCTTCAAGTATATGCGATTTTCAAGAGATTTCTTCGCATAGATATTCTCTAACTTCGCCCATGTTTTAGCCGCAGTTTTCTCTTTCATGACGTTATACAGGACCTCATCTGTCAGGCACAACTGGATTGAGACATTGGCATTTTCATCGATCTTCTTTCACTCTTCTTCTTTCATAGCTTCTGGTCACTCTCCAATGAGCGCGACTTGCAATCATTACTGAACTAGAAGGCCTTTCATCTTCACCTTCCAAAACTCAAAGTTATTTTTTCCCGAATACTTTTCTATGTCGAACCTCATGCCTGATGCCATGCTCTTGTCTCAGATTCGAATTTCTGCTACACCCCAACGATCGCTCTAATACCAATTGTTAGGATAGGATGGCCGGCAGCGGAAGCAAAGCCGAACACAAGCATAAAATTCAATCAAATAAGCCACACAATACAATCATAATGCATGCAATCACCCACACATAGACAATCGGATTTTTACGTGGAAAAACCCCTCACGGGTAAAAAACCAAGGCACAAAGCGACAACAATCCATTATAAACTCAGAAGTTACAAGAGATGGAACCCAAGACCCAAAAACCCAAGCCCACAAGAGAAATCTCAAGCTTACCCAAGAAGAAAACCCTCTTCTCCAAGCTCTTTCTCTCACCTAGAAGCTCCCACAATCCCCTTTGCAACCTTGGTAAACATCTAATCTCGTGATCCCCCTTAAAAAGGAAGAAAAACCGGAATTAAAAACCTCTTGCGCAAGGAAACCGCGCAAATCCGTGTTGCACTAAGACATTGCCGACCAGTCGTCCGACCGGTCGGACACCCCTACCGGCCGGCAGGCCAACCGGTCGAATAGGCCAATTTTTCTCACAGCAGCAACGCTGCTTTGGTGTCCAGCGTGACTGACCGGCCGGCCAGCCGGTCGGTGGTCTTCATGCGTGAAGAGTTGAGGCGTCCAAGCCCAACATATCACTCTTCTAAGGCACATAGCTTGAGTTTAGCCTTGCCGTAGGCTTTCCATGAAAAAAAAAAAAAGAAGAAATATTATAATGCATGAAACTTTCTTCTGGGTTTTCATATTAAATGTACAGAATTACAAGAACACCACATCACTCAAAGGACCCACTACGGCCTCCATGGCAATGGTACAATTTTTCTTTGTAATTATTACAAATGCATCCCTGTCTTTTATCTAATTACAATATGGCCATGTATGAATTGGGTGCTATTAAAAGGATTAATCAAGAGACTGCATTATGTCACCTTAATCTTCCTTTTTTTCTTCTTCTTTTTTGGGGGTTGTGTGTTCTGTACTCAAACAAATCAGAGGAAAATCTAAAATGAGCCATGGGCACAGGAAACGTTTAATAATCTACTAGTGCTATTAAACGTGGCCCCTCTCAACACATGTTAGTGTTTGTCACTCCAGTCCATGGGAACCATGCTCTCCATGCAACCCAAGCCCAATTCTTCAAACCCAAATCCCTGATAATCCAATAACCATGCACAGCTCTCCTCCCACGTCGACCCCACGACATTGTTGTAGTCGTCTTCGGCGCTTGGAAACTTCCAAGATGCGTCGATGAGAGCAGAGTCGTTCTCGCCCAACAAGCAATTCATTAGCGGGTCATCGGTGCTAGTGTTGTCCAGGAAGGACAATTCGCTGCTCGAACAATTTTCTTGTGGGCTCGAATTCTCCTCCTTGGTAATGCAGTCATCGGATTCTGGCGATTCAAACAGCTGATCTTCTGATTGTGGAAGGGTGGCAACCGGGGAAGAACCTTGGCTAGCTTGTTTGTGGAGGGGCTCATGGGTCACAGGATCAATCCCCATCTTGATGAGCTTTTTCTTGATGTGGGTATTCCAATGGTTCTTTATTTCATTATCAGTTCTTCCAGGCAATCTTGCCGCTATCTTCGACCATCTGCAAAATACCACATTATACATGTAACCAACTCAATCAAAAGGATAAATAAAAAAATAAAAAAATAAAAAAATACAGCTCCATGAATGAGATTAGCAGTTTCCACCACATGTAGTGGACCGTCAACACTGAGAAGCCTGATTTTAAGAACAGAGATGTTGAAGTGACACATATGGGAGGAGATGAAGGGGAGATTTGTAGCACACATTCCACCCATGGGATGGTAGGCAATATGAACATGACCTGGCCCAAAAATCAAGACTGGCCACTTATCAGGGGGCGCATGTACATTTAATATAGACCAATGGTCAAATTTTCGTGTGTCCCACCTATTCACACATGTGCTACAGATCCTGGCTTCAATCTCCCTTGGCAAGAACCAGCTTACCTCCAGTAATAAAAAAGATTGAGATTGTATTCTCAATCTCAAAAGACTTAAACGAGTGGCGTGAAAATAAAAGGGAGAGAAAGGGTGGAGAAGAAAACCTATTTCCTAAGCGGGCGTGGAGGTCAATAACCAATTGCTCTTCAGCGTCCGTCAAGAGGCCCCTCTTGAGATCGGGCCTAAGGTAGTTAGTCCATCGGAGCCTGCAGCTCTTGCCGCAGCGTAGGAGGCCGGCGAGCTTCGGGACAGCCCGCCAGCAGCACTGACCATTGGTGAGGATGAAGTTGATGAGCTTCTTGTCTTCCTCGGCTGTCCATGGTCCCTTCTTTACGCCTAGCTTGTCGCAGCATGGTTGCCTGCCCATCACTTGCACCACCACCACAAGTATCCCACAAACTCCAAAGACGCAAAAGCCCCACACCCACCTTTAAATAAGGAGTGCTCAGGACCCTTTCTCTCTCTAGATCTCTCTCTCTCTCTCTCTCTCTCTCTCTCTCCACGATTCCCGGGGCCATCAGCATCTGATGAAAGGTGCAGGTGAACTAGAATCAGCTGTCCCGGTGTCTTTTGCTTCTCATGATTGTGATTGCAAGATGATGCGGGACCAACGACATTGCTCTCTCTAAGAGTCCCGTTTCTATTTCCACATTTTTACCACACTTCACTCCCAAATTGCATTCTTACTCAACCCTTCCATCACCCATTTCGTCATCCTCGCACCTCACTGTATTTTAATATGCTTCTTCTATAATATTACTTTCTTTTTTATATTTATATATATATGTGGACGTATAAAGGAAAACATGTATTACCAAAAGGACCCTTGCTTAAACATATATAAAGGTTGTCGACAGCTGGACATGTCCATCTGCATGGATCACCTTGAGATAAGCACCTGAGTTGTGGCTGTCATTGGACCAGGTTGAGGCTAACATGGGGCACGGCACCCAATACCGCTGAGGTACTTTGTCCAGCCCTAGTGTAAAAGCATCATGTGCACCAGTACAAATTTAAAGTAAAATTTCTATGTGAAATGACAATTTTAGGCAAGTGCAGATGTGATGAGGTGGATCACCGTCTTTCTTAAGTGGTAACTACTTGAATCTATAAGGCTCTTTAGTCTTCTCAACATGGCTTCTTCGAATTCATGAGAGAAAATCTTAAATTCACAAAAAAAAATAAACGAAAGTCTAAAATTTATTGATAATAAGAGGTATTACATTAAAAATAATAATAAGTTTTTCAAAATAAAAGGTTATTAAAAATAATAAACTCCTAATTAAGTACTACTACTAACTAAAGTCATTCTAAAACTTATTATTTAGTAAAAATAGAAACTCGTAAATAAACAAAACTCTAAAGATAAAGAAATATTACAAAATTGAAATTACTAAAATTAGTATAAAAAAAAAAAAAAAAAACTATAACCATGTGTTTTCTCGTGAAACAGACTAACAATGGGTCAGTTGGACCCAAATGGCTTGTTCTAATTCAAATCCATAGGTTGTAAATCCCATAACGATACCCGAATCAAAAGTTATGGCCAATTTACGATCCACCTTCTTTTGGTCCATCTATACAAAAAATGTACTTGATCCGCATCCTTCATCAGGAAGTCGATCCTCTCCCTACATTACAATTTTACCCTTTTATTGTGCGTCAATTTGCATGTGGTGCTTTTTCATGGACATGGACCAGTGCCTTTTCCACATTCAGGTTTGGCATGGGCACGTTGATGCCCACAACCATAACAGTGAGGTGAGAACTGCACCCATGCTAGTACCAATGTTTGGCTTGAAATTGGTACCATAGCCTTGCTCATTTGGTTATTGGTACCCACTAGGATGTTACTTACTCATTTTTTATTTAAATTTTTTCAAAAGAAAAGGAACTTTAAGATTTTAAATTTTATAGGAAATGCTTTTTTACATCAAAATTCTATTGTAAGTATGCTTTTACCAAATATTGTCTCATGTGATCGAAATGCACCTGGTAATGGATGATCGTAGGATTGGAATTCGATCTAGATGTGCCAGCTTTATTCAAAATTTTGATTTTGTTGGGCCTGAATGAAATTCTAAGAAGGCAACCCTTTCATCATTTTTTAAAAAAAAATGGCAAAGTCGAGAATTGTGAGGCCCACATAGTACATGTAAACATCTAACCCATATGACAAATAGAAACTACCAGATGAACCAGAAATGTAGACAATCAAATCATAAGGTGGACCACACCATTAAAAATAATATACACTACCTACAAATGCACGTGTAGCTGAACAAATTAAATAAATCATTAACCAAATAAACTATTCTAATGACCCAGGAAAGTCACAAGTGACTGGATAGGATAGATTTACCAATCTCACACTTCTTCGAATATAGAGGATTTCCTTCGGTGATTTGATTACCCATATTTTGTCTTCATCTGGTCATCATGACGGGGTGCATATGATGTACAGGTTGAATTTCATATGCATGCCCCATGGGCTCCACAATTCTCAACTTTACTGCTTTTTTTAAATAAAAAAAAACAACTGAAGCCATTTTGGTAGTCTCTCTTCTCAAAAGGCATCGCCCAAATTTACAATTAGCGATTATTGCGGTCATTATTTGGTGAAATGACAACTTCAAAGAAATTTTGCTGTAAAAATCCCTACAGTAAAAATAAAGAAATGAAAAACCATAGTGTTTTTCCAAGTAAAGCCTTCGAATTGAAGACTCTTACCCTTCTAATTCATCAATAAACATACATTTAAATTGAATTTGTAAGTATTACATAATAATTTTCATACAGGCATTATCAGGTTGGGCTGGCCAATTTATTGATCAAGCTCAAAAAAATACCTAAACCCATTTACCTACACCCATGCCTAACCCATGTCGGGCCAACTGGGACCGTTGACACCCTTACACCTCAGTCATTTAATAATTGGGTTTCGCCTCATGCTAATTGTCTAGTTGTCCACTGTGCATGGGATCAACTGCAGCTAATGCCGGGGGATCTGGCAAACAACCCAACAAAAAGATACCATGCTTGGATTTTTCACTCAATCCTCACCGGACAATTCCAAGTTGAAATGAGCTGACCATTTATTCAATGGTTTGGGTTTAGTTTAAGAAGGCTTAAACCTTAAATTAATAACCTGGGTCTGGATGGAGTTGTAGAAATACAATGAAATATTCATGTCCCAAATATACATTGAAAATGTGGTGAGATAAAATCATATATAAAATGAAATATTCATCATGACTTAGGAATGTACAAATTTATCAGTAAGGGTGTCTTTGTTTGCACCAAAATTTCAGGAAATATCATGGAATTTTGCACCAGACTAGACTGATTAAGCACAAAACATCATGAAATTTCATGGTATTTGGTGCAACCAAACGCACCCTAATGGAAAATTTATCGATACAGGTCTAACTTTAGTTCATTTCCAAGTGGTTAAAATCCCAGTCGCTTGGAAACCGTGCACTAAGCAGGTGAAAGTGGCTGAAGAGGTTTTAGGCCCAAGCCATTTAATAATATGGGTGTTGTTTCTGCGAGTTTGTCACTTTGTCTTCCCTCATTAGCCAGTCAGGATCACCATCATGTGTTGTCCCATTGGGGACCACATGCTGAGGTGATCCAATGGTGGAATAGCCAATGTTCTCGATTCTATGGTGTTAGGCCATTGAAAGTAACTTAACAGTGAATGGATGATTTTGACTATCACTATACGCAGATGAATTTAGTACATTTAAAATAAAAAAAAAAAAATTTAAAAATCAGTGGTCCATATTCCACTTCATAAATTGACAATCAGGATTGTTACTGAGCGGTGACTATGGGACCATGACGTGCTTATGATAGCACCAAAAAGATAGACGGTCGAAATCAACGGACCATCAGCATGTGGGCCTTAACGGTGCAACACATTCCTGGGAATCCTGAGTCTATACAGGCAAGGGCAACTCTACTTCCTCATCCGAATGTTATGTATGTAAAAATTGAGAAAATGGTCTGAGCAGCACACAAGTCTCAAGATGTCAAGTGTGTACAACATCTAAGCCGTCCAGAAGGTTCTCTCCAACATTAACACTTTGAGAGAAAAAAAAAAAAAAAAATCCAATCCACTCATCGTGTGGGTCACACTATTGAAAGAATGGAGACGGCCGTTACGATCCAAAGTACCTGTATAGCACCACCTCATGAGTGGATCGGCTTCGATGAAGTGCTGCATTCACTCTGCTCCAGCATGTTCTGATGGTCCAAATGGTCCACCTTACAGGCCATCATGTGGACGGGCCATGGTGAAAGAAAATGTGAAGAAATAAGGAGCGTTAATTAGTCATGTTACATCTTTTAATTTAATGACACCAATTGGATGGTCAGGATGATTGGTTGGGACACCAGAATAGTGAACATTGGACAGGCTGGAAAATTGGACCATGCACCGTGTGGACCGCATCCACAGCACGTTCTGGACGACCTGATTCACCCGACATGCGTGGTTTATGTCACCTTCTTAAAGGATACAGTACCTGCCCACTGGCCACCATACCATTGGCTCCTCAAAACCTATCACTTGGGTCTAAAATTGAAGGTACGTTGTTGAACAGGCGTGACCCAAGCTTGACTTTTCAGCCCAATTAATAATCATCCAGAGCTTGGACCAACAAGACCCCATCCAGACCCAGAGACAAAAATGCAAGAGGATAGGTGAAAGGCCTAGTCAGACAACTGAAGGGAAATGGTTTTCTGCCTGTTGGTCCATGTAGATTGCTTTATTTCATAAACCTAATAAAGAAAATTAAAAACTCGAGTTAATATCCAACAATGTAGATCTAATCACGTTATGTGCCGGGTCTACCCTTTTGCGTACATGTCATCTAGTCCATTGATCTAACATGCTCCACCGGGATGAAGGGACTCAAAAAATCAGGTCCATTACGTAACTTTTTTGAGTTTGGAGGTTTGAGGCATGATAGTTCAATGTTCCTAGTGGTGGGCTTGTCAAGATTTATGGAGCCTGATCATCAAAGATGTATTGTTCATCCAACCAATATTTTTCCGGGTGGAGCTCCGCACTAAGTGGGGGGCCGCGGGAGAGCAGCATGCACCCAATCCAAAGGGCAATTTCATAACTTCATATGGAGTTTCATGTAAATCTTAGCTTATTTGAGGTAATATGTATTTTTTTGGGAGAGAGAAAGAGAGGGAGAGAGTTGTCGTTATATTGAGAGTTGCTTCTTCATTTTTTGCTTTTGAGCATAATAAATTAAGGTATATCCGTGGATATACCGAAAGGGGAACCATGTGTTTCACATCATTTTCCTTGCCTTTTTTTAACACACGTACCCCACACCTACCCTATGCACACATACCCCGCACTCACGCCATAGTAGGATTTCACTACCTATGGGTATCAAACCCCAGACCTCGTGTTGAAACTCTTAGGAGTCTACCACCAAGGCAAGGATAAGAACCATTGAAGCATAGTGGATTTGTGGATAGGCGTGAATCCGTGGATATATTGAATGGGAACCGCATAAACCTTTGTACTGGGGTTTACATCATTTTTTCCTACTTTCTCTTTGTTGACGCTAAAGATCGTCAATGGATGTTTGATCAGGGACCAACTCGCTCTCCACCGCTAGATGTATGCTCCAAGATAAATGAACTGGATCAGAGGATCTGCAACTACCACAAACATCCACCACAAAGGATTAGGACGGCCGCCAGGGATACCGGCTTAGGGCCCTCCGATGCTTAAGTTAGTGGTTGATAGGAGGAGAAAGGTTTTACGAATGGCTAAGTATGGTGACCTTTTAGGTTGGATTATGTACCTTGTTTTCCTCCTTTTTACTAGTAGGAGAATATCTTTATTTATAGAATCATTGGAGAGCTAGACAGTGGATTCTGTAGATCTCGTATCCAAATGCAATACGCAGATACTTTGAGATAATCCTTATCATATCCAGATCTAGCGGATATTCAGGGATGCGTCTTATCAGGTCAGGATTTGTCGGTTACTATTTTCGTGTGGTGATAGAGGCGATGCGGAACATACTCGACTTACGGAGAGTACTTGACTAAGAGCACTCGGCTAAGAGTGCTTAGTTCTGGGGCGAGAGCTCGGTAACGAGGACTCAGTCAGGAGGTGAGCCCTCGTCGCGGCGACGAGGACTCCATTGGGAATTTACTCGGCATCTGCTCGATAGAACCCAGTCAGTATCTTGTTTGTCTCCCTGCTTGGTGAACCTTACTTGGCCACAACCAAGTTGTTATATTCATCTTATCCTTAGTCGTTCTCTCACTGGTCGACAAACTAAGGCAACTGGCTAGGAGAGCCTATTTTTGGGCTGAGGACTTTGCTTGGTCATTATGGGCCATCGACCTTGTGATCAGTTACCTTAGACTTGTAGATCGGTAGTTGGGCCTATGGGATTTCTTAGGTTTTGGGGTTAGTTCGAAGCCATCTATAACAGTAAGCCCCTTGTTCTTGAGATTGACTCGGTCAACTTGAGAGTAAGTCCTTAGGGTATGAGCCGACACCTATAATCTTGGAATTTTTTTAGGCTGGGCTCCTCGTATTTGGAGCTTACTTAATGCGGCCCTTTATTATTGTGACATTTTGCGTGTAACTACTTGCTGCGTGACGGGGTCTTAATGATGGGAGTGAATACGATCGTTGATTCTCGTGCGCATTAAATCCGTGCGGGATGCAAAGCGTTCTTGGGATGTAGTAACTAATTGAATGTTGACATGTGGCTTGTCTTGGTATATGAACGGGGCGTCTTGGCTTCTATAAATTCCTCTCTTCTATTTCATTTCTTCACAAAGGGGTAGCCATTGTTGACGCACAAGGGGCAGCCATGATCGTTCCTTTTATAACTCCCTGGTTTTCTGAACTTCATAATGGAGTTGAGGTTGTGCATCTTGACTCTTGAGGACTTCAGAGCTTGGGATGATGCTTCAAAAGTGATTCTTAGATACATATTTGAGGTGGGAAAATGGAAGATCTTTGTTAATGATTTTGCTTCCATGCTTGGCTGCAATTTGCCGCCGTGTGGAAAATCTTGCATATTTTTCTAAGTGTGAGCAGCAATTTGTCTTTGTCTCTTCCTATCCATCTTGGACCGCTTGGTAGCTAAGGTGGATAGGAAATGAAGGCGACAATGGAAGAGGCGTGGGGGAGGGTTGAAGCTGCAAATTTGTTTTTTTCCCTCTTTTGCTCTTCAATCTTCCTTACATCGATCTCTCTTTGTAATGGACTAATTGAAACTTCTTATAATAAGACTTTGTGAATGAATGCATTTTTTTTTTGTTTCTTTTTGCAACACTGCCTTGTGTATTTCTCCATATTCTTCTTATCATTGTGAGGGAAAGGTGCACATTTTCACTTGCCTTGCTTTGATTGGTAGTACTTCGTTGGCTTTTAGGCTTGATGCTGGCAAGTCGGTTCAACTCGCCGACTTGGCCTTTATGCTCAGTGCTGGCCTCATCGGTTTGCTACTATTTTGGCCCTTAGGTTTAGTGCTGACCTCATCCGTCAGTTATTATTTTGGCCCTTTGGCTTGGTGCTGACCTCAGCGGTCGACTAATATTTTGGCTCTTTGGCTTGGTATTCAAACATTCCGACTCTCCCCAACATTAACACTATGAGAAAAAAAAAATCCAATCCACTCATCGTGTGGGCCACACTACTGAAAGAGTGGAGACGCCGTTAGGATCCAAAGTACCTGTATAGCACTACCTCATGAGTGGACCGGCTTCGATGAAGTGCCGCATTCACTCTGTTCCAGCATGTTCTGATGGTCCAAATAGTCCACCTTAAAGGCCATCATGTAGACGGGCCATGGTGAAGGAAAATGTGAAGAAATAAGGAGCTTTAATTAGTTGTGTTGCATCTTTTAATTTAATGGCACCAATTGGATGGTCAGGATGATTGGTTGGGACACCAGAATAGTGAACATTGGACAGGCTGGAAAATTGGACCATGCGGCCGTGTGGGCCGCATCCACAGCACCTTCTGGACCACCTGACTCACCTGACATGCGTGTTTTAGGTCACCTTCTTAAAGGACACAGTACCTGCCCTCTGGCCACCATACCATGGGCTCTTCAAAAGCTATCACTTGGGTCTAAAATCAAAGGTCCGTTGTTGAACAGGCGTGACCCAAGCTTGACTTTTCAGCCTAATTAATAATCAACCAGGGCATGGACCAACAAGGACCCCATCCATACCCAGAGAAAAAAAATGCAAGAGTATAGTTGAAAAGCCTAGTCCCCAGACAACTGAAGGGAAATGGTTTTCTGCCTGTTGGGCCAGGTAGATTGCTTCAGTTCATAAACCTAATAAAAAATATTTAAAAATTAAACAAAAAAAAATCCTTGAGTTAATGTCCAACAATGTAGATCTAATCACGTTATGTGCCGGGTCCACCCTTCTGTGTACATGTCATCTAGTGCATTCATCTAACATGCTCCACCAGGATGAGGGGACACAAAAATTCAGGCCATTTCAAAACTGTTTTGAGTTTAGAGGTTTGAGGCATGATATCTCATGTTCCTAGTGGTGGACCCTGTCAGGATCTATGGAACCTAATCATTAGAGGTGTACTGTTCATCCAGCCAACAGTTTTACAGGTGGAGCTCTGCGCTAAACTAAGCTGGGGGGAGTCGTAGGAGGGCAGTGCACACCCACTTCAGAGGGCAATTTCATAACCTCTATATCTCACATAGAATTTTATGTAAATTCTAGTTCATTTGAGGTAATATATATTTTGTTGAGGGGGGGTGGGGGGGGAAGAGTTGCCATCGTATTGAGAATTATTTCTTCACTTTTTTACCTTTGAGCATGGTGGATTGACATGAATCCATGAACATACCAAAAGGGAACTATGTAAATCCCTTGTGTTGTGGTTTGCATCATTTTATTTACCTTTTTTTAACACACTCACCTCACAAACACACACACCCCACACTCATGCCATAGCTGGATGTCACCATCTATGGGTGTTGAAGCCCAAACTGCATGTTGAAACTCCTGGGATTCTACCACCAAGGTAAGGATAAGAACCCTTTTAGCATAGTGGATTGGTGGATTGGTGTGAATCCATGAATATACCAGAAGAAAATCACGTAAAACTCTACGTTATGGTTTGCATCTTTTTCCTGTTTTCTTTTGCTTATCATATTATTGTTTGTGTGGTCGAGTCTCCCAACAGGCCCATTTAGCCTTTAAATTGATTTTTTTTATTTTTTGGACCCATTACAACCATCCATTCCTCAATCATCGTCACCATCCATCTAAGCAAACCATTTCATCATATGTTGTCACACCCACACCTCTCTCTCTCAATAAAGAAGAAATATCTCATGAGTCATCTGAGACGGCTCATGGATGTGGCGTCCAGTCATTAGGTGGACAGCACTCAAAAATCAACGGACATCCTTTATTTTTTATAAATGGAATATTCATAGTGAAGTCCACTTTTTCGGAAATTCCTAAAATGGATCCACTCAATTTGGTACGTTCAGCTCCTAAAATGCACCCAACCCTAGAAATCACGCCTACAAGATATCCCTTTCGTGGAAGTCTGTAATGTGCCATTTGTGTTTTGAATTTGTCAAAAGTGATATGAACCGTTGAAATAAATCTCCATGTCCATTCATCTACTATGTAGAATATCATCATATCATCCTGCTGCAAAATGCTTAGTCACTTTAGATCATAATTTTCAAATCCAGATTGGGCGCGTGACTCGGTCAGTGACCGGATTAGCTGGGCTGAGTTGACCCGATAAGTCTCAATGCAACTAATTGGGTCACAAATAATAATAATAATAAATGATTGTTGTATAATCTTAATGGAGTAGCATTTTCACATTGGGCTCCAATAGGGCAGCCTGTGTGAGGCAAGGGCTCACTTGAGATGGGTGATCCGTGTGAGGCGAATGGCCCACCCATGTGAAATAGGGCCCATGAAGGAGAGTTCGGCCAAAGGCTTGGCCCATGTCAAGTAGGAGTCCGAGCTATGAAATAAAAGAATTGATTTGTCAACCTCTATCAGCTCAAGCTTTTAGAGCAGGTAGTTACTAGTTTGCATCTTTTACTCCTCTCAATGTCTCCAATATGACTCATGTATTGCACCATGAGATCTGAAACATTGATTTCCTAAAACAATAGAAAATTGGTCATATATTTTAATAGAACTTCAGGTGATATTAATAATTTTCCTTTTTGTACGGTTCTAAACTGTGTACTGTCTAGTAAATGTGATGTAAGTAAAGTCATAATTAGTCAATATAATTTATAAATTATAAAAGATATGTTTCAAAACATAACAAATTCATTCGAAAGTCAATTTTTTCCTATAATGTACAATGCATTTATTTTAAAAATATTCATTAAATTATTTTTATATTTGAAAAAACTTAAACTTATTTTAAAATAAATAAATGAGTATTATTGATATTAAGATCAGAATACCCTAATATAATATCTGATCAATATAAAGTTTACAAAAAAAAACATTTTATTTATTTTTTGTAAATAAAAATAATTTTTCAAAAAATACAATCAACATCCAAGCACTCTCACATGTCTTTTTCTCTGCATCCAATTATAAGTTAAATTGGTAAATGGGAAACATTTGAATAGTTTTTAATTTTTTTTCAAATTCAAACTATTTAATGTCAAAATCTATGATTAACCATTCGAAGCATGCAAAATCATGGATTACTGATTTTATTTCACAGATTTTAGGTAATTTAAACAACATAAAATAATTTAAATTAATAAAAACTCACCAATTGATTTTCTAGTACCATGTGCTCTTCAATCTTTATTTCCACACCCAAATTAATTTCCTTTTTATCTCCAAACAAATAAAAATGATAGATTAAAATCCCTTTAACGATGTAATCCGGAAAAAAAAAAATACGAAATTTTCAAAAGGTAGCCAATGCAAGTGGGATATCATTTACATGCAATGCAATAGGTAGCGAAGAGATCAAGAAACTTATAATAGTAATGTCTTAATAATATCACAATATATCGTTGATGCTGATCTGAACCGTTCATATCTTAGATTTCATGCTAAGAATATTGGTACAATGTGACTAGCGTAGTACGTGGGTACCATACCCCATCAAAACCAGTCAGAAAGGTAGTCCATCCAAATCACTTGCATGACTTGGTACGGACATATGATACGTTCGCTGACATTGGAACTACTTTACGTGATTTGTGTGATGAGATCTACAAGGACTCGGATTACGGTAGTGACCCCTCCAGTACCCACCTCGATGCTGGTCGGGGCTGAGAAAGCTCTAGGGCCCCACCATGATGAATGTGTTTTATCTGGCGGTGGCAATGGGCCAGGTCGGTTCGGGTTAGGTCAAGTTTGTTGAAAGAGCCTTCAAACGAGGTCCTTGTTGTCAGAGCCTTCAAAAGGCTGTCTCTTTGGGAGGTCGACCGGTCTTAACGGGTCTGACTGGTCCCTGTTTTTTGGACATAGAAGCTGCAGGCCTACTGGACATGTGCTTCGACCGGTCGGACAGAGGAGGCCGACCGGTCGATGGAGGCTGAATTTTGAAGTTTTAAAGGCAAAACTCTCTGGACCTGTTTTGCACAGGTCCGACCAGTCGGGTATACACGCGGTTTTGCGCAAATACGAGTTGCATGTTTCTATTTTGGGTTAGAGGCCTATAAAAGCACCTCCTAATCCATCTTAGATGTATCCTAATCAATACCAATGAGTCTTATTTTGAGATTAGGGCTTAGGGGAGAGATTGTGAGATTTGAGAGTGCCTTGTTCATTTTTGGGATTTGCTTGAGGGTAGATTAGCTTTGTAATCTTCTGAAATTCATAGTGGAGGTGTCGCTTTGTGCCGTGGTTTTTTTCCCGCAAGGGTTTTCCGCGTAAAATTCGTTTGCTTTTGCGTTGATTGCTTGTGTGGCTATGTGGTGATTGTTTAATCTTCTTCGGTGCTTCCGCTGACCGGATTTTCAACAAGTGGTATCAGAGCTAACGTTAGAAGGTTGAAGAAGAAGTTTTCTAAAACGATCTCATGGCTTCAAGTACAAAATTCGACGTTAAGAAGTTCTCGGGTAAAAACAACTTTGAGTTACGGAAGGTGAAGATGCGTGCCGTCCTAACTCAGTAAGGGGTCATGATCGCCCTTGGAAAGCGCTCTACCGAGATGAAAGATGATGAGTGGACAAAGATGGATGAGAAGGCAATGGCCTCAATCCAATTGTGCCTTGTTGATGACGTCCTCTATAATGTCATGAAGGAAAAGATCGCTATAGAAACATGGACCAAGCTAGAGAACATCTATACGAAGAAGTCTCTAGAAAATCGCATGTATCTAATGATGCAACTCTTCACTTTAAAGATGACGGAGGGGACAGATGTGGGGGACCACATTAGCACGTTCAACAAGCTGATTTGCAAGTTGCTCGATTTTGGTGAGCAGATGAAGGATGAGTATCAAGCCTTGATCTTGTTGAACTCGCTTCCTAGTTCATATGAGTCACTCAGGGACTCGTTGTGCGCGGGTAGGGACACTATTAATGTCGAGACCGTTGTCTCAGCCCTTCAATTGAAGGCCATAAGACAGAAAAGCGGTGATACTAATTCCTCCTCCGAAGCACTGTTTATGAGAGGAAGGAATTCTGAGCGAGGTGAAGGATCGTCGCGTTCTCGATCCAAATCAAAGGGTAAAGGCAAAGGCAAGTTGAAGTGTTGGGGATGTGGCCAAGTTGAGCACATGAAGAAGGATTGCAAGAGTTATAAATATAAGATGGAGAAGTCAGGAGATTCTTCTAGGGAAGCCAATACCGCTGAAGCCGAGGAAGGTAGTAGCGATGTGTGTGAAGTCTTGACGGTGTCAAAGACTGGATCTCTCTGAGATGAGTGGATTATGGACTCCGGGGCCTCGTATCACATGTGCCCAAATAAGAACGTCTTTACTTCCTACAGGGAGTATGAGGGAGGCTCGGTATTTCTAGGCGATGACTACGCCTACAAGGTTGTGGGGATTGGAGCTGTGCGCATTAAGATGTTCGATGGGATTGAACGGACCTTGACGTAAGTGAGGCATATTCCTAGGTTGAGGAAGAATCTGATCTCCCTTGGTGCACTCGAAGCATTAGGGTGCAAGTTCACCGATTCTAACCGGTTCTGCAAAGTTTCAAAGGGGGCCCTTGTAATTATGAAGGGACAGAGGCATAGTAACATTTATAGGCTGATTGGGAGCACTTCAATAGGTGGAGCTGCAGTGACTGTAGCGGATTCCACGTCTGCACGTATGTGGCATGCACGCTTAGGCCACATGAGCGAGTGGGGCATGAAGGTACTCTCTGAACGATCTTTAATTCCTTCATTTAAATCTATAAACTTTAGTATATGTAAACATTGCATGTATGGGAAAGAGTCTAGATTGTCATTTAAAGAAGGGAAACATGTATGTAAAAGAGTGCTTGATTATGTCCATTCCAATGTATGGGGGCCATCGCCCGTTATTTCTGTTGGAGGGTCATCGTGGTTCGTGTCGTTTATCGATGACTATAGCATGAAGGTTTGGGTTTATTTTCTGAAAAATAAATCCAATGTCTTCATGACCTTCAAGTATTGGAAGGCGATGGTAGAGAATCAGTGAGGGCAGAAATTGGAAATTTTGAGAACCGATAATGAAGGTGAGTTCACTTCCAGGGAATTTAACACATATTATAAAGATGAGGGGATCGTGAGGCACAACACAGTGCGCTACCCGCCAAAGCAAAATGGTGTGGCAGAGCGGATGAATCGGACTCTCTTGGAGAGAGCTAGATCAATGATTAGTAATGTTGGGTTGGGTAAAGAGCTATGGACTGAGGCCGTTAACACGGTTTGTTACCTGATAAACCGGTCACCCTTTATGGCAATTGAATGCAAAATCCCTGAAGAAGTGTGGAGTGGTCGTACACTAGACTACTCAAGTCTGCGAGTCTTTGGTTGTGAGGCTTACTTTCATGTACCGTCAGTTGAGAAAGATAAGCTAGACCATGCGGCCAGAAAATGGATCTTTGTTGGCTATGGTGATGGTGTGAAGTGATATCGAATATATAACCCTGTCACAATGAAGATCACCCTGAGTCATGATGTCAAGTTTGATAAGGGGTCTTTGTTCCGTAAGGATGTTACAAAGGAACCAGAAACATTAGAACAGGTCGATACTCATGAGGACAGACAGAGGTACAGGATCACGTGGAGCAACCACCTGTGCGAAGAAATCCACCAAGGGATCGCAAGTTACCGGCAAGGTACAGGGATGACTCGAACGTTGCATTCGCTCTCATTACAGATGAGGGGGATCCGTCTAACTTTGAGGAAGCACTACAGGATGTAGATGCTGAGAAGTGGAAGACGGCAATACAAGACTAGATAGACTCCTTATACAAGAATGAGACTTGGGAGCTTGTGGAGCTTCCAGTGGACCGAAAAGCGATAGGGTGTAAGTGAATTTTTCGAAAGAAACAGGATAAATACAAGGCAAGGTTGGTAGCAAAAGGTTATGCTCAGCGTGAAGGCGTAGACTTCAGTAAGATTTTTGCGCTAGTTATGAAGCAAGTATCTATTAGGTTAGTGTTGGCGCTGGTTGCCCAATACGACCTCGAGCTGGAACAGATGGATGTGAAGACTGCTTTCCTACATGGGAAATTGGAAGAGCAGATATACATGGTGCAACTAGAAGGTTATACAGTGCAAGGGGCAAAGAACAAGGTTTGCAGGTTGAGGAGATCATTGTACGGTCTCAAACAGTCGCCTAGGCAATGGTATAAGAAATTTGATTCCTTCATGATGAGTCGAGGCTTTACAAGGAGCGAGTACGATCATTGTGTCTATTTTAAGACACTGAATGATGAGAAGTTTCTCATACCGGTGTTGTACGTCGATGACATGCTTATTGTCAGTCATAGTATGTCTGACATCAATGTGTTGAAGACTCAGCTTTCAGAAACATTCGAGATGAATGATCTGGGGGCTACAGAGAGAGTTCTTGGCATAGATATTCATAGAGACAGGAAGAGGAGCAGGTTGTGGTTATCTTAGGAAGAATATCTTAAGAAGGTATTGAAAAAGTACGAGATGGACAAGTATAAAACGGTTAGCGTTCCCCACTCGGCTCACTTCAAGATTTCTTCTGAACATTGTCCCAAAACGGATGAAGAAAAGCATGTTATGTCTCATATGCCCTATTCAAGTGCTGCGGGCAGTTTAATGTATGCCATGGTCTATACAAGACCAGATATTTCATAGGCTATGGGTGTTGTAAGTCGATTCATGTCTAACCCAGGTAAACAACATTGGGAAGCTGTGAAATGGCTAATTTGGTACATTCGGGGTACGCAGGACTACATCTTGACGTTTGAAAAGTCCAAGGACAAGTTGGTTGGTTATGTCGATTCTGATTACGCAGGTAGTGTGGGCAGTAGGAGATCAACTTCAGGGTACTCATTTGTATTAGCAGGTGGAGCGATTAGTTGAATGTCTAAGCTTCAGTCTGTGGTGGCTCTTTCCACTACTGAAGTTGAGTACATGGCGGTGACAGAAGCTTTCAAGGAAGCTGTTTGGTTAAAAGGAATGATAAATCAGTTGGGGCTTCAGCAGGAAGCCATGTCGGTTAATTGTGACAGCTCTAGTGCTATCAATTTGGCTAAAAATTCTATTTGTCACTCTCGTACTAAACACATTGATGTGTGTCACCATTTTATCCGACAGGTGCTTGAAGAAGGAGATGTAACTCTGGACAAGATTCACACTAGCGTGAATCTGGCGGATATGCTGACTAAGTTGGTTCCAACAGAGAAGTTCAAGTTCTGCGTAACTTCTCTGGGATTGGTAAAGGCTTAATGAAGACGACAACACTATGTTTGAAGATGAGTTGATCGACGAAGCAAATGGAAGATGGTTCGATTTTGAAGCCTCGGTGGAGTTTATTGTCAGAGCCTTCAAAAGGCTGTCTCTTTAGGAGGTCGACCGATCTTGACCGGTCTGACCTGTCCCTATTTTTTAGACAGAGAAGCTGCAGGCCTGCTGGACATGTGCTCCGACCGGTCTTGATCGTTCGGGAGGCTGAATTTTGAAGTTTTTAAAGGCAAAACTCTCTGGACCTATTTTGCACAGGTCCAACCGGTCGTGACCGGTCGGGAATACGCGCGGTTTTACGCAAATACAAGTTGCATGTTTCTATTTTGGGTTGGAGGCCTATAAAAGCACCTCCTAATCTGTCTTAGATGTATCATAATCAATACCAAGGAGTCTTATTTCGAGATTAGGGCTTAGGGGAGAGATTGTGAGGTTTGAGAGTACCTTGTTCATCTTTGGGATTTGCTTGAGGGTATATTAGCTTTGTAATCTTCTAGAATTCATGGTGGAGGTGTCGCTTTGTGCCGTGATTTTTTTTCCGCAAGGGTTTTCCAAGTAAAATTTGTTTGCTTTTGCATTGATTGCTTGTGTGGCTGTATGGTGATTGTTTGATCTTCTTCGGTGCTTCCGCTAACCGAATTTTCAACAGTCCTTGACTGTTCACCGATCGGTCATGACCAGTCGGGCAGTGGGGGTCGGCCAGTGTTAAGGCAAACGTAAATCTGCGTGATTTTGCCCCTGGACTATTTTTTGGGTCGGTCTAACCGATCGGCCAGTTACGCAGTTTCTTGTGCAACAAGCGTTTTCTTACGTTATTGCGCAGATTTGCGTAAGACGTTTCTAATTCGGGGTTGCTTGCTATATATATGGCATGAATCCGAGATGAAGAGAAATCCTAAGGTGTCCAAGGTTTCCTAAGTGGGTTAAGAAGAGGGGAGAGTGTTTTTTAAAGGGAGAGAGCTTGGGTTTTTTCTATTTTCCTTGCTTGTGGGCTGTCAATCTCTGTAATCTTCTGTTAATTATAGTGGATCGCTTTGTGCCGTGGTTTTTTACCCGTTGAGGGGTTTTTCCACGTAAAATCGGATTGTCTTTTGTGGTTGAATGTTAGTGTAGTTTGATTACATTGTGTTTCTCGTTTGATCTTATATTCTGTTGTAGTGTTGTTCGGCTTCCACTTCCGCTGCCGGCGTCCATATTCCCAACAAGTGGTATCAGAGATAAAGTTGGGTGGAGTAGAATTCGGATTGAGACGAGAAGATGGGATCAAGCACAAGGTTCAATGTAGAGAAGTTCTCAGGCAAAAATAACTTCGAACTGTGAAAGGTAAAGATCGAATCCCTTCTAGTTCAGCAACGGCTTGATGAAGCTCTTAGAAAGCGACCTGAGGCTATGAAAGATGATGAGTGGAAGAAGCTCGACAAGAAGGTAGAACCTCGATCCTATTATGCCTTACGGATGATGTCATCTATCACGTCACAAATGAGAAGACTGCGGCTAATACGATGGCGAAGTTAGAGAAGGTTTATGCTAAGAAGTCTCTAGAGAATCGCATGTATCTGTTGATACAATTGTTCACCTTGAGAATGATTGGGGGGACGGATGTGGAGGACCACTTAAGCACATTCAATCGGCTAGTTTGCAAGTTGGTGGAGATAGATGAGCCGATGAAGGATGAATATCAAGCATGCATCCTACTAAATTTTCTTCCAAATTCATATGAGTTATTCAGTGACTCTGTGTGCGTAGGGAGGGAGACCATCAACGTTGAGACCACTATCTCAGCCCTCCAGTCGAAGGCAATGAGAAAGAAGAGTGGTGACGTGGGTTCTCGTTCTTCCTCAGAGGCACTGTTTATGAGAGGAAGAAGTTTTGAGCATGGTGGGGGAGATTCGAAATCGGGATCTAAGGCCAAAGGTAAAGGGAAGGCCAAGGTGTGGTGCTGGAGTTGTGGTCAGGAAGGCCACATGAGAGGGGATTGTTAGAATCCCAAGTTGAAGCAAGAGAAGTATGAAAATTCTTCTGAAGAGGGAGTCAATACCGTAGAGTACGGTAGCGATCTTTGTTAAGTTCTAATTACATCCGGCAAGGGATCTCACGGTAGAGAATGGATTCTAGATTCAGGGGCTTCATGTCACGTTTGTCCTGATCAGAGTTCATTTACAACATATAGGGAGTATGGTGGAGAATCGATGTTTGTAGGCGATGGCTACGCTCATAAGGTGGTGGGTAATGGTATGGTGTGCATCAGGATGTTCGATGGGATCGAACGAGTCCTGAAAAATGTGAAGCATGTCCCCAAGATGAAGATGAATGTGATTTCTCTTAGTGCACTCGAGGCGAAAGAGTGCGTGTTCATCGGTCTCGATCGTTGTTGTAAAGTGTTGAAAGGGGGCACTTGTGTGTATAAAGGCATGGAGGTGCGGCCATCTTTACAAGTTGATCAGAAGCACAATTCATGGTGGAGCTGCGGGATTGGTAGCGAGATCCACAGTTGTTCGTATGTGACAAGTGCCCAAGGGCCACATGAGAAGAGCAGAAAAGGGCGTGAAAGTGTAATGCTAGAATTGATACTGGCATGAGAAGCAGTAGAGCTATGATAAAGATGAGATGACAAAGAAAGCTAGGATGTTCTGATTTGACATTTGAAGCCTCGGTGGAGTTTGTTGAAAAAGCCTTCAAACGAGGTCCTTTGACTGTTCACCGACCGGTCATGACCGGTCAGCCAATGTTGAGGCAGACGTGAATCTACGTGATTTTGCCCCTGGACTGGTTTTTTTAAGCCTGTCCAACAAGTCATGACTGATCAGTCCAGTTATGCGGTTTCTTGCGCAGCAAGCGTTTTCTTACACTATTGCGCGGATTTGCGTAAGACGTTTCTAATTCGAGATTGCTTGCTATATATATGGCATGAATCCAGGATTAGGAGAAATCATAAGATGTCCAAGGTTTCCTAAGTGGGTTAGGAAGAGGGGAGAGTGTTTTTGCAAGGGAGAGAGCTTGGGTTTTCTCTGTTTTCCTTGCTTGTGGGCTGTCAATCTTTGTAATCTTCTGTTAATCATAGTGGATCACTTTGTGCCGTGGTTTTTTACTCGTTGAGGGGTTTTTCTATGTAAAATCGGATTGTCTCTTGTGGTTGAATGCTTGTGTGGTTTGATTACATTGTGTTTCTCGTTTGATCTTATATTCTGCTGTGGTGTTGTCCGACTTCCGCTTCTACTGCCGGCGTCCCTATTCCCAACAAAGTTCGGTTCGGGTGGGGTGGTTTCCACTTCAACCCTAACTCGACCCAAATTGAATTCCGATTGGATTTTCCCAACCCTTACCAAACCCAAATTAAATCAGGTCAAGTCGGGTCAAGTTGACCCACATTTTAATGATCAACTAACTAATTTGTAGATTAAACTGGAATCATATCTTATTTCAAGCCTCAATTTGAATTAAAATACTAAGAATTTCCAGGAAAGACTCACCTAGTAGAGGAATTTAATTAAATCAATTCACAACTAGACTCAAATCTTCAGCTACCAATGCCTGCCCAACATTGCTTATATATGAATCTAACATGAATAGTCATGGATTAAACTTCACCTCAAACTGTACCCAGTGAGTTTTGTTGAGTTCCAGTTTCAACCAGATTGAACTTCAAGAGCAAGAATATATGATCATGATCGATCCTAAATAGCTTAACTAAATCAGGCATTCCTCGAATCATGAACAACTTCTATCAACTAATATGAACAAGGCATAGAACGAGTTCAACTCGGTTTACCACTTGGTAGTAAATTGGGTCGATCATAGATGTAACAGAAAGATGAAATGGTTTATTATCTTACCTATACCTCAGTAGCAAGAACTCTATAAATGCAGCCTAGCAATGACCTAAGCAGCAGCAACACCGCCGGAGAAGAAGACCTAGCCTCCAATGGTCAAACTTCAACCGTCGGGTTTCCTTTAATTCGACAGCTATGAATAGAGTAGAATCATTTCGAGGAGCTTAGAAAACTCTGATATTTCAGCTCCAACCCCTTCTAACGGACATATTTATATGGTTAGCATAGGATTTAGGGTTTCTAGATGCAAGAAGGGAGAAAAATGGAAGAAAAATCATATTTATATGATAACATTCTCAACCCTAATATGGGTGAACATCAATGGACGGTTAGGATAACTTGCAACTAAGGGTTATGAATGGCTTAGATTTGCTCGAATGCATTGTCATGGATCGAGGTTAATAGGGGGAAAAAATTGAGGTGAGAGAAAAAGAAAATAGAATATTTCCATTTTCGGACCCGTCGCCCACACAACGCAACTTATATACGAAATAATGGTTACACACATGAGCGTCCACACCTGATATCAATTGGGTTCTAGTTAAAATTGATGCTAGAAACTGATAGACGGTTTGGATTGAGCCAAGGTGGGCCATATCGGTCTCAGTGGTCAGGTTTTGAAAGGCCTGAAAATACAAAATCAATTACCCACTGCCACCCACACTTTTGGGACAGTGGTAGACAAGTGAAGATAACCTCGTCTTAACACTGGGGTCCTGGTATCAAATCCCAACGTGGGGGGTGGCTAACATTGGAGGGTGACTAACTGTGTGGGTGTGTGTACTAATAGTGGAATATGTGTACTAATAGTGGGATGTGTGTACTAACTCCAAAAAAAATAAAAAAAGGTTTCTCACTACCATCTTTGGCTTTTAATTGTGTACACCATACAACATTACCTTTAATGAAACACTTGTGATTTGCTAGACTCTCATGTCCGAATCATATGAACGAATTAGATCGGCCAGACTGCTCTTCGAAAGTGAGTCACACAATCTTAAAAACGAACACCATCTGTTTGAGACGTTTCGACAGAAACATAGGGAGAGAAGATTTTCTGTCAATTTTGGTTTTGATCAGGTCAACAGACATTGACCTATCTATTTAATTCGGTGTATAACATGTGCACCAATTGTTAGTGCACAATCACCAACAAAAATGGGGCTCACTTTCATCAGAAGTGAAATCCATTCCATCTATCATCCAACAAGGTATGTGAGAAAAAAAAAAAAACAATGTTTTATTTAACTAATAAAAAAATCAGTATATAAGAGTCTACTTAACCCTTATATGATTCGAGTCGGGTCAGGTCGGGTCACCTTTAACCCTGACTAGACCCATAAAAATATGGGTCGGGTCGGGTCGGGTCGGGTCAACCTAAAAATTGAATTCAAGTCAAATTTTCCAACCCTAAACTAGAAAAAACCAGGTCAAGTTAGCGGGTCAGGTTGAAATTTGCTAGGTCTAGTTTTATCCACACCATCCTTCCATTTTTTTTTTTTCAGCTAATTTTAAGGCAGGAGCCCAAAAGGGCATGTTCAGATTGTAAGTTACTTAAGATGAGCTATTTATCAAATAAGTAACTTATCTTGGATTCTACTTAATCAGCCGATAAGCATGCTTGACAAACAACGTACTTATTATCCAAAAAGTCGAAAAGCATATTTGGTTTCCACCATTATAAGTAATCATCCCTCAAGTCTATTTGGTCACCCTCACATCCATTGTCCATCATGTGGGGCTAAACTTTGATGTGGATCATTCATTGTGTGGCCCCTACTAATGCAGGCCGTCCATCATGTGGGGCCCACCTTAGATGTGGGCCTCTATTTATTTGGTAGTATCTAACAAAACTGGAAAAACAGTTGGACATGGTAGATTTGTATGGACATCTCTGTGGACCCTCGGAACATTCTACTAATGGACGTTGTTGTTCCCACTGTTAAACAGTGGGGCCCGCAGATCATGGAGCAAGCTAATATTTGTATTTTCCATGTCAACCAGGTCTCACGTGACTTGGTATAAAGGTTTGATGGCAAAGAAAATAGTGTCCATCATGTGGGTCCCACCTCTGTTGTGGGCCATTCATCATGCAGGGCAAGCCTTGGATATGGTGACCTGGTAAACAAGTTTGATGGCAAAGAAAATCATGTCCATCATGAGGACCCCACCTCTGATGTGGGTTGTCCATCATGCAGGGCCCGCCTTGGATATGGGCCACTCATCATTAGGACCGACCTTTGATGTGGACCATCCATCATGTGAGGACCACCTTGATGTGGATCATCCATCTTATTGGGCCCATTTGGATGCACCTACACCTGCACCGTCCATTCATTTCTCCACCTTTGTGGACCCCACATCTCTAAGCAATGGAGATAATGACTTCCACCGTTGAAACCTTATAAGAGTCTATCTTGATGTATGTATTGAATACAAACAATCTATCTTTTTGCCAGATTATTTTCCTAGACATGGGGCCACCAAGGAGTGGGTCCCACTATAAGAAACAGTGATTGATTGTTAACTATTAAAAACTCCTTGGGACTAGGTGTTAACTATTAAAACTTCTTAGGACTAGGTATGGATCTACTCCGTTTGTCCGGTTTGGAAGAAGCTCACATGCTAATGAGAGAGGTTTCACAAGATGCCCTCAACTATTCTGCTAGTGGGAAAAAGTGAAAACTAAAATACTTATGAAGTTTTCAGAGATTTCACAAGATGCCGGGTGGAAGAAAGCAAAGAAAATAGTAATAATAAAATACTTATAAAATTTACAACCAATTGAAAATTGATAACTAGTTGTTAACCAAACTAACTTATTCAGAATAAGTAACAAAACTGTTGCCGTCAATAAAGTAACTTTTTTTTGTTGCATCCAAACAGGCTAAAAGTGAGGCAGGTCCAGACCTTTGGTGGTTCTACAGAAACAATAGTAATTGAACACCCACAGTTAAAAGCTTCCTAAGGCTAACTGTAATGTTGATTACGTGACATAGACTTGGATGAATGGAGAACACAAATATAAACTTTTGTGCCCCAAAAAGTTTTTAATGGTGGACGTTCAATCACCACTGTTTCCTGTGGTCCACTTGAGCTTTTGATCTGCTTCATTTTTGGACTCTTGTCCTAAAAGATATATAAAAACCGATAGATGGTGTGGACAAAACACATGCATCACGGTGGGGCTCACAGCACCCAATGCCACTCAGATCTCAGGTGCTATGAATGTGCACTCGACTCACACGTGAGTAATATCGGATCAGGTACGGCAATCCAGACACTGTCCATTCCATCATTCCATGCTTATCAGACAAATGGTATGATCAGTTAGGCCCGACGTCCACATAATTTGACCCACATGCAGTGATGATCGCGAGATTGTAACCGTCCATGCCTCACAAGAGTTTCAACAATAGGTCATTTTTCGTGCTTTTCAAGTTACTGGGCATCTGCATTTTCTTTGAAAAGATGAACGCTTTTGATCAACATGAAGTTCAAGAAGCAGGCTGAAGATCTGTTCGATTTGCTGATATTCCTAATAAATTAATGGAATTGAGTAACCGTTGCTACAACTCCGAATGGTTTTAATTGCATATATATATATATATATATTCAGGAAATGTAAAAAAATAATAATAATAATAATAATAACAATAATCATTATACTTTTTTTTGTAATTATTGTGAAAATCTTAAATCAAATAAAATATTATTAAAATAATGTAAAAATGTCATCATACTTTCTTTTCTTTTTTTGACTTCGGATAAATTTATGAATTTCGGCAAATCAAGTAGGTTTAGAAGGCCCAGTAGTGAAAACTTTGCGGGGCCACTGCGATGTCCATGTGATTTCTACTGCATCCATCAGTTTTACTAGCATGTTAGCACATGAGAGAAAGAATGAGGCAGATTCAAAACTCCAGTGGGCCACATCTAGGAAATAGTGGGCGACCTTTGTATGGGCAACAAATGTTTTGGGTAGGCTGATGTTTGTGAACAATTTGGATGGCACGTAAACATCATGGTGAGGCGGTAGAGACCATGGAGGGTGAATCATCGGCCATGTGCCAGGCGAGCTTTGTGGTGGCAACAAGCGGGTCTTACTCTTTATGTTTATTTTCCTAGCTCATCAGTGGTCAGGCCTTGATGCAGGTGCATCTCCACGCTAGGGCGGGGTGGCCAACTGAGGTGGGGTTTGTGTGATGTAGAATGGCTATGGGATGGGTCCCACTGTGGGACCTGTGAGATGTGGGGTAGCCCACAAGGAGGTCTTGACAGTTTGCCTGAGAGGGCTTGAATAAAGGGATATTTCGGTGCTTTCCAAGAGCTCTGAAACTTTTGGTGGCCCGACCGATACCCCCTGCATCAGGCCTACGCTTATAGTAGCGGTTCATGGATTGCATATGCGGCCTGACAATAATCAGAACATTTCAATTAAAGCCTGACCTGAGTGCAACAAAAACCGGCCTACTTAGTAAGGGCTTGAGCATGAAGTCGCAGTTACTAAATCGACAGGGCCCGGGCCTGACTTGTAGGGATGACGAGAATAATCGGGTTGGAGTAGCTGGTAAGAAAGCAAGGATCCAGCCCATTTTCACCCACTAGTCACGGTCCATATTCCTCGGAGTCGGGCATGGCACACCTGATTGGGCTGTTTTAGAAGCCAGGGCACCTTCACGTCACTTCAACTAATGAATGGTATAGATCTTGCACATGCGTCATGCCAATGCCTGTGATGCGATTCACCTTTTCAAGCTTTTCTCACGTCAATTCCTCTATTGCTGTTGGACAACCTACACACCGTACCATGTGGGCCCATGCTACTGTACACTTTCTGCTTTGGGCTTGTGTGGATCACCAATTATCATGATAATGTAAAGAAAAAGTGCAATGATTGCAATCTTTTATAAAGGAAAAGTACGGTGAATATCAATTACCATAATAGCGCAAACAAATAGCCCAATGATTACAAATTTTCAATGACTCCCAAAAACAGTTGCATTTGACCGTTGATTCCTATGTTTGGTTTATCAAAAGTAAATTTTATTTTAATATCAAATCATTACATCCATACACTCATGTCCTTGTTTAATTTGAGATTCAAGCAACAATGCCATAAAAAAAAAAAAAAAAGCACAATGATTATAAAGTTTTTACCATCCTTGAGACACTACATTTTTTTTTTCTTTTTTTGTTAGTCATATAACACACTTACTCCATTAGTCACACGATATACCCACCAGTGTAACTAGTGTGTCTCCTTAGCAATCGAACTTGGACCTATTGTTGAAACGCCAAGGCGTCTTTCAGCTGGGCTAGCAGGCAAGACACCTCTAAGACATTGCATTTGATCAATGATTCTCCTCCTAACCCTCCAGTCTGTGGACAAGTCACACCTGACTTGGATGATCCAAATGACAGATTTACCCCTGACTCGGTGGAGTCGCAACTTGACTCAACAATGGACGAGTCGGTCCGAGCCGCGAACTCTTGAATCCATGACTATAGTTCTCGGTAGATGAGATAGCTTGCAACGATTGAGATGTCTGCTCAAAGGTCGTATTTACTGTAGCAGTTGTGGGATCATGATCAGCCCAACGACCCTCCAACCTACCCCAATTTACTGTTGGAATTCCCCTTCTCCAAGATGCAGTTCCTTCCTCTTTTTACCATATCTTAGAAGCTTTTCCTCTGTGGTTGGATTTGGGTGTTGCTTTGGACTCATCGGCATCAGCATCACCTATCTGGACCGTCCATTGGGCACAGTCCACTCTTCTTCCACTACCAGGCAAAAATCACAGCAATCTTGTGGACATCCATTACTGCATCTTGTCCATCCATGTTTTGTATGATCTGATCAGTATGTTTTTTCAAGGCAGCCTATGAATAGTGGGTCAGCCAAAGTGATGGTCCAGATTCATGATATAGATATTTACAAGAAGGTCCCCATGCACTTCCCACCAGATCATTTCTCCTTGTCAATACAGTTTGTGGTAGTTATTGTCCAAGTATTTAGAAGAAAAGGCACATGATTTAGATTAATAAACCAAGAAAAACCTGATGCAATGACGTAATTATCGACAAATCTCATCGTCATTAAGCGAATAATTGAGGCATTTCAGATAAGAAACGATCGAAGAGTTTGTTGTACTACACATGCCAATGTAACACACATGCACAACATCCCGGTCATTCGTCAAGTGGGGCCTGGCATGAATCATGCCCTGCCCCAAAAATCAAGCAGATGCACCCAAGGTGTGTAAACCAATTAGTCTTTTCTTATGTAATTGTAGCCCACTTGATGAGTAGAGTAGCCTGGCTTTTGAACCATATCATATCCACTGTAGGCACCATCTTATGAATGGCTGTGATCTTCCACATGCATGTGATGTTCATACGCACATAGTACATCGCTTCTTCGATCATTCCTTTACACATATGCACATGCACAGGCACGCATATGCACATCCGCACGGAGAGATAATGCTACAGGCAACCAACTAGCTTTTGGAAGGGTTCGAAATGTCGGCATCAACTTGCTTTCAGTGCCATTTTGCTTGACAATTGAGTGTGCACGCAGCAACCCGATGTCTTGCCTTTGCCGTCGTAGTTTTCATCGTTGAAGATACTCTGTATTCATAGGATTTTCGGGCAGTATCTATGTATGTACAGTAGACAGCCATGTTCACCAAAGGCCTAAGATATGCAATTGTGAGGACTAGGCTCGCAAATGTACGGCTAAACCTCATGGTTTTGTACTCATAGCCATCTCATAAGTGGAATGCTGACCCAGTGAATGTGGACCTTTTCTCTTCTTTTTGCTCAACCTTTTCTAGTAATCCTTTTTCTCACCACTAATGTTAGTACCATTGCTCTAATTCTTTAACGTAGCCCTTTTGCACTATGGCCCACCAGATGAATGATTCCAGTTGCCCCAGAAATATCCCCTGGAGGACCTGGCTATAACCTCCCTGGAAAGACTAATACAAGAAAAGCAAGGTTGTTTTGAATTTTGATACTGTTGTCCCTATTGAGATCGAGACCATTCAAGACTGGTGGTTAGCCCATGATCGAGACCTGGCAACAGGAGCACGTAGCTCATTGGTTGCCAGTCATTCCTTCAACATTGAGGTCTTATGTTTGAGCCACCCCTTACCTGCGTAAAGAAGCAAACGGTCATACAGATTAACCATAGCCATAAATCACTTGACCGGATGGTGATGATCATCTAAATATCCATCAATTAAGATTAAATGAATATGGGCTATGGCCATATTACAGTTGAACTACTCATTGAATAATTTAGAATCTTAAACCTTGTTTGGTAGACGCATAAAAATGAGTTCATCACATTTTAGTTAATAGTAATTGTGTGTTAGAAATCTCAATCTCATAACGGGTCTCTAATATATAATTAGAATTAACTAAAATGAGATCAACTCATTTTTAGGCGTCTGCAAAAAAGGACCTTCGATTTTAGCTAGCCAACTGCAGTGCAATTTACTAATCTAATTTTGTTAGCTAAGGTAATAGTAAAAGGGATAAAAGTTTAGAGAGGTGATGGCCGCTGTTGAGAAGTCACTTGCAACCTTGATCTGGGCCATTTACGTTTCCCGCACTTCACCTCAAGAGATCATGCTCCAGGACCACCATAAACCACATCGAACTTTCGGTTGTTCTGATCGTAAATCCAATGGACACCAAGGATCACACCACAACAAGAACACGGTCTGGATGAGAGTTTGTATGGTGGATCTTCATGAGGGTAGTAAATTACGTCTTCGAAGGTCTAGATTCAAGCCTCGAGCAATGCAAATCACCCCATAGATGACAAAGCCCTCAATCGGTCCACTATCGGATGGATGCATGGTTGTATAGCCATGGACCAAAAGGTCAAATCAATTAGATAACTATAGCTTTTCTACCTCAAATAACAGGTGCCCAACACAACCTTACTTGTGTCCAAACAGCCCTTAAGAGTTTATATTAGATAAAAATAAGAAATAAAATAAAAAATTTTAAAAAAAAAATTGTTAGCTTAGAAACCAAGACAATCAATCTCTATAACTATTTGTAAGAAAGTTGATTTTGAATTTTTTTTCTTAGTCTTGAGGCGTTCTTGTCGGAAGTATATGTAAATAGGACATTTCATATCCGTATGCCACACGCCTACACCTATTGCTAATAGGGGTTGCTTTTTATATGCTTAAAGAGTCCTTGTTTTTAGGTATTGTGTCTTAAGTATCTTAATATAGTAATCATAAAGTTAGATTAGGAAACATTGAGATGAATCTGCAGATGAGTGCTTAAGTTTGACGACATGTTAGGTTATATATATATATATATATATATATATATATATATATATATATATATATATATATATTATGGAGCATTCATAGATACTAAGTTTGATTTATTTATTTTGTTAGAGTCATGTGAGAATTATGTGTATTAGGTGGTCCTGCAGAATACAGTTTGCTTTTCTTGGATATTTTTATTATTATAAATAAAAAAGGAGAGTGGAGAATTAATAAACTACCCTAATTAAATCTAATTATAGTTTCTGTTATTATTATGGATTTATTAGTTTCTATTGTTCTTCTATTTTATAGTTGAGCATGAGTGTGGATTATTGACTTGTGGGTTTTGATTTCTGCATTTTGTGGTTTTAAGAAGTGGGCCATCAAGTATTCCAAGCATCGAGTACCAACGATAATTTTTTTCTAACCATGCTGAGAGAGCTTGATTTGATCTTACTAAAGTCACTCAGTGTATATAGCAGCTAGAGTCTATAATAAGATGTCCAACGGTTCTATGGCGTTAGTTTTACTCAAAGTTGTGCCCCTCGCAAGGTTTTCAAAGAGGGAATATCAGTATCTTAGGGTTTGTTTGGTTAACTTAAATGCATGTAAACAGTGGTTGTAAATGAGTAATGATAACTTTAGCGTTTTCATCACTAAATATGTTGACCAGACCGCCACATATTTTGAAAAGAGACTCCAATTGCATCACATAAACTCTGTGAGTCCCACTATGATATGTGTGTTTTATCCACGCCGTCCATTCATTTTGTCATTCATGTCCAAAAATGAGGTACATCTAAAACTTTTGGAGCCCATAAGAAGTTTCAATGGCACGCGTTCTACCCACTGTTTTATTTGGTCTGGTCCTTTTCATCTTTGAACTCATGCCTTAACATGATATGGAAAAAAAAAAAAAAAAAAAATGAATGAATGGCATGGATATAACATATAAATCATGGTAGGGCCCACCTATTGCGAGGTTGAGTTTTGCCAAGCATTTATTATAAGAGTGAGGATCGTCCGTGTTGAAGACACAGAAAAATTCAGCGCCGTCTATTCTCATTGGTACACGTACGTGAGCTAAAAAAACAGCGGATTTTCTCTCTCACGAATCGATTGCGTGCTACACAACCCCACTTTCACCGTGTGTAATTTTCCTGCGCCTCATCCTAATTTATCTGTTAGATCAAAACTGTCCATTGATTTTTTTCAGATTATTCTAAAGCATAAGATAAAAAATGAGGCACATCCAAAGCTCAAGTGGACCACACAACAGAAAGCATGGGATTGAACGACTAAGGTTGAAACCTTCCTACAGTCCACTTTGAGGTTTATTTGCCATCTAACCCCTTCATAAGGTCACTCAAACCTTGATTCAGGTAAAACACAAACATCAGCTTGATCAGAGTTGTCTGTAGCACCAAGAAGTTTTCAATGCTAGGTGTTTATTTCCCACTCTTTCCAGTCATGTGGCCCACTTGAGCCTTGGATCTGATTTATTTTCAGCCTCATGACTAAAAGGTATGAAACAAAATGATTGGACTATGTTGATCTAATATATACATCATGATGGACCCCACAAAAGTTCCACCTTTCAACTTTTCCGGTTTTCTTCTCTCTAGCTAAGAGCGGAATTTCTTTAGTGGGAAATTTACGCGGGGCGATGATCGCTTATTTCGTAGATCCACACCGTTTATATAATTTTTCTAATTTTTCCAGGTTATAAACCTAAAACCATGTTAGATCCAAAGCTCAACTGGAACACACCATAGGAAACAGTGGAATTGATGCTACCGTTGAAAATTTCTTAGGGCCCGGACGGCTCTGATCAAGCAGATATTTGTGTTGTACCTTCATCCAGGTATGGGTGGCCTTATGAACAGGTTAGATGTCAGATAAAGCCTCACGTTTGGCCCGAGGAAGGTTTCAACCAAAGTGTAATCCTGACTACTTTCTTTGGTGTGGTCCACTTGAGATTTGGATGTACCTTATTTTTGGAACCATGCTCTAAACCTATTTGAAAAAATTGATAGACAGTGTAGATATAAGACAGGTTATGGTAAATGGTGGTGAAGTTCCATACATTAAAAGTTGTGCTATGTAGCACGTAATGTACCTGAAGAGACAAATACCAGATATTTTGTGAAATGGAGATAACGAAAATGACGTGGCCGAACGAGAATCGACCGCACTGGAATTTCTCGTGCTTTCAACACAGATGATCCGCACTCATTATAATTATGATTTTTTACCACCATTTACGTCAACCAAATAGGCCCTAAGCCTCTTACCACAACATTTATGTCGGTATTCAATATTGGTGGTTTTGTACAAAATATCACATCACGCTGATTTACCAACCCATTGCTTGAGTCACTTGTAGGGTTTTGGAAGGTGGAATACAATGTTGGTTAGGTTAGCATTTATGTAGAATGCAATATCGTGCCAATTCATGAACCCATTTCTTGAGCCACTAGCATGGTTATTCATAGACAGATTTTGTCAGCATTTTTGTCTCTTCCACAGCAACTTGTACATGTCGTCCTGATTACTCATCTCAGTAATAGAACAGTGATTGAGAAAATAAGAACAGTGATGGAGCACTTTTATGTGATATAACACTCTTGAGAACGATCGTTACTGCAACAATGGCCATCGCAATAAGTGTTCTTATGACTCTTAAAACCTTGGTTCAACCTCCAAAGACAAGATAAGCATATTACTTCTTTTCTTTCAATTTATTTTGTAGATTTTATTTATTTTTATTTTTTTTCTCTTCCTTGAATCTCATCTGTTTGACTTTTATGTCTTTTACTCTTTAAAGCCAATGAAGAAGTGGGAAACGAGAAGAACGTTAAAACATCAAGAATTTGCTCTACATACCTTTGAAACAGGAGTAGATAAAAAGCATTTTAGCACCATTATTTCAAATCCATTCAAAATGACTAACGCATGGACGATACGAACTCAAGAGATTCCTGTGCCCTGCCAATAGGAAGTTCCTGTAGGAGGAAGCTATGTGGGGCCTACTGGGTGTCTGTGTGAGATCTGCTTGGCCTATCAATTTTGCAAGCTCATGTTAGGACACAGGTAAAAAAGTGAAGCAGATCACGGTGGCATATAACCTTATGAATGGTAAGGATAGCATAAAAACATCACGGTGAGCCCTAAAATGATTTGAACTTAGGCATTTCCATCTCCTCTTTCCTGTTGCATGGCCCACTTGAGTTTTGGATCTTGTTTACACTCATTTATTTTACACCTACATCGTCCAATAAGAGGTTGCTACTACAAGCTTAATAATGACAAAATCAAACCCGTGCTTGAAAATATCTTTTGCCATTTTTTCCTTCGGTGATACGCTTCCAACCATAAATGTAGTGGTACAGAACTATATGCATAACTTTAGAGGACTGAAACAACAAATGACACAACCTTAAGGTATGTGATTGACGTAGCGTATATAGCACGTCTATAAAAGAGCTACCAAGGCAAGGATTATATCACAAAGATGAACATACTCAGTAAAGTTGTCTCTCATAATCTTTTCAAAAGGCAATGATTATATCACAAATATGGATATACTTAGTAAGATAATCTCTCATAATCCTTTTAAAATGAAAGATCTTCCCAAAGATGTTCAAAACTCTTACGACGATCACGAAGATTTTGAAGATCCGAAAAATATGCCAATATCCAGGGCGGATGGAAACCAATGGAATAGGAGCCGATCAGGATCTAATGGTATTGGTTCCACCAGTTCCACAAGAATATTCAAGGCCACGAAAGAGGATACAAATATGGCTTTGATCGAGCTAGATTTAGATGCAACAGCATTTTGAAAACAATTTTTGATATATGAAAGTCATCATAGTCACATAAAATTTAAAATTAGAAAACGGTTTCAAATTTATGAAAATTTTCTAAAGGAAGACTACGTAAAAGTCGTAGCTATGAAGGATCCTAAACCAATAGGGAAACCCAGTGAGGGTTTTGCCGCCTCTAAAAGTTATAATAGGAAAACGCGATGAAAAGTTCTGAGCCCATGCCAAACATAATTTATCTACATAGTCTTTATCTTTACCTTTCTAGCATAACTTAGCATAGTTTTAGCTTAGATCGCTATTATCCAATGTCATCGTTATAATACCGTAGGAGTATATTAAATATACACAATTATCCGTTGTCAAATTCTAATCAACTAAGTTATTACTTAAAATATCAAACACTCTGGTCACATCCCGCTAACCATCTATTTAGATTGGCTATTCCTACAGATGGATCAAATATTTATCTTTCGTTTTATTTTATTCTCTAGTTTATTAAACACTCTATCAATTGTAATAAGCATCATTCACAAATTAATAAAGTCAGCATTGTTTTAACATTCTTTTATTTTATTTGTCCATGTTTGTTCATTTAAGAAATACATTGGTTGTAATTATAGGTGAAAGAAAAGCCTTGAATGTAGGGCAAAAGGAATCCATCAGGAATGACTAGCCCCTACCCTTCTACAAATCACATGATTGCTGCTATAACTGGTGGTTGAGAAGGCAGCTGGATCTTAAAATCTAATCTTAATCAGTCCCATCTCAATGCAGGGGCACTAGTGTTCAGTCAGACATTGAGTCAAATTAATAAAATCAGCATTGTTTTAACATTCTATTATTTTTATTTGTTCATGTTGGATCATTTAAGAAATACATTGGTTGTAACTATAGGTGAAAGAAAAGCCATGAACGTCGGGCAAAAAGAATCCATCAGGAATGACTAGCCCCTACCCTTCTACAAATCACATGATTGCTGCTACAACGGGTGGTTGAGAGGGCAGCTAGATCTTAGAATCTAATCTTAATCAGTCCATCTCAACGTAGGGGCACCAGTGTTCAATCAAATATTAAGTCGAATACGACTCTGGCACGTCTGCACTTCCTAATCACACACATAAACCAAATACAAGCCCTCGTTTACACATGTGGTCTAGTGTTTAATTGAATTGTACAAACATTTCTAAACTCATTTTTGACTTCACATCCGAGCAGGCAAAATGTACAAACTGGATGTCACACTATTATTGTGGTGGGCTCCACATGCTTCCTCCACTTGGCGAGGGCGCGCACATGAAATGAGATAGACCCACATTGCACTGTTACAGTATACACGGGCGGGCTGATTCAGGTCCGGTTATGTCAGGTCCTAACTGTGGGGCCCACCTTGATGTATGTGTTGCATATCTACGTTGTCCATCCGTTTTTCCAACTCATTTTATGGCATGGCCCAAAAACGAGGTAGATCAAATCTCAAGCGGACCACACCACAGGAAACAGTGGTGATCGACCATAAAAAATAAAAAATAATAAAAAATAAAATTGCAGGCCCCAAGTTTTGGATCAAGCTGATATTTGTGTTTTCCTTTCATCCAGGTTTGTGTGACCTTATTAACAGGTTGGATGGAAAATAAACACTATGGTGGACCCTAAGAAGTTCTAATGGTAGGGGCAAAATGATCACTGTGTCCTGTGGTGGTCCACCCGAGATTTGGATCTGCTTTATTTATTTTTTTAGCCCATGCCCTACAATGAGCTGGCAAAACAAATGGACGGCGTGATATAAAACACATACAAATGTGGGCTATACAGTCAGGACCTGATGGAACTCAGTCAGAACTGAATTGGCAGTCTATAGTAAAGGAATTGAACTAAAAACACCTTAGGAGGGCCGCAACACAAAAACTAGGATGTTTTATTCTTTACTAGTTTTGTGGCCCACTACAACACCTGAGCTTTACAAGGGCCACAATGTTGTTTGTTTGACATCCACTCAGTCCATCAGATGCCACCCCTCATTTTAACCATGCATACTCTGATTATCTAATTACATGATCAATTAACATCAATAGTCCAGCAATTTGGACAAAGAGAGATGGGAGAGTCGAATAGCAGCACGAGTGCCAAACTAGCAGACTTATCAGTGTATCAGAGCCAATCACTATATGGGGCCACCATCAACCCACAAATCAAGAAAATCCACTCATTAGGAAGGCTACACGCCAGAGGAAAATGGATATTTAAATGTCACCAACAGACTACAGTCAGCTCTCATGTGTGGCCCACCTGAACAGTGGACTGGCCTGTAATTACAATAATTAAGGATAGAACTACGAACAGATGCATTCGAGGGAACTTACGAGTAGCACCAGTAGGTAACAAGACGAGAAAGGGAATGTTAGATGGCTTTGCCCTTTGCAATGGAAATAGACTAATTAGGAGTGAGTCAATTCAAATTGAAGGCTCTAAGGGCCCAGTTTGGATACCACCAAATAAGTTACTTTTTCTACTTACAGTAGTAGATAAGTAACTTATTTCAGATAAGTTTGGTTTATGAAGAAGCTGTTAAGTATGTTGTTGGCCAAACATACTGATCTTCTTAATAAGTAGAAACTAATATAAGTTACTTGTGTCATAAGTAATTTATCTTAAGCAACTTACGACAGCCCCCTAAACGAGCAGAGATATGCAACAAAAGGACGTGATTTGAGGTAGTAATAAAAGACTTAAAGAGTACTAATGGCTTGACTGAAGATATGGTCCTTTTTAGAGAGGAATGGTGCGGCCAACTTGTGTAGCTGACCCCACTTAGTTGGGATAAGGCTTTAATGTTTATATAGCACCCCAGCAGGCATATGACCCGAGTCTTGCACGCATGGAGCCATATTGGCACATGTGCTGCCATTAACCTCTTCAATCTCTCTTCCCCTCTATCCACAAATCACTATAGCATCTGCTACATCCAGTGCTGTAGACAACGACAACTAATATGATTAAGCCAGAAAATATTATAAAGCCAGATGTTGAAACTCCGCTCTTCTTATGTAGTAGATACAACGTAACGTAAACCAAAACTGCGAAAAGAAGTCCCGTTTAACATCATGACCATCTGACCCAGAGAGAGGAAGTAGTTTCTAGTACTAATTCATTGGAGCCCACCAGCCCTATGAAAGAAAGAAAAACATGTATCACCTACACTGTCACAGATGCCCATAACAAAAGCAAGCTCATGAAATTGGACAATCTTGATGGGGTTTTCCTCCTCAGTTTAGAGGAGAGATGGTGCAGCCTAGGTATGATCAGGTGCCCGGACCAAACTGGGTGGGCAACCGAAATTTACCCGGATGGCAATGTACCTGCTGGACTGTTTTCACAACAGTCAGGCGCCCGATGGTCAAGTAACCGGGCGCCCGACCATGTTGGTCCGAGCGCCCAATATTCGGCAATTCTCACTCGAAGCTTGCTGGACAGTTTTGTAACTGGCCGGGTGCCCGACGGTCCAGTGACTGGGCGCCCGACCGTTGGTGGACTGCTTAAGTGCAGTTTCCTAATCTTGGTCTAATTCCTCCGATTCTCTACTTAAGAGGTTGCAAGACGGGATTAGGGTATTCCATTAAAGTGTTTTCACGTCCAAGGTGAAGAGAGAGAGAGAAAGAAAAAGAGGAGAAGCTTGTAGAAGGGAGATATTGCTTGAAGAGGTGATATTCGGCGCAACCGTCATCTCAGCGCTTCTACGTCCTCATGATCAGTGAGATCTCTCTGTTTGCATTATTCTCTTATTGTTCATCCACTCCTACGTGAGTGAAGAAGGTTTGATCCAGGCGGTGTGTGCTTGTAATCGGTTGTAACGTTCTACTTCATAGTGAATTGTTGCTCTGAACTAAGTCCCGTGGTTTTTACCTCTTCGAAGGTTTTCCATATAAAAATCTCTTGTGTCGTGAGGTTGTTGATTTGCTTTTGATTATTGCATTACCATAGTCAATAATTCTAGTGTTTTGGGGGGGGCGATATCCTAAGGTTTTTGTGCAACAAACCCAACAAAGTGGTATCAGAGAGTTCAGGTTAGTTGAACGGAGTGGGATCGATTCTGAATTATGGAATGTGGCTCGTCAAAGATGATTAGCCTCAATGGTTCTAACTGGACTACATCAGAGAGTTACTTTATTACAACCTATATACTCCAATCTTAGGCGTATCAGCGAAAATAAAGGATATGCCAGATGACGATTGGAAGAAGTTGGACCGGAAAGCGGTGGGGTTTATTAGACAATGGTTGGATGATTCTGTATTTCACCATGTGTCTACGGAAACCTTAGCCGCTAGCATATAGTAGAAAGTGCAAGGGACTGTATGAGAGAAAGACAACTGACAATAAGATTTTTCTGATAAGACGACTTGTGAATCTCAAGTTCAAAGATGATGGTTTTGTGGATGAACATATGAATAAGGTCAGCAACATATTGAACCAACTCTCCGCTATAAAAATGGTCATGGACGATAAACTACAGGCTTTGTTATTGCTTAGCTCATTGCCAGATAGTTGGGAGACATTACTGGTGTCTCTAAGTAACTTCGCGCCAGAAGGAAAGGTGTCTATGGAATAGGTAACTAGTTGTCTCTTCAATGAGGAGACAAGGAGGAAGTCTCAGGGGTTTACTTAACAAGATGCCCTTGTGACACAAGATCGGAGGAGAGGAAAGAAAAGAAAGGGCGGGAATGCCCGAGATAAATCAAGAGGCAAGTCGAGTGTTAGGAAATATGTTGAATACTGGAATAATGGCAAGAAGGGCCACTACAAGCATGAATGTCATAACAAGAAGAATGACAGGAAAGGAAAATGAAAGGAGAAGGAAGATAAATCAGATTCCAATACGGTCGCCTCAGATGGCGACGTTGTGGTTATTCTTTCGGTAGATCACGATGTTTGTCTCACGGCTACGAGACAAGACACCGACTAGGTGATAGACTCGAGAGCCTCGTTTCATGCGACTCCACGCAGAGATTTCTTCACAAACTACAAGTCAGGTGACTATGGGACAGTGAAGATGAAAAATTATGGCGTATCGAAGATCATAGGGGTCGGTGATATTTGTGCGAAGACCAATACAGGCTGCACATTGGTTCTCAGGGATGTGAGGCACATTTCAGACCTTCGCCTCAACTTGATGTCGACGGGAAGGTTGGATGATGATGGCTATGAAAGTCGATTTGTTGGTGAGCGCTGGAAGCTCATCAAGGGTTCGTTAATCGCAACCAGAGGAAAAAAGTGTTGCACCCTATACAAGACAAGTGTCAGTGTATGCAAGGGTGGGTTGAACGCAGCGGAAGATTCAGCTACTGACATGTGGCATAGGCATCTAGGCCACATGAGTGAAAAAAAAGGCTTCAACTACTAGTAAAGAAGTGGCTCCTTCCAGACGTGACAGGTATACCTCTCAAAACCTGTATTAACTGTTTATTAGGGAAACAGCATAGAGTTTCATTTGTTAAAACTGTTTCTCATGTTAATAAAGTACATGCATTAGATTTGGTTTATTCTGATATTTGCGGTCCTATGAGAACAAAAACCTTGGGTGGGATATTGTATTTTGTCACTTTTATAGATGATGCATCTAGGAGGATTTGGGTTTATGCTTTGAAATCCAAGGACGAGGTCTTTGGTGTGTTTAAAATGTTTCATGCTATAGTTGAGAGAGACAGGTAGAACATTGAAGTGCATCCGCACTTATAATGGTGGTGAATACATTGGTGACTTTCATAAGTATTGTAAGTCCCTGTGTATACGGCATGAACAGACGGTCCCCAAGACCCCCCCATCATAATAGTGTAGCTTGAGTGAATGAATCGCACCGTTGTAGAGAGAATCAGATGCATGTTATCCCACACAAAGTTATTCAAGATGTTTTGGGAAGAAGCAATGCACACAGCGGTGTATTTGATAAACATGTCTTCATCAGCCCTGTTGAATGGAGAAGTACCTGAGAATGTGTGGACTGGACGAGATGCGTCGTACAGTCATCTCAAGGCATTTGGATGCAGGGCATCAGTTCACATACCAAAGGACAAAAGGTCCAAGCTCGATACGAAGATCAGGCAGTGTATGTTCTTGGGGTACGGTGATGAAAAATTCGGCTACAGATTGTGGGATCCGACCGAGAAAAAGCTCATCAGGAGCAGAGATATAGTTTTCTTTAAAGATTAATGTATAGAAGACATTGGAAAGTTTGAGAAGACCCAGCCCAGTTCAGGTGAGCTGGAAGACATGGATCCGATTAATCCTCCCGTGGTACCTGATGATGAGAGTACAGCAAAATGCAGAGGACGAGGGAGTTCCTACAGAAGATGGACCGAGGGAGCAGCCCCCACTTGATCCACCTGTTGAGCCACAAGTGAGGAGAACATCAAGGGACAGACACCCGTCCAAGAGTACTCGCTGCATTAGTACATTATGCTTACTAATGAGGGAGAGCCAAAAGACTATTCTGAGGCCCTAGCCAATGAGCATAAGGGGGAGTGGTTGAAAGCTATGCAAGAGAAGATGGAATCCTTACATAAGAACTACACCTATGATATAGTGAAATTGCCTAAGAGCAAGAAAGCTCTGAGCAACAAGTGGATATTCAGAAAGAAAAATGAGCAGAAGAATTCATAAACGAGGTTCAAGGCCAGGCTAGTAGTGAAAGGGTTTGGTCAGAGGAAAGGTATACACTTCGAGGAGATATTCTCACCAGTGGTGAAGATGACATCCATACGGGTGTTGCTTGGGTTGAAAGCTAGTATGGATCTGGAGATAGAGCAGTTAGATGTTAAAACTGCCTTTATTCATGGTGACCTGGAAAAAGATATCTACATGCACCAACCAGAGGACTTCGAAGTCAAGGGCAAAGAGCATATGGTGTGTAGGCTTATGAAGAGCTTGTATGGGCTGAAACAAGCTCCTAAGCAATGGTACAAAAAGTTTGACTCGTTCATGTTAAAGCATGGATATGACAGAACAGAGTCGGACCACTGTGTGTTCACGCGCAGGTTCTCAGATGGTGATTTCTTAGTTCTGTTATTGTACGTTGATGACATACTCATCATGGGAAAAGACATCAAGAAGATTGACAAGCTGAAACAGGAGTTGGGCAAGTCGTTTGCGATGAAAGACTTGGGCCTGGCAAAACAGATCCTACGAATGAAGATAACCCGTGACAGAAGTAGCAGGAAGCTTTGGCTCTCACAAGAGCAGTACATTGAGAAAGTCCTAGAGCGGTTCAATATAAATGCAGCGAAGCCGGTCAGTACTCCACTGGATGATCACTTCAAATTGAGCGACAAGTAGTGTCCCAATACGAAGGCAGAAGTGGAAGAGATGCGAAAGATACCCTACACGTCAGCGATAGGAAGTTTGATATATGCTATGGTTTGTACGCGCCCAGATATAGCATATGCGGTTGGTATTGTCAGCCGGTATCTTATCAATCCTGGTAAAGAACATTGGACAGCGGTGAAATGGATACTACGGTTTCTAAGAGGCTCATCTAGGTTGAGCTCATGCTATGGTGATGGAAAACCTATGTTCGAAGGCTACACAGATGCAGATATAGCAGGTGATATAGACTCTGGGAAGTCTACATCAAGGTTCATGTTCACGTTTGTAGGGGGAGCGGTCTCTTGGCAGAGCAAGCTACAAAAGGTCGTAGCATTGTTGACGACAGAGGCCGAGTACATTGCGGTCACAGATGTATGTAAAGAGATAATTTGGATGAAAAGGTTCCTACAGGAACTCAGCCTGAAGTAGGAGAAGCACGTGATCTATTGCAATAGCCGAAGTGTTATACACTTGAGCAAGAATCCAAGTCAGCACTCCAAGTCGAAGCACATAAAGATTCGATATCACTGGATCCAGGATACTTTGGAACAGAATGTGTTATAGCTTAAGAAGGTTCACACGGACGATAATTGGCCAGACATGATGACCAAAGCACTGCTCAAGGGTAAGTTTGAGGTTTGCAAAAACCTGACTGGTTTGAAGAAGGCAAATTCCTCCTGAGTCGAAAAGGGAGAAATTTGATGTAGTTTTCCTCCTCAGTTCAGAGGAGAGATGGTGCAGCCTAGGTATGGTCGGGCATCCGAGCCAAACTGAGCGTGCGACCGAAATTCACCCGGATGGCAGTGTACCTGCTGGACTGTTTTCACAACAGTCAGGCGCCCGATGGTCAAGTAACCGGGCGCCCGACCATGTTGGTCCGAGCGCCCAATATTCGGCAATTCTCACTCGAAGCTTGCTGGACAGTTTTGTAACTGGCCGGGTGCCCGACGGTCCACTGACTGGGCGCCCGACCGTGCGTGGACTGCTTAAGTGCAGTTTCCTAATCTTGGTCTAATTCCTCCGATTCTCTACTTAAGAGGTTGCAAGACGGGATTAGGGAATTCCATTGAAGTGTTTTCACGTCCAATGTGAGAGAGAAAGAGAAAAAAGAGGAAGAGAGAAAAGAAAGAGAGAGGAAGCTTGTAGAAGGAAGATATTGCTTGAAGAAGTGATCTTTGGCGCAACCGTCATCTCAGCACTTCTACATCCTCATGATCAGTGAGATATATCCGTTTTCATTGTTCATCCACTCCTACGTGAGTGAAGAAGGTTTGATCCAAGCGGTGTGTACTTGTGATCGGTTTTAAAGTTCTACTTCATAGTGAATTGTTACTCTGGACTAAGTCCCGTGGTTTTTACCTCTTCGAGGGATTTCCACATAAAAATCTCGTGTCGTGAGGTTGTTGATTTGCTTTTAATTATTGCATTATCATAACCCATAATTCTAATGTTTTGGGGTGTGAGATCCTAAGGTTTTTGTACAACGCACACTGTTGTGTCACACCCAAAAGGCTAACCTATTAGGTGGAGTAACCCCAGGATATATGAAGACAACCTCCCCCCCCCCGATGTGAGACAAACTAACAAATCTAACCCAACCATATGCTTAAATCATCTATTCTTATGGACGGATTAGGTATTTATCGTTCATTTTATTTTATTCTCTAATTTATTTAACACTTTATCAATTGTAATAAGCATCATTCACAAATCACATGATCGCTGCTACAACTGGTGGTTGAGAGGGCGGTTGGACCCTAGAATCTAGTCTTAATTAGTCCACTCGGCGCAAGTGCACCAGCGTTCAATTAGACATTGAATAGAGTACAACTCTAGCACGCCCGCACTTCTTAATCCCATACAGAAACCAAATACAGGCCCTCACTTCATTTACATGTGTGGTCTAGTGTTTGATTGAATTGCACAAATAGATCTAACTCCATTTTGGGTTCACATCCGAGCTAACAAAATGGATAAACAAACTGGATGTCCAGCTAATATTGTTATGGACTCCACATGCTTCCGCCTCTTGGCAAGGGCACATGAAATGAGTTAGACGCACATTGCACTGTTACAGTATACACGGGCGGGGGGATTCAGTCAGGTCCGGTTCTGTCAGGTCCCAACTGTGGGGCCCGCCTTGATGCATGCATTGTATATCCAGGCTGTCCATCCGTTTTTCCAGCTCATTTCAAGGCATCGGCCAAAAATGAAGTAGACCAAATCTCAGGTAGACCACGCCACAGGAAACAGTGGTTATTGACCATAACAAACTGTGGGCCACAAGTTTTGGATCAAGCTGATATTTGCGTTTTCCCTTCATCCAGGTCTGTGTGACCTTATTAACAGGTTGGATGGAAGATAAACACTACGGTGGACCATAGGAAGTTCCAAATCTGCTTCATTTTTTAGCCCATGCCACACAATGAGCTGGCAAAACAGACGGATTGTGTGAAATAAAACACAAACATCGATGTGGGCTCCACAGTTGGGACCTGATGGAACTCGGTCAGAACTGAATTCAGAGTCTGTAGAGGTATTTAATTGCCCAATACAACACCTGAGCTTTACAAGGGCCACAATGTTGTTTGTTTGACAATCCACTCAGTCCTATCAGATGCAACCCCTCATTTTAACCATACATATTCTGATTATCTAATTACATGATCAATTAACATCAATGGTCCAGCAATATGGACAAAGAGAGATGGGAGAGTTGAATAGCAGCACAAGTGCCAAACTAGCAGACTTATCAGTGTATCAGAGCCAATCACCATATGGGGCCACCATCAACCAACAAATCAAGAAAATCCACTTAATAGGAAGGCTGCACGCCAGAGGAAAATGGATATTTAAATGTCACCAAAAGACTACAGTCAGCTCTCATGTGTGGCCCACCTGAACAGTGGACTGGCCTGTAATTTACAATAATTAAGGATAGAACTACGAACAGATGCATTCGAAGGAACCTACGAGTAGCACCAGTAGGTAACAAAGACGAGAAAGGGTATGTTAGATGGCTTGGCCCTATGCAATGGAAATAGACTAATTAGGAGTGAGTCAATTCAAATTGAAGGCTCTAAGGGCCCATTTGGATACCACCAAATAAGTTACTTTTTCTACTTACAGAAGGAACAGAAGCATTCGAGGGAACTCACGAGTAGCACCAGTAGGTAATAAGATGAGAAAGGGTAGGTTAGATGGCTTGGCCATATGCAACCAAAATACACTAGTTAGGAGTGAGTCCATTCAAATTGAAGGCTCTAAAAGGGCAGAGAGAGAAAAGGCAGAAAAGGATGCAATTGGAGATGGGTAAGAAAAGACTTGAGGACGTATTGGTTTGAGTGAAGATCTTTGTAGAGAGGAATGGTGCAGCCAACTTGCATAGCTGACCCGACTTATTTGAGAAAAGACTTCAATGTTTAATAGTTGAGATAAGGCTTTAATGTTTCATAGTAACCCAGCTGGCACATGGCCCGAGTCCTGTACACATGCATCTACTACACCTCTTCAATCTCTCTTTCCCTCTTTCCGCAAATCGTTTTAGCATCTGTTACATCCAGTGCTGTAGACTATGACAACTAATATGATTAAGCCAGAAAATATTATTAAGCCAGATGTTGAAATTCTGCTCTTCTTATGTAGTAGAGATAATGTAACATAAACCAAAATGCAAAAGAAGTCACGTTTAACATCATGACCATCTGACCCAGAGAGAGGAAATAGTTTCTAATACTAATTCATTGGAGCCCACCAGCCCTATGAAAGATAGAAAAACATGTATCACCTACACTGTCACATATGCCCATAAGAAAAGCAAGCTCATGAAACTGGACAATCCAACCGAACCCGCTCCTCTGCAAGCATCACTCTTCCCACCTGAAAAATGCATGTAGGGGGGAAGGTAAAAGAAATGAAATAGGGTATGGCAGCAAATTCACAATTTATGACCAGTAATTTCTAGGTTACAGATCAGATTTGTAAACATCCTATTGTCGTTGGCATCATCATCGTAACCCTCTCTGAAGATTTTGGTTCAGCTTTTAAAAAGTAGGGTGGTAGGAGTTTTAAAATCGAGTGCCAACAGAAATTAATTTTGTTGGAGTTTTCCCTCCTCATCAAAGAAAGGAGAGAGGGAGTCAGATTTGAGGTCCGACCAGCCAGTGCCCCCTGGCCGGCCAGCCGAACAAAGTGGTTGGAAAGCACAAAATCGCTGGACAAATTTTGTGAAGGCCGACCGGTCATCTGACCGGCCGGCAGACAGGTCGGGCATCCTGTTTTCTCAAAACAAACTCTCTAGACATGTTTTGGTTCGTCCGGCCGGCCGGAGGATGTGCGCAGACTGCTTAAGCAATTTCCTAATGGGGCTTTAATACATGCAAACGGCTATAAAAGAAGCTCCAATCCGGAATTTAAGTATCCCATGAAGTGTATTATACGTCCAAGGTGAGAGAGAGAGAGAGAGAGAGAGAGAGAGAGAGAGAGAGAGAGAGCTTGTTGGTAGAAGAAGAGGCTTTGCTCGCGAAGGTGATTCATAGTGCAACAATGTCTCGGCTCTTCAACGTCCTCGTGCTCGACTGAAATCTCTCAGTTTCTAGTCCTTTTATTGTTGTCCATCTCTGTGTGGGTGAAGAAGGTTTGCTCCAAGCGATGTGTGCTTGTGATTAAGATTGTAACAGTTATACTTCATAGTGAATTGTTGATCTGGACGAGATCCCGTGGTTTTTAACTCTTTGATAGTTTTCAACGTAAAAATCTCTTGCGTCGTGTGGTAGATGATTTAATTTATTTTAGTGCTTTATCATAACCCATAATTCTAGTAGTTTGGGGGGACAAGATCCTAAAGTTTTGTGAAACGCACCCAACAAAAGTAGTATCAGAAAGTTCAGGCTGATTGAATAGGAAGTGGGATCGGTTCTGAATTATGGAAGATAGCTCATCAAGGATGATTAGTCTTAATGGATCCAACTGGACCATATGGAAGGCTAAGATGGAGGACTTGCTTTATTGCAAGGACTTGTATGCTCCAATCTTAGGCATATCAGCGAAGATAAAGGATATGCCAAATGATGATTGTAAGAAATTGGATCAGAAGGCGATGGGGTTCATTAGACAATGGTTGGATGATTCGGTTTTGCACCATGTATCTTCGAAGACCTCAGCCGCTAGCCTATGACAAAAATTGCAAGGGCCGTATGAGAGGAAGACGGCCGGCAATAAAATATTCCTGATTAGAAGACTTGTGAATCTCAAGTTCAAAGATGATGATTATGTGACTGAGCACATGAATGAAGTCAACATTATTGTGAACCAGCTCTCCGCTATGAAAATAGTCTTGGACGATGAACTACAAGCTTTGTTATTACTTAGCTCATTACCTGATAGTTGGGAGACCTTGGTGGCATCTCTAAGTAACTCCGCGCCAGGCGGAAAGATGTCCATGAAACAGGTAACGGGTTGTCTCTTCAATAAGGAGACAAGGAGGAAGTCTCAAGGGTCTACTCAGCAAGAGGCCCTTGTGACACAAGATCAGGGGAGAGGAAAGAACAAAAAGGGCAGGAAAGCCCGAGATAAATCCAAAGGCAAGTATGTTAAATGTTGGAATTGTGGCAAGAATGGCCATTACAAAAGTGAATGTCACAAGAAAAAGGATCAGAAAGGAAGAGGGAAGGAAAAAGATGATGAATCAGAATTTACTGCGGTCGCCTCAGATGGCGACGTTTTAGTCATTCTCTCAGCGGATCATAATGTTTGTCTCACGGTTGCGAATCAGGACACCGATTGGGTGATCGATTCAAAGGCGTCGTTTCATGCAACTCCACGAAGGGATTTCTTCACAAGCTACAAGCAAGGCAGCTATGGTACAGTGAAGATGGAGAATTCTAGAGTACCCAGATTGTGAGAGTTGGTGATATTTATGTGAGGACCGATATAGGCTGTACATTGGTTCTAAAAGATGTGAGACATATTCCAGACCTTCGCCTCAAGTTGATGTCGACGGGAAGGTTGGATGTAGCCGGCTATGAAAATCGGTTTGTTGGTGGGTACTAGAAACTCATTAAGGGTTCGATGATCACAGCAAGAGGGAAGATGTGTTACACCCTATACAAGACATGTGTCAGTATATGCAAGGGTGAGTTGAACGCTGCGGAAGATTCAGTGACAGACATTTGGCACGGACGACTCAACCACATGAGCGAAAAAGGACTTCAACTACTAGCGAAAAAGCACCTCCTTCCAGAATTGGCAGCTAAATCTCTTAAAACCTGTATTGATTGTTTATCAGAGAAATAGCATAGAGTTTCATTTGTAAAGACTGTTTCTCATGTTAAGAAAATACGTGTATTAGATTTGGTTTATTCTGATGCTTGTGGTCCTATGAGGACAAAAACCTTGGGTGGGGCATTGTATTTTGTCACATTTATAGATAATGCATCTAGGAGGGTTTGGATTTATGCCTTGAAATCCAAGGATGGAGTCTTTGGTGTGTTTAAAATATTCCATGCCATGGTCGAGAGAGAGATAGATCATTGAAGTGCATTCGCACTGACAATGGAGGTGAATACATTGGTGACTTCCATGAGTATTGTAAGTCCCTAAGTATACGACATGAACAGACGGTACCCAAGACCCCCCAGCATAATGGTGTATCTGAGCATATGAATCGCATCATTGTAGAGAATCAGATGCATGTTATCCCATGCGAAGTTACCCAAGATATTCTGGGGAGAAGCAATGCACACAGCAGTGTATTTGATAAACAGGTCTCCATCAACCGCATTGAATGGAGAAGAACCTGAGAATGTGTGGACTGGACGTGATCCTTCATACAGTCATCTCAGGGTGTTTGGATGCAGGGCATCCATTCACGTACCAAAGGACGAAAGGTGCAAGCTCAATACGAAGATCAGGCAGTGTGTGTTCTTAGGGTACGGTGATGACAAATTTGACTTCAGGTTGTGGGATCTGACAGAGAAGAAGCTCGTCAGGAGAAGAGATGTGGTTTTCATTGAAGATCAGTGTATATAAGACATTGGAAAGCCAGAGAAGATCTAACCCAATTCAGTTGAGCTACAAGATTTGGATCCTATTACTCCGACCGTGGTGCCTGATAATGGGAGAATACAACAAGGTGCAGAGGACGAGAGAGTCCCTAAAGAAAATGGACCAGGGGAGCAGCCCCCACTTGATCCACCTGTTGAGCCACGGGTGAGGAGGACATCTAGGGGCAAGCATCCGTCCAAAAGTACTCGCCGCACGAGTACATTATGCTTACTGATGGGAGAAACCCAGAAGATTATTCTGAGGCCCTAGCCGACGAGCATAAGGAGTGGTTGAAAGCTATACAAGAGGAGATGGAATCCTTGCATAAGAACCATACCTATGATATGGTGAAATTGCCTAAGGGAAAAAATGCTCTGAACAACAAGTGGGTGTTCAAAAAGAAGATTGACTAAGAGAATTCACAAACAAGGTTCAAGGCCAGACTCGTGGTGAAAGGTTTTGGTCAGATAAAAGGTATAGACTTCAATGTGATATTCTCACCAGTGGTGAAGATAACATCCATACGGATGTTGTTTGGGTTGGCGGCTAGCATGGATCTGAAGATAGAGCAACTAGATATTAAAACTGCTTCCCCCTATGGTGACCTGGAAGAAGAGATCTATATGCACCAACTAGAGGGGATCGAAATCAAGGGCAAAGAGCATATGGTGTGTAGGCTTAGGAAGAGCTTATATGGGCTGAAACAAGCTCCTAGGCAATGGTACAAGAAGTTCGACTCGTTCGTGTTAACACATGGCTATGATAGAACAGAGTCGGACAACTGTTTGTCCAGTCGCAGGTTCTCAGATGGTGATTTCTTAGTTCTGCTATTATATATTGATGACATACTCATCATGGGAAAAGACATCAAGAAGATTAACAAGCTGAAACAGGAATTGGGCAAGTCGTTTGCGATAAAAGACTTGGGCCCAGCTAGACAGATCCTAGAAATAGAGATAATCACTGACAGAAGCAACAGAAAGCTTTGGTTGTCACAAGAAATGTATATTGAGAAAGTCCTAAAGCGGTTCAATATGAATGCAGCGAAGCCAGTCAGTACTCCACTGGATGGTCACTTTAAATTGAGCGACAAGCAGTGTCCTAAGACGAAGGCAGAAGTGGAAGAGATACAGAAGATATCATATGCCTCGGCAGTAGGAAGTTTGATGTATGATATGGTGTGTACGCACCCAGACATAGCATATGCGATTGGTGTTGTCAATCGGTATATTGCCAACCTCGGCAAAGAATATTGGGCAACGTGAAGTGGATAATACGGTATCTGAGAGACTCATCCAGGTTAAGCCTATGCTATGGTGACGAGAAACCTGTGTTAGAGAATTATACAGATGCAAATATGGCAGGTGACATAGACTCCAGGAAATCCACATCGGAGTTCATGTTCACGTTTGCTGGGGGAACGGTCTCTTGGTAAAGCAAGCTACAAAAGGTCGTAGCGTTATCCACGATAGAGACCTAGTACATTGCACTCATAGAAGCATGCAATCACAAATTTCCCTCTCTTACTAGGGACAGAGAAAATCAACCATGGCAAAGGCTTCCATTGGCAACATTCGTATGCCAAGATGGCCCCACCAGAACTAACCTCAAGTTAACTATTCCAATATTATAAAGGGCAAGCAAGCAAGCAAAGTAGGGTTAGAATGTGATGATATGACCGCCGCCCCAATCTTACCTGCATCTCTTGATGCAAGGTAGTGATCGACATGTAAATAAAAAAAATAAAAAGCAGAGTTAAGTAGGGTTAAGGAATGGCAGTAGTTTTCCATGTGCCACCAAGCATGAGTCATGCATGAGCACATAAGCATGGCGAGTGGTAGGCTGAACTAAATTTCACGTAGCCCACCAGCAAATATCTCCTTCCATTCAAATAGTATGAAAACTCTTCTTTTAATCCAACTTAAAATATTAAAATAAAAGTTTGAAACAGTTTAATTTCTTCATTATCCGAAAGTAAAGGATCAAAACAATTTCCCAAACTACCGAAATGATATCATTTGAAACAAGAAAAATACACGACTGTACAGAACTTGGAAGGAACTCAGCTTGACTAACCAAGACTCCCCAATATTTTATTTTTTAATATATTTTCAAATAAAATTATCAAAAAAATAAAAAAATAAAAACTCTAAAGAAATTCATCGAAATGAGTCTGGAATTTTTAAAGGATGCAAAATAGCTAAACCCATTGTAGGTGTTTTATGAGCGTTCCAAAACATCAAAACACCAAACTCTTCAATCGGCCATCAATTCATTTCACCAACCTTTTTCAAGGTGGGGACCATCTGATCGAAAAGCCAGTGTTTATCCACAACAACGCTGATGTGTAAAGCTCGGTTCAAGACTGGGCTGAGCCAAACCCATCAGGCCTGAGTCCAGTCCAGCACGCTTTTGGCTAGTTTTTTGTCTAAGCCTAAGGTCATGAACCACAAGAAAAAACTGGGCCTAACCTAAGCCCAGACCTAAAGGTCCCTAAGTCAGACCCTCCCAGCCAATTTATTTGACATTATAGACCTTAGCCTTAGACGAGTAAGCCAGCCAAGACCAGGTCCAGCTCTTTATCCCTGGGCTCAATGTGGACTCTTAGCCCCATATTGGGGTTGAACATTCTCAAGGCCCAACCCAGCCTGCTTGGGAAACCATTCTGCAGGACAAGACTCCATAGAGATCTGGTTACTCTGGCAGGCTGTGATCCTTCGCATGTGCGGAGCACAGAACCCAAAGTGAAATCATCTTAGTCCCTGGCACAGTTTGAATGATTTGCAACCCATAAATCAAACTCTGTGAGTTGTGTGCTCCACTTTAAATGGCCCACCAGTGAACATCTAATGAACAGATAAAATGGAAATTTGTCATGATCCTTATCCAACAAGCAAATGCTCATTAATCAGAAGCTAGGATCATCCACATCAATCTGATCTTAGGAATGTATTATGGATGGGATACATGGTTTGCTGGTCTACGATTGCTCAATGCATGTGCAAAACAATCACATCATCAAATAACCCCCAAAAGGCAAAAGCGAAGATCTTTGATACTTCACAAGTGTGATGATTTGTACATCGTGCACAAACCTGTGTGCATGCATGTCATGCTTGAAACCGTCGAGTTTTTCTTTACGAGAAAAATAAATAAAGATTCAAGAGCTTTGCTAAGCCCAGACACGTCTACCAGTCAGCTAATTAGCACACAACCACATATGCCAATATGGCAGATGGCTGAAATATCCTAAGCCATCTATCAGGTCGACCTCACCATGTAGGACATTACTGCCCAAAGTTAAAGGTGGTCCATCATGTAGGTGAGCCATGATATTAGAAAAAAGTTGCTGTGTTTGAAAACTTGGGATGTTTTTTCACAACCGGGCACTCACTAAGTTAATTGTGGTCCACCTGATTAGTGGACCAACCTGATTCTTGGGATAGGGACTCAACCTAATGATACCCTTTCTGCCCCCTTTAACTCACCTAGGAGTGTTTTCTAGCATGATTTGAAAATTAAGGACTTGTTTGTTATGTTGGTAGATGCCTAAAAATGTGTTCATCTCATTTTCACTAATCATAATTATGCATTAGAAGTCTAGAAATGATTATTGTTGGTTATTAAAATTATTTTTAATCCTTATCAAAAAATGATTTCTAATACATATGATTAACAAAAATAACACGAACTCATTTCTAGGCATTTATCACATAAGCCCTGCAATGCATTATCAACAGTCAAGTCTATTGGACCTCTAGGGGACAGCTAAAATAAATAAATAAATAAAGATGATGGTTAGCAATTAGGAAGTTATTTTATACTCCAGTGATAGTTGATACACAGACAGCCAGAGCATGATGGTTGATACTCAAAAGTCAGGCAAGCGGCAAAATCTAACTCAAATCAAACCGTTCAAATTGCAGGATCTAATGTAGCTAGATCATCATCCAAAATTCATATTTTGATTAAATGATCTTATAATCTGATTAATGGTCATTTGTTTGTTGAATTATGACCATTGACTATTTCTCATTTCATACATCCATTAAATGCCTACCAATCATCATCCAGTTAAAACATCAAGTCTGTAATTTCAGTTATGGCACCACCTAAATTAAGACACATGATTGAACTATTTACATTAAATTTCAATTATACAGAGTGCAAATTCTCAATGTCTGTGACATCTACCATCATCCTCTGCCAGAGTATGAAAGCATTTCTCGTGTGCATTAATCACTGTTTGGTCTTCTATAAAATCTAATTTTAGGATCATGGCCCACTGTTTAATTTTAGGAGAAAACTTTGGTACATTGGCAGAGTAAAATGGATGGTTCAAGGCACTCAAAAAATTACTTAGAAATTGAATGGGTGGAATAGAAGTTATTCAAATTAAATTGGGGAATTATGGATCCTAGCTAAGATGTATGGTTAAATAAACTTTAGGACGAGAGGGCGCCATCCTTAGAGTCATCCGGTCCATCCTTAAGAGTCATTCTTATGGACCCAGATTGAGTAGTGAAGCACACAGCACCGAGATCGGTATTGTGTGCTACTGGAAAAGCTCTGTGGACCCCACCACAATGTATATGTTTATCCATGCCATCCATCCATTTCTCCAACTTATTTTTGGGCATGAGCCAAAAAATGAGGCAGATCACCTAAGGTGGACCACACCATGGGCAACAGTGGTGATTGAACACCCACCTTAAACACTTCTTGGGGACGACAAAAGTTTCGGATTAAGCTAATACGTGTGTTTCCCCTTCATCCAGGTCTGTGTGACCTACTCAACAGGTTGGATAGCAAATAAACGTTACAGTGGACCCTAGGAGGAAGTTTTCAATGGTGGGCGTTCCATCACCACTGTTTCCTGTGGTGTGGTCCACCTGATATTTGGATCTGCCTCATTTTTGGGCTCATGACCTAAAATGGATGGATGGCATGGATAAAACACTTACATCATGGTGGGGCCCACAGAGCTTTTCCAATAGCACCCAGTACTGGCATCGGTGGTGTGTGCTACACTACCAAAATCGAGTCCCATTCTTATGGCCGTGTTGTGCAGGTTTCAGGTGATGACTGTCCATCGGTCAGTTCAACACACACACACACACACACACACACACACATATATATATATATAGAGAGAGAGAGAGAGGACCCCACTGTGATTTTCGATGGAAATCCATGCCTTGCACTTGGTAGGTCGCCTCCAGGTTATGGTATGTGCCAAAACTCAGCCCTATTCAGAGCCTTGGCTGGCCACACCATCAGAAACCATGGGAAATCATGTCTAAAACATCTAAAAGCACTTGGTGGGACCCACTGCATTTTGGAGTGGCATGAAATTTGGTGTGAACCCTCATCCAAGTGGGACACACAATAGATGGGCTGGATGTCTAAAACACATCATACGGGTCCTGTATACAATCAGGAAGATTTCAATGGGCAGGCATCCATGCTCACTTGTTGTCTGTGGTGTGTCCCACCTAACTCATGGATGCGCCTGATTTTTAGGCCCATGGCTCACCATGGAAGGGTGCATCTGATTAATGGGATGGATGTCCATCAAACATCACGATGGGGCCCACAAAGCTCGACTTCATGGAAAGCAACCATGAGGTCGACTTCATAATACCTTTTACCATGCGTGTGCGTGAGAGGCACTCTCAAGTCCAACCCGTTGGACTACCTCCTCAAGTCCATCCATGTTAGGAATTGAAAATTAAATAATGCATTAATAGATGCAAATACGAGGGAGATGAGGAAAAGGGGTTGCCCACTCGGATGGACTCCATAGTGTCTATTAGAAATCCACTTCAACCATCTTTTGAGTAACCACATGTTAGAGCCATGGCCAAAAAATCATCCCCATCCATGATTCAGGTAGACCACATGATTAGAAACAGGGCAACGCTCACTCTCTAAACTGTTTCCCTTAGTGCGGCCCAACTGAACCACAGATGAACCTAATTTTTAAGCACCAGACCTAAGTTTTAGTGTTGTCTAATGGTTGGAGTAGATTGCATATAATCATCATGTGGGCCCTATAAAAATCAAGGATGGATCTCTCTCCCAACTATTTCCCTTGGTATGGCCCACCTAAATCATAAGTCAGCCTGATTTTTTGTCTATGGACCTAATGTAGGATTAAACATCTAACGGTTGGAGTGGATCTCAATAAACATCATGGTGGGCCCTGTAAAAAATAAAAGGTGAGTGTCCATCTCCACCTATTTAGAAGAAAAAGTTACATCTTCCAAAAAAGAGTTCTTAAGTCCAACTGGTTGGACCACAAGTTCTACTTCATCCATATGATAAGTGCATATTACATGCAGACCTTCCAACAGGCTGGCCCCACCACGAGGATCACCTATTAAAACGGTCAGCCCTATATACAATGTGTGTCACACCATAGAAAATATCCTCCTAACATTGGTAAATATCTAAACATAAGTGTGGTCCAATCAATGAGTATATGCTGTTAAGTTTTCAAAAGGTGATTCTCACAGTGGGAAAAACCTGTCCGACGGGTTAGATGTTGTATACACAAGAAAGGTTGAAAGTTATATGTTGGTTGGTCCAGGTCGAGACATTCTTGTTTTTAACAAGGAAATTTAGGACAGTTCACAGAGGTTGTCTCTTGACTTTTTATGGGGCCCACCTTGATGTTTATGTGGGATCCACACCTACCATTAGATGTGTAATCCCACAGTAGGCCCATGGACAAAACATCAAGCTGACCTATGATTCAAGTGGGCCATATCAGGGGAAACAATTGGGAGAGAGACACCCACCCTTGATTTTTATGTGGCCCACCATGATGATTATATTCAATCCACTCCAACCATTAGATGACATATTTAAAACTTACACTTGGGCCTTAAAGTTAGGATCATCCGTGATTCAGGTGGGCTACACCAAAGGAAACAATTTGAGGGTGAGCATTTCCTGGATACTGTTTCTAAGTCCCCACCTGAATCACAGATGGGGCTAAGTTTTTCGCTGTGGCTCTAACATAGTGCCATTCAAAAGATGGTCGTGATGGCCGAGTGGGTTTTCTCATAAACGCAACAGTGGGGCCCACCCAAGTGGCAACCCGTTTTCCTATCGCATTATTGGTGCATTAATAAACCTTAATTACTTTTCAATTCCTAAGCTGGTTAGCCCCGATGTATAAGTCCAAAGAGAACAATAAAGGTTAATAAATGCTACGAGAGGAGTCATTTCATGTGACTTTTGAAAAAGTGTATAGGGGATGTAATCTAAGCTGACCATCAGGTCTGTCACCCCATGTTTGACCTAGGGCCAGAAAATCAGCCACATCCATTGTTCAAGTGAATCATACGATTGGAAACTAGTATACAGGAAAAAGCTCACCTTCCAAACTGTTTCCCTTGTTGAGCCTACTTGAATCACATTTGGGCCTAATATTTGGGTCCCAGTCCTATCTTTTGGGGCTGCATCTAATGGGGGAGTGGATTTCACATACTCAATGCGGTGGGCCCTGTAAAAATCAACCGTCGACGTCCCTCCCTCAATCGTTTTCATTTTGTATGGCCCACCGGAATCATAGGTCAACCTTATTTTTTTACTCCAGGCCTAGCATGGCATTACACACCTAATGGTTGGAGTAGATTCACATGTACACAACGGTGGACTTCCTAAAAAATCAAGGGGAGGCCTCCAGTTCACACCTATTATGAGAAAGCAACACATTGCAAAGAAAAAAAAAAAAAAAAGGAGATATTAAGTCCAATGAGTTGGACCACAATTCATTCATATGATCACTTTAAAAGTATTAAGTGCATGTGTGACATCCAGACCTTCTCACAGGTTGGCCCTACCAAAAGGATTGCTTGGTGCAATGGTCATTGGTATCCAACATAATGTGGTTCAAGTGGTAGACTGAGTGAAGATAACCTCATTTCAACATTTGAGGTCTTGGTATCGACTCCCAAGTGGGGGGCCCAAGTGGGGGTGGCTAACATTGTGGTGTGACTAACAAGGGGTGGGTGTACCAACACTGGGGTGTGTGCGCGCTAACCAAAAAAAAAAAAGTGGTTCAACTAGTTGTATGAGAGCTAGAGACATGCCACACTAGAAACATTTCTCCAATAGAGATGATGTGAACCACATGATGCTTAGATATTACTTACCTTTGAACCAGGTAATCCTCATGGTGGGGCCAGCCTATTGGAAGGGCCAGATGTAACATAGGCTTAATACTTTGGAAGTTATGATATAGGCAGACAATAGATTTCGATTCAACCTACTAGACTCAAAATCTCCTCTTTATGGAATATGGGGAGATTTGTTTACACATGTATGTGAAATCCACTCCAACCATTAGATGTGTAATGTCATGCAAGGCCTAGAGCAAAAAAATCAGGCTCACAGCAATTCAGATGGGCCATTACCAAGGGAAACAATTGAGAGAGATGTCCACCATTGATTTTTACATGGCCCAACATAATGAGCAAGTGAAATCCACTCCAACCAATAGATGTCACACCAAAATACAGGCCCGGGCCATAAATATTAAGCCTAAACTTGATTCAAGTGAGCCCAACAATGGGAATAGTTTGGAAGGTGAGCCTTTTCCCTATACATTATTTCCAATTGTATGGTCTACCTGAACCAGGGATGGGGCTGATTTTCCAGCCCTGGGTCCAACATAGAATGATGCACCTGGATGATCTGGATGAATTTCACATTAACAAGACGATGGGCCCCACCCAAGCTGACATCCACTTTCCCAAAGGGGTTTGATGCACCTTACGGTGGGATGGATTTCACATTAACACGATGGTGGGGCCCACCAAAGCTACCATCCACTTTTCCAAAAGTTGCATTAAATAAGTCTGCTGGAACATTTATTAACATTTATTGCTCTCTAAAACTCCACCAGCTAGTTGGAAGGACAATGAGCTGCGTGTGAATATTTCTCTCACACACACACCTATAGTCCTTCAAGGAGCAAGTGCCCATAAACCAATCCAGTCGGGGACTGGGACTTGGCCACAGAGCAAGTGCCCATGAAATTTTGGGACTGGGACTTGGCCACAGCGGTTTCCACAATCCAGTCGGTTGAATTTGAGTTAAAGCATGCCCTGTGTGAAATGTTCTTATGCTTGCGTATGAAGCATCATGCTCCAACAGAATATCTAATAACTCCCCTAATTTGAGGGGCATGCGCGCTACATGTTGCATGCGAGCATGGAGCTTTAAACAATTTTTTCATTACTTCCATTTACATTGGTATGGCCCGTCAGAAATTTCATCGGTGAAAGGTTATCATCAGATGGACGGTTTGGATTTTACATGTACAATACAGTGGGCCATAACCTATATATACCAAATGAGAGAAATACTTTGATACTCTGAAAGAGTATAATGGATGATACGCAGGCAGCTAGGAAAAAAAATACTCAGAAATTGTTCACGTGGCATACAAATAATTCCAACTCAACAGTCCAATTTATGGGCACCTGTTTAATGCATTCTGAACCAAAAAATAAAAATAAAAAAAAATTCTTATCTGGTTATCGAAAATTAGATTGCGGGCCTACGGAGCAATAGAAAATGAGCTAGGATGACTTCCAACCTTTCGTGTGTGTGAAAGGTCGGACCCGCCAATAGGGGGAAACGGATTGGCTACTGACCCTGCCACGAGCGAATGGCTAGTGGTCGGCTTTCTGTTGGCACCACCACGATGTATTTCTTTCACCCATGCCGTCTGTCAAGCTGATATTTGTTTTTTTCCCTTCAGGTCTGTATGAGGTTTTTAATGGTGGACATTCAATCACTATTGTTTTCTATTGGTGTGTTCCACTTGAGCTTTAGAAATGCCTCATTTTTTTTAATCAAACCCTAAAATGATCTGTAAAAATGAATGGATGGCGTGGATAAAACATATACATCATGATGGGGCCCACAGAGAACCGACCACTAGCCAGGCTAGTGGCACCGTCACTCGCCAAACCGCGTCCCCAATAGGTTGGCCCCATTACTGAGGTTCGTGTGCAAAAGTCAGACATGGCCACTCATCCACACTTGTACTTTGCTTTTTATCAACGGATAGAAATTCCTTTCTTTGGTATGGCCAACCCATGAGCAGATAGAGTTGGATGTCTAATGCATTATCAGTAAGAAATTATCCGCTGAATGGACCGTATGTTCTGGTCCAACCAGTTGGACTTGAGAACTTCTCAATATCCAATGGCCTCATTTGAAAACATGAGTGTTCGCAATTTAGCCTGTTTAATTAGTGTTAGTATACGCTGCCACGTGTACCATTATTAAGTGCCCGTGTATCAAGCGTCACACACACGCAGACGGAGTATCAAATAAATAACAGTCTTGGAACTCTAGTAGAGGAAAATGCATGTGACCCACTTAATTGAACTACCAGGTGTCAGACGATTAAATATGAGGTCAGAGAAATATAATACAATGTCCCATCATCCTAATTAAATGGTTTGCAACTTGGCGGAAGTGGATTGGCTGTGTAGTGACGTCATCAAGTTCTATGGGTCCCGCCATGAGGTACGTCTTATATCCAAACCGTCCGTCCTTTTTTTGAGATCATTGTAACGCTTGAGCGCAAAAAAAAAAAAAAAACCCAGATCCAAAGATCCAGTGGACCACACTGCTTTGGGAGATTGAACGTAAACCATTGAAACCTTCTTGGAGTTTTGGATCAGTCTGATATTTTTTTTACCCTTAATCCAGGTATGTGTGACCTTATGAACAGTTTTGATGGCAAATAAACATCATGGTGGGCCCTAAGTATGTTTTAATGGTGAGAAGCATTGTCTCCACTGCCTTTTGTGGTGTGGTCCACTTGAGCTTTAGGTATGACTCATTTTGGGTATCATAACCTAAAATGATCTCTCCAAATGAATGGACGGTGTGGATATATAAATACATCAATGTGGGGTCCACATAAGCTTAATCTTCTTTGGACCGTACAGCCACGGACGGTGCTACCCACACCAGCAACGTTGTTGGTATAGGGTACACCAGCCAATCCGCTTCCCAACTTTGGCAGCGTTCGAGACGACCCATCAGTCGCCCACCTTGATGCACGTATGGTATATCCAAGCCGTTCATCCGCTTTGACAACTCATTTTACAGCATGGGCCCAGAAAATGATGCCGATCCAAGTCTCAGGTGGACCACACCAAAAACACCGTGGTAATCGAATTCCCACCATTGAAAAAGTTTTGGATCAAGCTGATATGCGTTTTCTCGTCATCCAAATCTGTGTGACCCATCCCTTCATCCAGATCCGCGTGACCTATCAACATGTTGGATGGCAAATAAGCATCTCGGTGGGCCATAGGGAAGTTTTTAATGGTGGGCCATCAATCACCACTGTTTCCTGTGGTGTGGTCCACCTGAGAATTGAATTTGCTTCATGTTTGGGCCATGCCCTAAAATGAGCTGTAAAAACGAATGGACATTGTGTGGATCGCCGCACCGCAACCGCGTCACCCTTCCCGTGCCAACGTTGCTACAAGTCGGTGCTCTGTGGGCCCACCAATGATGTATGTATTTTATCCACGCCATCCATCCATTTTGGCAGCTCATTTTACGGCATAAGCCCAAAAATGAAGCAGATCCGAATCTTATGTAGACCACACCAAAAGAAACCGTGATGATTCAATGATCACTATTAAAAACTTCTTGGGGCCACAATTTTTAGATCAAGCGGTATTTATGTTTTCCATTCGTTCAGGTCTGGATGCAAAACTTTGTGGCCCCCGAGACGTTTTTAACGGTGGGCATTCAATCACCAAGCGTGAGATTTAGATCAGCTTTATTTTTATTTTTAGGCTCATGCCCTAAAATGAGCTGGCAAAATGAATGGAGGGCCGCTACAAGCCCCGAACACATAGCGAGTCCAACAAAATTTGGCTAGTCTACCGTTCAATTAACGGGGCCTCCAAAGTCCAAATAGATGGATGATGTGTAAGAAATTCACACAACCAGCCAAGAAGCAGCTATTAGCCGCCCAAAGAAATACACGTAAGTGGATTGCCTATGAGTCTGTGACCCCTGGCACAGTCCCGGGCATGGAATATATCTGTTACCTGGGTCACAGGCAATCCGCTTCCCTTATCCATCACGGTGGGCCCACAGAGCTTTTTCAGTTCTAACCGGTAGCGAGGTCAGCTTCTGGCAGGATCTGCATCATGTGGTGCGGTCCGCTTCAGCCTTTGATATGCCTCCTTTTGGGGCTATACCCTAAAAATGATCTTTCAAGGGCGCATGCATGCCATAAAGCTCGTGTACATGCCACACACATGCTAGCATGATCAAATCCATCCATCATAACAAAACCACAGTATTGATAGCCTAGACCAAGAATCAAATTAATCCACTCGTCAGGTCAGCCACAGATGTATGGCTAAGAAAAACATGGCTGAAGCCGACCAACACGGCGGATGGACTGGGAGCCGATGTGCCATGCCCCTTTAGGTTCATTTGAAAATTTTTATTTTGAGTACTTCTCACGAAAATTTAATTTTTTTTTTTTTTTTTGGTGATTTTCACTTATTTAAAATCTGATTTAGAATATACCGCTGAAAAAATTGTCCTGCGACTGAACGGTTTAGATCAAGGTAGACGTGGATGCGCATGGACTGCCCACAAAACATATTCGATGTAGAGGGAGAGAAAGGGGTTCGTACCTGGAGGTGGTGGGGACCTGCCGGGTGGGGCTGTGAAAAACAAAGACACGCACGGTTAGAAGAAAGACGGGATCGGGTATTTAGGGGGAAGCGGATTGCGTACAGAGTAATCCCTGTGGGACACACTGTGATGTATGTGTCTTATCCACGCCGTCCCTCTATTTTGCCATCTCATTTTAGTAAGTGAGATTAAAATTGATGCATATCCAACGCTCAGTCGACCACATTCAGTTGAAAACTTCTTGGGGCCACAGAAGTTTTGGATCAAGCTAATATTTGTGTTTTCCCTTTTTTACCATACCTTATGAACAGCTTGTATGATAAATAAACATCACTGTGGGCCTAAGAAGATTTCAACGGTGGACATCATTCTTCCAATTGTTTCACGTGGTGTGGTCCACTTGAGCTCTGGATATGATTCAATTAATGATAAGATACATACATTCATAGTGCCCCCACATAGTTTACTCTTTTAAAATGTTGGTGAATCATTCATACAATGGAGACGTTGCACACATGCATGGCAGTCCGGCCCAAGAAGTGGGCACGTGTGAATGCAGCACGAACCAAAATCTGTCCTATTTGACTATCTTAACACCTTTATTTCGCCGCTAGAATTTGGACGGTGGATGGTAAGTAAGATATCAACGTTGCGTCTGCAATTAATCAACATCGGAGCGAATTCGGTCGGCTCGGTGTAACACTGAGTTCGCTCACGCCGTGATCACGGGCCCACCTTAATGTATGTGTTGTATATCCACGCCGTTTATCCGTTTTTCCTGATCATTGCAAGGCGTAGGACCAAAAATGAAGCAGATCCAAATCTCAGGTGGACCACACCACAGGAAAAAGTGGTGAATGATCATTAAAAACTTCTTGTGGGCCATAAAGGTTTTGGATCAGGTGGATTTTTGTTTTTTCACTTCATCCAGTTATTTGTGACTTAATCAACAGGTTTTATAGCAAAAATACATTACGGTGGACCCTAGGAAATTTTAATGGTGGGCGTTCAATCACTACTGATTCCTATGGTGTGGTCCACCTAAAATTTGTATCTGCTTCATTTTTGGGCTCATGACCTAAAATGAGCTGGCAAAACGGATGAACGGCGTGGATATACAACACATAATCAAGATAGGCCCACCATCACGGCCTGACCGAATCCACTGAACCCATGCCGGCAATGACCAGGATGGCCAGTTGCGTTCCCATGGACCAGACTACCCATAGTAAGATCAAAATCACCCACTACTGAGCTACAAATGAATAGGGGTAATTTCGTCTTTTGCAGGAAAATGTGCCGCATCCCGGCCATTCGTCAGGTGGAGGCCATCGCCAAAATACGCCCGTCCCCAAATCACACAGTCCACACATCAGGTGGTTTACACGTATATGCTGTATACGGATGGCTGTCATTTTCATCAACCGTCCAAGATTTACAAAGCATATGTGGGCCACCGATCGACGGGCCTGATATCATACCACGCAAAGAGGTACTCTTAATTTATCGCGAGATTTTAAGAGGAAAAGAAGGAGAAATGAAACCTGGAGCTCCTCCGTTAGAGCAGCGATCGAGGGTGGAGTCGACGCCGCAGTGCTTAGGGAGTTCGAGAGCTTGGGTGATGTTGATGCCTAAAGATTTGAAGAGTCCTTGGTTGGCGTAGAGGTTGCAGAGGCATACCAGATCGTTTTGTACCGCCTCCCGTAACGGTTTGCAGCACGAATCGGGCGGCGTGGTGGTGTTTAGGTAGGCGCTGCACGGTACCAGTTTCGATGCGCACGCCGGCGTTTCCTGAGCCCAACTGCCCTTTCCTCCCCCCATAACTACCATTGTCACCATCATAACCCAAACCCCAACATCGTAACCCTTGCAAAAAGCACCCATCTCTCTCTCTCTCTCGGCTTCTGGTCTTTGTGGGAATTTCAGTACTGGAGAGAGATTTTTATTTGAGTCTTCGTCTTGCATCTGTCGCGGAATAGGATGTCCAGTCTTTGTTGCCTTATTGGGCCCACGTGAAGAGATGCTCCAATGATCTAAACCGTTCATGTCATGGATTCTATGACCTTATTGCTATAAGAGGAAAACTTACGCATGGTTATATTGAAAACTGTGTTAGAGCATGTAAAGGGAGATTTTCAATAGATCATATTCGTATTCATGAATCGACGGTCTTGGTCTTCTGTGAAGAGTGATTATGGGGAAATGGATTTTTTATGATAGTACGGATATGATGGACGGTTGGAAGCATGTGACCATCTCAGCATGTGGAGTTAGTGGAGCGATACATAGTGGAAAACTGTGTCGCGACAGAGGGAACGGTAACTCTTTAACTGATGGTCTCGCGGACTACGAGCGAGTACGAGCGCTCATGACGCAGGCGGGCGCGAATTAGGTGTTACCCGGTAACAGCTTAGTGGGTGTTACCCTAACAGTATGGGGCCCATCTTGATATATTTTTTTATATATCTACACCTTCTATATGTTTTTTAATATCATTTTATACTGTGATCCAAAACTTTAACAAGATCTAAATTTCGTTAGCAACCTAGCATGTAACGGATTAGCCGGGCGCGGATTTAGGTTAAGTCCGGGGTAACAGCTTAATGGGTGAGTACCTGACCGTAGGGCCTACCTGGATGTATGTGTTTTATATCGACGCCGTCCATCCGTTTTTCCAGCCTCATTTTAGAGCATGGTATAAAAAATGAAATGGATGCAAATCTTAGGTGGGGTACACCACGGAAAAAAATTCATTGAAGGCCGACCATTAAAAACTTTTTAGTGTCCATCATCATATTTATTTACCATCCAACCTGTTTATAAGCTAACACAGACCTTTATGAAAGGAAAACACAAATATCAGCTCGATCCAAAACTTTGGATCTCACAAAAGTTTTTAATGGTCAATCATTACTGTTTCTATGTGTGGTCCACCTAAGATTTCGATCTGCTTTTTGTCTCTTTTTTTTTTTTTTGTGCCTATCCCATAAAACAAGCTGACAAAAAGGATGGACGGCGTAGATATACAACACATACATCGAGGTGGGCGCCATGGTGAGGGGACTAACCCACTAAGCCGCTACCCCAGACTCACGTAACCCCCGTCCGGATTGGCCTACGCCATCCGTGCTTTGGGCATTGTCAACATCTCTGTCAAACATCTCTGATGTCATGTGAATTTTCTTTCCTTTTCTTTAGCTATGCCTGCGCAGCGGGAGAGGGCGCATGGATCTCACGTGTGAGCCAATCGGACTGGAATCGTCATGTTGTCTGTGTGAAATCCCTATCCGTTTATCAGATGCTATCTCAATGCTAGGCGTTGGGGACAAAAATCAGCCAGAGACGTTTGCTCCTGTTGACCTACCACATGCGACAATGGGGATTGGACGCCAGCCATGGGTTTTTGGGTATGGATCATGATGAGTACTTTCATCAAACACGTTGATCATGCGTCGATACCAAAAGAGTCCGGATCCAAAGCTCAGGTGTGCCACATTTAGCTTTGAACCCTTAGTTTTAGGCACAATGTTAGATTGTTCGATTGTCGTTGGCCCATCCGAATCTTTCACATGTACGGTGAATATGATTGTCTTCATCTGATGGACGGAATGGATTTCATATATACAAATATCGTGGGCCCCACAGATGTCAAGTGCCTTACCCAATGCGTAAAACAGATGCTGCATGGGAGCGGAGCGGATTGCCTGTCACCCTGCCACGGAGGGGATTTTATTGCAATAGCCCTGTGTTGTGGCTACTTTTACTAAAAGTCCAATTTATCTTGAGGCTCATCTTTTTTAGCTATTTCATGAGAAGTTGCAAAACTTTCGGTCAAAAATGCCTCTATGACCACATTACAGTCCACAAAAGGTCGAAGCCCTCTTGTGCGTTACAAAGAGGGCTCCACGCATGGGCCCCACAATAATGCATATGTTACATACACGCCGTCCATCCATCTAGAGAGATCATTCTAGGGGATGAGCTAGAGAATGAAGTAGATCCAAAGCTCAAGTGGACCTCAACAAACAAAACAGTGGGGATTGATGTCCTACCATTAAAAACTTCTTAGGGTCACAGAAGTTTTCGATCAAGCTGATATTTGTGTGTTTCCCTTTCCATGTCTATGTGAACTTATGAACAGGTTAGATGCCGAATAAAGATCATGGTGGGCCATAGAAAGGTTTCAATGATCATGTCACTGTCCCCATTGTTTTCTTTGGTGGGGTCCAATTGAGAATTGGATCTATCTCATTCTTTTGGATCATGCCCTAAAATGATCTCTCCGAATGGACGGACGGTATGGATACAACACATACATCATGGTGGGCCACACAGAAGTTAGTGACGTCACTTTACTAGGGCCAAAGCCCCCTCGGACGTGGATTAGCTATTGAACTCAACAGTAGCATCACGAGATTTTGTAGGCCCCACCATGATGTATGTGTTGTATCCAAACCGTCCATTCATTTGGAGATATCATTTTAAACCATGATCCAAAGAATGAGGCAGATACAAGCTCAAGTGGACCCCACGATAGAAATAAGTCGGGATTGAATGCCTACATTAAAAAATTCTTTGGGCCACATAATTTTTTATCAAGTTGATATTTACGTTTTCCCTTATTCCATGTCTGTTTTAATTTATAAACATGTTAGAATTAAAAAAAAAAAAAAAATCATGGTGGGCCCTAGGAAAGTTTCAACAGTACATGTCACAATGTGCTCAAGAGGATTCCACAACGCTTAGGGGGAACCCACATTGCTTAGGAGGAATCCACACAGCTCAGGAGGAATCCATAGTGCTCGCTCAAGGAGGAATCCACACAGCTCAGGAGGAATCCATAGTGCTCGCTCAAGGAGGAATCCACATTGCTTAGAGGGATTCCACAACTGTCCCTATAGTGTGGCCCACTTGCGATATAGATCTTTCTCAAAGTTGGGCCCATGACCTAAAATGATCTGGCAAAAAGGATGGACGATGTGGCCTCAATCATTGTCTCCATGATGCGGTCCACTTGAGACTTGGGTATGCCTCACAATAGGGCCCACGACCCTACAATGATCGATGGATAGTGTGAATATAACACAAATACCATGGTGGGCCTCACAGGGCAGCCCCGCAGTTGGCCTTGATCCAACTGTTCCTTACCATGTGATCCACTTGCGACTTGATTTGTCTCATATTTGGGGGGGCCTACAGCCTAAAATGATATGAAAGAAATAGATGGGCGGCATGGATAAAATAGATACATCGTAGTGGGACCCACAGGGTGGGCCACTTGCTGGGCAGCATGGCACCCAAATGGGGCCCACATGGTGAACCTAAGGAAGGCTTCAACGGTAGCCAGTAAGCATCACTGCCCTCACTATTTTCTAATAGTGGGGCCCACAGGGCCTTTAATCAAGCTGATATTTGTGTGGTCCTTTCAACAGGATTGGATGACAAATAAACATCAAGGTGGGCCTGAAAAAGTTTCAACAGTCGACATCCCTATCCCAACTGTTTGTTATGGTATGGCCCACTTAGGATCTAGATCTTGTCCAAAATGGAGCCCAAAACCTAAAATGATATGGCAAAATGATGGAGCCTAAAGCCTAAAATGATATGGAAAAAATAATGGATAGCATAGATGAAACATATCCAACATGGTGGGTCCCACGAGGGGACCAACCGTCCATGCCCAAGAGGGCTTCCATCTCTTCATTGTCATACGCAGGAGCAAGTGGTTAGAGGGGCATTTTTGAGGTAATTAGAGGAGCATTTTCGACCAAAAGTTTGCAATTTCTCGTAAAAAGGCCAAAAAAGATGAGCCTCACGAGAAATTGAACTTTTTGTAAAAATAGCCCCAACTAGGGGCTATAGTAGTAATAATCCCGCCACATAGATATACTAGTGTCGGGGTTGTATGGGGCGCACAGAGATGTATGTGAGAAATCTACTTCGTCCATCTATTTTGAAAGGCCACAATAGGACAGGAAACTAGAAATCAGAAAGATCCAAAACTCAGGTGGGCCACACCAATGGAACAATGGGAACCAAAATGTCCACCATTGAAACCCTCCTAGAGCTAACCATGATGTTTATATTCCATCCAAACTATTAATAGGGTTATTGCCACTCAGATAAACTATAGGTACAAATATCACCCTCATACAAAACTTCTGTCACTTCCACATGTTCAATCTCCACTATTTTGTGTGGCATGGCCTACCTGAATGTTGGATTTGCCTAACTTTTAGATTCACGGCCTATTGTGGAATTTCAAAACACATGGACGGAGTGGATTTGTCATTGACATCTTTATGAGCCCCACACAGCCCTAGGCATGGGAATATCTCTATGGCCTGGGTCAATAGTAATCTGCTCCGTGCTGTACACGGTTTTCGTACCTAGATAATGCCGGGTGATAGTTCCACCATGGGAGAGGATTTTTACTGCAATGGCTCTGAGGTGTGGCTATTTTTACTAAAAGTCCAATTTCTCGTATGGCTTATCTTTCTTGGCCTTTTGATGAGAAATTGAAAATTTTACGGTCGAAAATGCACATCTAACCACCACGTGCTCAGGGGGAATCCATAATGTCCAAGGGGAATCCATAGTGGTCAAGGGGAATCCATTCGGAGGGGCATTTTCGACCATAAAATTTTCAATTTCTCATCAAAAGGCCAAAAGAGATGAGTCGAACAAGAAATTGAACTTTTAGTAAAAATAGCCACACCTCAAGGCTATTTCAGTAAAAAGCGGATTAGGTGTTACTCGAGTAACACCTTGGTGGTTGTTACCCTTACAGAAGGCCCACATTGAAGATGTGTTGTATACCCATGATATCCATCAGTTTCTCCGGCCCATTTTAGGATGTTTTCCAAAAATTAAGGAGATAAAAATATCAGGTGAACCACACCACAGGAAACAATGGTTATTGAGTGCCTCACCATTAAAAATTCCAAAGAGCCCATCCAAAGGTTCTCGTGACATTTATTTTCCATCAAACTTGTTAATAATGTCAAGAATACCTGGATGAAGGGAAAATACAAAAATCAGCTTGATCCAAAACCTTTGCAGCTTATAAAAAGCTTATTATGGTATTTCATCACTGTTTCTAGTGATGTAGTCCACCTGAGATTTTTATCTTCTTAATATTTTGGATAGATTCCTAAAATGAGATGGAAAAACAAATGGACAGCATGGATATAAAGAATATACAAGAAGGTGGGCGCCACACGGTTAGGGTAACACCCAATAAGCTTTTACCCGAGTAACAGCTAATCCACTCCTTTCCATCAGTTGGTTTTTGTAAGGAAAAGTTGGTAGGGTTAGAATCCCATGACAGGGTCAACACGATTATAAAAATGGTGGTGAAAATGATGCTTCTCACAGGGGCACTAATACATACACATCCATCTAAAATGTGGACCGTCTGACCACCTTGACCACCTTACAGTGGGTGTGTCTTTATTAAATTACTGTGATCAAAAAATCGTAACCGTTCAGTTGATGACTGTTAATCGGAGAAATAATTAACGGTAAAATGTTCACTGATCTCGTATCCCACTTTATGTGCGAATAGGCTAATTTTCATGCCAGGTGATCATCATAGTTTGGACCAACTTTTTTTGTGGAGAGGATATTTTATTTCTATGGCAAACAATAGTCGAATCATAACTGATGCATTGCCTGCATGTGATCATTTATTATTTCGTGATCCTCAATGGAAAGGACAGTCCCTTTCATAGGACTCACCTTTTTCTATTCCTGTATGCTCTTCTAATTAGCCCATAATTGCATATTTAAATCTCTCTCGTAGCAAATAACTCTTTTCACTTGATGAAAATGGACAATTACAACATTTGGTCCACAACTCATGTGTCCTACCCAATTGATCAAGGACAACCGATGAGCAAACCTATGTTCTTTAATCCACAATGGGGCCCATCATGTGAACCATTTAAGGAAGAGTTTGGTAGCTTGTATTTGGATTATATTGGAATTTAAATCACAATTACACAAGAATTGAAGTGAATTAGAATATTAGTTGTCTTTCGCAACCTGTAATTAAATTTTTGTGAAATTCAAAAATTATGTTGGACAGTCTTGAATTTTAGCTAAACAAAAATTTTGCGGTGTATTAAAAAATAACAAATTTGATAAAGTAAATCATCTTTAATAACATACATGTATGATATGTTAGATAATTATTATAATAAGCCCATTGAAAGATATACTTTTACTAAAAATTAAGCAATTCCAAGCTTAAAAAAAAAACAAAAAAAACGAGCCCACTAATTTTATATTTTATAAACAAAATCTCAAATTTTTAAAACATTAAAAGTTATATATCTATAGTCTAAAAACTTGTACACTACAAAAATTACACTATAGAAAAGTAAACCCATTGAAAGATATACTTTGACTAAAAATTAATTAATTTCAAGCTTCAGATAGCCAAAAAAAAAAAAAAAACAGGCCCACTAATTTTATACTTTAAAAACAAAATCTCATATTTTTAAGATATTGAAAATTATATATCTATAGTCTAAAAACCTATACACAAAAAAAAATTACATTATAGAAAAGTAAGCCCATTGAAATATATACTTTGATTAAAAATTAAGCAATTCCAAGCTTCAAATAGCTAAAAAAAAAAAAAAAATCAGGCTCATTAATTTTATATTTTAAAAACAAAATCTTATATTTTTAAGATATTAAAAGTTATATATCTATAATCTAAAAACCTATACACTACAAAAATTATACTATAGAAAAGCACACTTGAATTAAAAAACAATTAATTATTACAACAATTAATTTATTTTCTAACAAATTGTATTGCACCATCGTGTGTTTCCTCTTAAATTGTAAGTATTTATGGTCTTTTTGTGAGCTCTTTAAAGGATTGAGGCCTTATTATTTAGCTTAACATGTTTTAAATCTAAAATAATTATAAAATAATACTTTGATAAATATATATTCTAGGATTTTTGGTAAGACTGTTAAGAAAATCTCTTAATGCACTTTTATGATAGGGTTATCTTATAAAGGCCAAATTCTATAACCCACAAAACTCGGAACTATTGATTTCTTTATTTTAGATTATCCTAAAAGATCAATGGGGCTTAGGTTTACTCTCTGCATGACTAACAAGAAATGTAAACTATGATTTCAAATTTTAACTAAATAAGATAAATCATTTGAGTGCATAATATAAGAATTGTGTTTTAGAAAGAATGAGAACAAACCAATCATTCTTTAGCTATCATTTCTTAGTGATGTGACAATTTTACTTACTGTTTGGGCATAAAAATTATTATGGGATTTCTCAAATGAATTCCATTATGAAAGAAACACTAAGTCATTATAAAGTATTGTTTCTCTTTATGGGTATGGCACAACCAAGAGTTTCGAGATAAAGCATTGAATTGTCTAATATGCAAATGAAGAAAGTCTAATAAGGTAATTTATTCATTAAATCACAGATTATGCTATTGTTAGTGTATAAATATTAAGATTAGTGGAAGTATTGTGTATATTTCTAATGTTATTTGTAAATAATAGGTTAAACAGTGATTTTCTTAATGTTAAGTTGTTAGTTGTTTATCAATCTATTAGATTAAGGTAATAAATTTAACTATTTTATGCATATCCAGTGATTTTGTTAATATTAAGTTGTATTATTGTTTATAAATCTATTGGATTAAGGAATAAGTTTAACTATTTTGTGCTTAAAGAATGTTGTTTGGTATGCATTATGTAATAGGCGACAGGGAGCCTAGTGTTCAGTCTACTCTTACTTATACCGACATATAGCTCGTTAAAATCTATTTATGAAGATACTTATGTTGAATAAAGAATTTCGCGCTTACTTTTGATCATTTCATGTTCTATTGAATATTCGAATTTAGATATTATCGGTTGCCTTAATAGTAAGTATTCCACATCAAATTACATTTTCCATGGTAGTTAGGAGAGTTGTATTGAAAAAAAATGTCATACATTTTCCATGATGGTTAGGAGAGTTGTATTAAAGAAAAAATGTCATGAGAAAAAACCTACAGTTTTATGAACCATTAAAGCGTGATGCATCAGTTGGTACAATGCTAAGTGTCTAACGATAAAACTACAAAACACTATTTTAGGACTTCGGATTTAGAATTATTTTCCTATGCTACCATGTTAATTTTGTTGCAATAAATTTAATAACAATAAGGTCCGACTAAGTTAATTATATAGACTTTTAAAACTGTTATTGCGATGGAGATGGTATAATATCCCTTAATATCATTCGTGCATATCGATACAACGTTGTTAATTACGGATCTACTAATGAAGAACTTATCTCCTAAGTTCTATTAGATGTCTGTAACTTAGAAATGAGAGGCTAGTTCATATGATGTGTTAAATTAGTAAGAGTTTGATCTATGTATCTAGGTATTTTTAATGTAAACACATTCAATATATATTGACGATTTTGTAATAAAAATTAAGTTTTTGCTTCCAATTAATGTACACATATTTTACAAGTGGAATTATCTAGTTCTTATTAGAGACATAAAATATCTGTCAGTAGATATGGTTGGAGCACTTGAAAATAAGCACATATGATCACATCGAATGAATAATTTTTATAGCATACTACCACACTTGAGGTCTATGTTGTTATGATTACTAGTATTTGTGATTGTGATTAGTTTCACTTTGTAAAGATTAAACATTGTAATGATTAACACGATCCAATATTAAAGGTGTTAATGGATGGGGGATTTGAGAGTATGCACTTGAAAATTTTACGTCAGGATCCCATCTACTTGCCGGATCCAGGGTTAGAGTTTAGTCAATGTTAGCCCCATAGAGCTTGAGCACTTATCTTATTTTGCCAACACGGAAAGTGGACCTTCCAGATAGCTTCTCCTATTAACACAAGGCATTAAATTATCTACATGGTCTGCATCGGCTCCATCGCAACGACAATATATGAGAAAGACTTTGATAGTCAAGTTGAGTGTGATGGATGACACACCATCAATTATGGGGTGTTTGGATCATAAGTTACTTAATATAATCAACTCATGCCTCAAGTAATATATCTTGATTTCTACTCCTTTTTTTCTAGTCATTAAACAAAAGTGATTAACTTTAAATAAAAAAGTTACTTATAATTGATTATAAACCCACTTATCTCAAATAAGTTACTTATCAACTGCTCTAAGTAGAAAAAGTAAGTTATTAGGTGGTATCCAAATAGACCTTTGTAGATCACTTAAAAGTTGTATATGTGGATAATGAATATTTCAAATTAAACTGTTCAAATTTTTTATCTAGTAAACAAAAACATTACTCCTAGTTGATTAGCTAACTATTTGACACATCATGCATCATACCAAGTCCGAGTAAGAAATATGCTACATCTTTGAGTACCTGAAAGATGTAGCATATTTCTTACTCAGACTTGGTATGATGCACGATGTGTAGGCACAAGGCATACATTGGCTCTCATGTAGAGTGAACTAAATTGCTTGTGCTTACTATCACTTAATAGCTATTTTAAAATTGGATTCATCAAACAGACCTAATCTCTTATTCGTGGACACTTATTTATTTAAACAAGAGCTTGGTATATTTTCATATTTAATGTCCAATAATGCCCACCAATCAAATAGCTAGCTAATCAACTAGGAGTAATGTTTTTGTTCACTAGAGAAACAATTTGAACAGTTTAATTTGAAATATTCATTATCCACATATGTAACTTTTAAGTGATCTATGAAGGCCCGTTTGGATACCACCTAATAACTTACTTTTTCTACTTACAGCAGTTGATAAGTAACTTATTTGAAATAAGTGTGGCTTATGATCAATTACAAGTAACTTCTTTATTTAAAGTTAATCACTTTTGTTTAATGACTAGAAAAAAAGGAGTAGAAATCAAGATATATTACTTAAGGCATAAGTTGATTATATTAAATAACTTAGGATTCAAACACCCCCTAAATTGATGGTGTGTCATCCATCACACTCAGCGTGACTATCAAAGTCTTTCTCATTTATTGTCGTTGCGATGGAGCCGATGCAAGCCATGTAAATAATTTAATTCCCTGTGTTGATAGGAGAAGCTATTTGGAAGGTCCACTTTCCGTGTTGGCAAAATAAGATAAGTGCTCAAGCTCCAAGGAGCTAACATTAACTAAACTCTGACCCTGGATCCGGCAAGTAGATGAGACCGTGACGTAAAATTTTCAAGTGCATACTCTCAAAGCCCCCATCCATTAACACCATTAATATTGGATCGTGTTAATCATTACAATGTTTAATCTTCACAAAGTGAAACTAATCACAATCACAAATACTAGTAATCATAACAACATAGACCTCAAGTGTGGTAGTATACTATAAAAATTATTCATTCAATGTGATCATATGTGCTTATTTTCAAGTGCTCTAACCATCTTTACTAACAGATATTTTATGTCTCTAATAAGAACTAGATAATTCCACTTGTAAAATATGTGTACATTAATTGGAAGCAAAAACTTAATTTTTATTATAAAATCAGTCAATATATATTGAATGTGTTTACACTAAAAATACCTAAATGCATAGATCAAACTCTTACTAATTTAACACATCATATGAACTAACCTCTCATTTCCAAGTTACAGACATCTAATAGAACTTAGGAGATAAGTTCTTCATTAGTAGATCCGTAATTAACAACGTTATATCGATATGCACGAATGATATTAAGGGATGTTATACCATCTCCATCACAATAACGGTTTTAAAAGTCTATATAATTAACTTAGTCGGATCTTATTGTTATTAAATTTATTGCAAAAAATTAACATAGTAGCATAGGAAAATAATTCTTAATCCGAAGTCCTAAAATAGTGTTTTGTAGTTTTATCGTTAGACACTTAGCATTATACCAGCTGATGCATCACGCTTTTATGGTTGATAAAACTGTAGGTGTTTTCTCATAACATTTTTTTCTTTAACACAACTCTCCTAACCATCATGGAAAATGTATGACATTTTTTTTTTCAATACAACTCTCCTAACTATCATGGAAAATGTAATTTGATGTGGAATACTTACTATTAAGGCAACCAGTCATATCTAAATTCGAATATTCAATAGAACATGAAATGATCGAAAGTAAGCGCGAAATTTTTTATTCAACATAAGTATCTTTATAAATAGATTTTAACGAGCTATATGTTGGTATAAGTAAGAGTAGACTGAACACTAGGCTCCCTGTTGCCTATTACATAATGCATACCAAACAACATTCTTTGGGCACAAAATAGTTAAACTTATTCCTTAATCAATAGATTTATAAACAATAATACAACTTAACATTAAGAAAACCACTGGATATGCATAAAATAGTTAAACTTATTACCTTAATCTAATAGATTGATAAACAACTAACAACTTAACATTAAGAAAACCACTGTTTAACCCATTATTTACAAATAACATTAGGAATATACACAACACTTCCACTAATCTTAACATTTATACGCTAACAATAACATAATCTATGATTTAATGAATAAATTACCTTGTTAGACTTTCTTCATTTGCATATTAGACAATTCGATGCTTTATCTCGAAACTCTTGGTTGTGCCATACCCATAAAGAGAAATAATACTTTATAATGACTCAGTGTTTCTTTCATAATGGAATTCATTTGAGAAATCCCATAATAATTTTTATGCCCAAACAGTAAGTAAATTTGTCACATCATTAAGAAATGATAGCTAAAGAATGATTGGTTTGTTCTCATTCTTTCTAAAATATAATTCCGATATCATGCACTCAAATGATTTATCTTATTTAGCTAAAATTTGAAATCATAGTTTACACTTCTTGTTAGTCATGTAGAGAGTAAACCTAAGCCCCATTGATCTTTCAGGATAATCTAAAATAAAGAAATCAATAGTTTTGAGTTTTGTGGGTTATAAAGTTTGGCCTTCACAGTTGTTTGAATTTGGGAGATAACACTGCCCCGAAAAATAGTGTAAAATAAAATATAATTACGTGTGTTTCTATACATGTAAAAATTGTAGGACTTGCCATGATGAATATATTATATCCATACCATTCACTCATTCTGTGAGCTCATTTTAGGGAATCCTAAAAAAAGAGGCAAATCCACTGCTTAAATGGACCACATTAGATGAAGCAATGGTTATAACGAACCTCAATTGTTAAAAGTTAATACCTTAATAGGGCCCACACTGATGATTATTTCTCATCCAACCTATTCATGAGATCATCAGACATGGATAAAATGAAAACATAAAAATCAGCTTGATCCAATTTTTTTGTGGCCTCCAAGTAGTTATCAATAGTAGGCGTTCAATTCCCACTGTATAATATGGTATGGTTCGCTTGAGTTTTAAATCTACCTCATTTTTTGGCTCGTGCTCTAAAGTGAGTTGGCAGAACAGATGAACGATATGGATATGAATTATACATCATGATGGACCTATAGTTTTTTTGTCCCAAACTAATATCATCCCGCCTCTATTTTGTGCCAAAACTTTCAAGTTGTCACCATCAACCTTGGGCGAATAGTTGAATTAATAAGTGTAAATAATGATAAGTATTTTACAATATATTTTAATTGTAACTTGGAAATCAAACAAGCCCTTAAAACTTTAGCATGCACGTTAGGTAATTTCAAAATTCGATCCATGAAATTATTTTACTAAGGCCTTGTTTTAAATAAAAAAATTCAAAATTAAATTTTGATTTACTTAGTGCAAGTGCGAGAATGTAAAACTTAAATTTTGTGGGCCATGGCCAATCAATGAATTTAATTAGATCATATTAATCGAATCATATTGATGATTGTGTGAACGTGATTTAAGTGAAGGGATGGTACTTGTGATTGATATGATGATTATGTGAACATGATTCATATTAACAATCGGATCATATTAACCAAATCATATTGATGATAGATCATCCCTTACCATTATAAGATTAGATATGATCTTCAAATTCTTTCCAACTCTTGATTATTTTTTTTTTAGTACACACACCCAACTGTTAGTCACAGTGCAATGTTAGCCACCACTACTGGGGACTCGATACCAAGACCTTAGTGTTGAAACGGGGTTATCTTCACTTAGTCTACCACTTGAGCTATGGATGGGGGTGTTCTAACTCTTGCATTTGCATAGAGCCTGAACACGAGTCAAGTTTGAGTCAAGCTAGGCCAAGCTTAACTTAGCTCGACCCCACCATGACCCAAGCTCGAGCTTAGCTCAACTCAGCTTTTGAACTCACCCATCAAGCTCTCCTCGGCTCGCTGGTTCGAGCCGAGTCGAGCTAGTATTGAGTCAGGTTAAGCGAGCTGTTTAAGTCGAGTCATAAGTCGAGTCAAGTTGAGTTAGAATTATATAATTTTTTTAAATCATAATAAAATCATTAAAATTATAAAATCAAGATTGTTCATTGTTGGGTAAAAGGCAGGTAAAATCAAAATGTTATATGCTCGCCACTCGCTACCACTCGAGTAGGATAAAAGGAAGGAGTTGGGTATTAACTTTTAAGTTATAAGTTCTAAAATTTCCCGCTCGAGTAGGGAAATGGTACTATGCGCTCGACCGCATTGTAGCATCTCGTAAGGTCGAGTGTTGTCAACGCGTTAGCCATTCAATGGTGAATTTTAAAATAAATGGCGAGATTTATTGGCTGCAGTAAAATAAGAAAATTGGTGAAACCAGTAATATGGGGCCGAGCAATTACACGACCCTTTAAAAATGAATTTTATCCCATTGCAACCCTAGCCATGTAATCTTCTCTCCCTATCCCTACCAACAGCCACCCCTGCCTCCACCTCTCTCTCTCTCTCTCTCTCTCATTTCCTCCCCTCATTTCCCCCCCTTGTATTCATTATTCAAAACTCTCTCAATCTAGTTTTTCCCTGTCTTCACGCTTAAGCATGCGTGGAAGAATCGAGGTTTTTGTTCTAACATTTTTTTAGTAACATTAGGTATATTTCGGGGAGGAAGAAGCGGGCATCTTCTGTGAATCACATCCATGTGGGCAAGTTTCTCTTGATTTGATGCAATTGCTTGTTATAGGGTAAGTCATCCCCAAATACCCAAATTGATTGTTGAAAGGAAATTGCTCTATTTGGTGAACACCTAAGCATGAGTTAATCTCTCCTTTTAACTAATACTATTTATGCATCGGAGATGATGATTTCTAATACCTTGGTACTTTAACACTAACTCATTATGTACACTGGAGATACAGATCTCTATTATATAATGAGATCAGCTCAAATTTAGGTGTTTACCAAATAGGGCCTACGTTATGGTATTATGCTTTGTGCTTTCTTTGTTTCTTGATTATTCTCCCCTATGAACTTGTACTGGCTTCTATTTTTCTTATAACTGTATTAGATGGTAAGGATTGTTTGATCATTGTTGTTGTTGTGATATATTTTGGGTGTATGAATGATATGCCCAGTTGTGCTATTTTTATTTTTAGCAATCACTTGTTGGCATTGCTTAGTAATAATGATGCATGCATGTGTTTTTTAGGTATAGTGAATCCAAGTCCCTGATGCAGGGGCATGTGATGATCTAACCCTAGATGCATGTATATCAAGTTGGAAGATATTCAAATAATAAAATTACGAAACTAACTACTTTCAATCAGAGGAAACTAACAAATCTCAACACGAAGATGAAATCCGTCCGTCCGGATCATGCCCCTTTGCATAAAACCATGTAAAATCGTAAAACATGGAGGATCTAGGGATATGAGGATATCCCAGATCTAGCATAAACCAGTCCACAGTCAAGTTTGGATCCGGTTATCGTGGCTAGGCATCCCTCTTTTCGATCGTACCAAAAAAGGGGGGGGTTCAGAAAAGGACGAGGGATGTCGAAAAACAATGGGTTATCATGAAGTACGAATTAGGAATCAAAAGAAGCTTACCTTTCCTCACACCTTGAAGAAAGAGAGAAGAGAAAACGAAAACTTCCGGGATGGAATCCTCAATACCCGAGCGTCAATCCTGAAACCCTAATCTCTCAACAAAGAGGAAGAAACTCACGAATTTTCTATTCATTCAATAAATTCGAAATAGGGTTCTCACAGTATATATAAGCTACGAAAATAAAAAAAAGTGCACTAAAGTGCCTGAAAACCAAAGAAATAACATAAAAACGTCTAAAGTAAATAACGACACTAAAGCGCCTAGAAACAAGGAAATAAATAGAAAAGCGCCTTAATGTAAATCCGCTCCATGGTCCAGCGATCATGATGCTCCTGTGCGATCTTGCACCTCACGTACTCGTAACGCGTCAGAAAATGGGCCCAATGGGCCCGGCGTCCATCCACATCAACTCGTCTGCTCCAACACTCGATCTGCGACGTCGCCTCCTCTGGTACACTCTAAAGGGTGCACCATTGATGTCCGCATCACCCTGATTATAGAGAGAACCTACTTGAGGACCTACATCGCAAATGATTTTAATGGATTTAGCTGAAGCTATGAAATCATTTATTGCATTTTATTCCCTTTTATTGTGGATTTAAAACACGTTAATTCAATGACAAGAATTATGTTCCTTCGTTGTTGTGATCATTGGACCTAATTGTACTGTTTGATGAAATTTGCAGAATTTAACTTATCCTGCTGTTCTATATCCAAACATAAATATTATGCTTTCATCACTTTCTTCTCTAATTGATTCAAGTTAAATAACAATTTTTTTTCAGTAAAACAATGTTTCTCCAATATACATATTAATACATACATTGGGCACATCCTTTCTTTTTTTTTTGTGGTATGCTTGGATTACTGAATAGTTGTCTTGTATATATGTAGGTGCAGTGAGTTTGTTACCATCACAGAAAGAGGTTGCTTGTTGGATGTGTTTGTACGTGCAGAGATGCAATGACTTCTTTTCTAGGTGCAAGTGAAAATGGAGGGCAATGTTGAATGTTTACAGGTGCAAGGCAAGAGAGGATGAAGGGAAAAGTGATCTCATTTGTAGGTGTAGGCAACTTGGTTTGAGAGTTGGGTGTGACTCAGCATCCATCCGGTCTTGTCAGGTTTTTTATTACTATAAAATATGTTCTTTTACCCGTTGCTGGTTGTCATTCATATGACCCGTTGTTGTTGTATTATTGGGGAGGGGCTTGTTTCAAGTGCTTCTTCTAGCCCTCATGTATTGTTGGGGAGTGGCTTGGGATGTTCTTTTTGTTCTGTTTTTTATTTTTTTTAATGTTATTCATTGGCTTATACGATAGGTGAGACCCAATTTTTTGTGGAGCCCACCCATTACATTTTTTCAATTATCAACAAAGTTACATTTTTTGCGGAGCTCTATAGAATTGATGTATATTTTTACCATTATCAACAATATTACATTTTTTGTGAAGCTCATCCGAATTGATGTACATTTTTTTGAAAAAGAATGTAGAATGAATATGAATTGTGTAAAATTAATGCGGAAGAATGTGGATTGTTTCTGTATATGGGTTGAATGTGTAAGGGATGCGGATTTGTGTATTTTCATTTTTATTTTTTATTGTGCATTGAATATGAATTTTTCGTTTGGAGCTTTGTAGACTTGATGCAAGGATCAAGCAGAACCCTACTGCCGTGTAGCAGTTGGAACGTGAGCTATGGGCCATGTCTTCCTTTGATTATTAAGAATTTATGTTCTTCCTCATCAAGTTGTTATGGCGGGCAGATTTAAAGGATCTAGTAGACAAAGATGCCAAAGAGAAATCTGATGGGCTAGAGAACTTTGAATGGCAGTATGCTACTAGCCTTGAACATTCAAGGCAGATTGTTGGGAGCGAACAGAACATCGTAGGCATTACAGTAGTTTTTTTAGGTCATTTATTGTTAGTTGAAGAGGTCTTTATTGTAGCCTATGATTGCTATATGTGTTGAGGTGTGGAGCCAATCCCACTAGGAAGTGGTCGGGTGCCCGACGGTCAAGTGGACCGGGCGCCTGGTGCCTAAGGCGGGCGCCCGACCATGTTTGGTCGGACGCTCGAAATTCGGGCAGATTTTCCCGAACACGCTGGACACTTCTTGTATTGGGCGGGCGCCCGACCAAGCTTGATTGGACGCTTGACCGAATGCGAAGTGATTTGCGGGCTTTCCTATTTTAGGTTCTATTTTTGGGATTTACTATATAAAGGGATGTAATCCAAGATTAGGGTATATAATTAGGTTTTCTATATGTCCAAGGTGAGAAAGAGGGAAGAGGTTAGCAAAAAGGGCCATCTCTGTGTACGGGAGCATCAGATAAGATGAGTATATTTCTTGTAAATTTGTCTTCTTCATAGTGGAACTTGCACCCGTGGTTTTTTACCCTTGTTGGGGTTTTTCCACGTAAATTTTGTCTTATGGATTGTTGGTTTGTTTCAATATCACTTCTAGTCATTATTTCTTCCTGTTTATCGTTTGTGGGTGAGACCGGAGATTGAATCTCGATTCACCGGCATTGTTGGCGTACTGTGCAATAACTGGTATCAGAGCTATTGGTTTAGTTCAAGTGGGAGCGATGATGTAAGAAGGGAAGACTAGTATTAAGAAGTTTGATGGTTCAAACTTTACCTTTTGGAAGATGCAAATGGAGGATTATATGTATCAAAAGGACCTTTATATTCCTTTAGAAGGAAAAATGGAAGAAATCAAAGAAGATGACAGATGATGAATGAGCTTTAGTGGATCGAAAGGCTTTAGGAACGATCCGACTCTCTTTGTCTAAGAGTGTTGTCTTCAATATATCCAAAGTGAAGACCAGAAAAGAATTAATGCAAGCTCTAGCTACGATGTATGAGAAACCCTTAGCATCCAACAAGGTTCATCTCATGAAACGGTTATTCAATATGAAGATGTCAAATGATGGGGGTGTGGTTGAACATTTAAACGAGTTCAATATAGTCACGAGCCAATTGGAATCCATTGGCATCACTTTTGATGACGAGGTAAGGCCGCTATTGATCTTGTCTAGTTTGCCAGATAGTTGGGATGGTTTGGTGCTTGCCGTGAGCAATTCTTCAGGAACGACAAAGTTGAAATTCGATAATGTGGCCGGTCTAATTCTAAGCGAAGAATCTAGAAGGAAGGCATTAAGAATTTCAGGGGATTCTGGGAATGCTCTAAATGTTGAAGGAAGATGAAGATCGTTGAACAAAGGAGGCAATAAACACGGGCGTTCTAAGTCAAGGAAGAAGTCCAAGGGATCGAAAGACAAGGACGGGTGTTGGCATTGCGGGAAGAAGGGGCACATGAAGCGTGATTGCAGGGCACTTAAGAAACAAGAAGGAAGCTCTCAAGGTGGGAAAGATTTGGTGAATCTATCTGAGGAGAATGACACAGAGGCATTGATCTTGTCTCTTGATGTGCAGAATGAGTCTTGAGTTATAGACTCAGGTGCTTCGTTTCATGCCACTTCGTCAAAAGAAAGTTCTTTGTGATTATGTGTCAGGTGACTTCGGGAGAGTCTACCTGGGTGATGATGAGTCATGCAGTATTGTTGGCAAGGGAGACGTTCACTTAAGTCAGAAAGACGGAACGGTCTTGAAGTTGAAGGATGTCAGACATGTATCGAGTTTGAGACGAAACTTGATCTCTGTAGGGCAGTTGGTCGATACTGGATATGTAACGACATTCACCAGTGATTCCTAGAAGGTCACAAAAGGTACCTTGGTGATATCTCGAGGTAAGAAGGAAGGTACTTTGTACGTGACTTTTGGATCATACAGTTTACTCGCAGTCGCATTAACTGGAGTGAACGAGCGGTTATGGCATCAGAGGCTGAGACATATGAGTGAGAAATGGATGAAAGTGCTATTGTCAAAAGGGAAGCTACCAGGGTTGAAGTCTATCGACTTGGAATTTTGTGAGGACTGTGTGTATGGCAAGCAGAAGAGAGTAAGTTTCAAGAAAACAGGACGAGCTCCAAAGATGCATCTATTGGAACTTGTATACACTGATGTATGGGGACCGGCACGGGTATCATCTCTTGGTGGTTCACATTACTTTATTTCCTTTATTGATGATGCTAGTAGAAAACTGTGGGTCTATTTCTTAAAACATAAATCTGAGGTGTTTGATGCATTTAAGAAGTGGAATGTATTGGTAGAAAATGAGACAGGTAAAACTGTAAAGTGTCTCAGATTTGATAATGGGAGAGAGTATTGTAATAACAGATTTGAAGGGTATTGTGTAGCAAATGGGATCAAACATAAAAAATAATTTCAAGGACACCGCAGCAGAATGGTATGGCTGAGCGCATTAACAGGACTATCCTTGAGCGCACTAGGAGCATGAGGCTACATGCAGGGTTGCCCAAAACTTATTGGGTAGATGTTGTGAATACTGCCGTATATCTTATCAATAAAAGTCCCTCAGCACCATTGGATGATTGGTTACCAGAAGAAACGTGGACTGGGAAATAAGTGAACCCTGCACATCACAAAGTGTTCAGTTGCACTTCGTATGTTCACATTAATGTAGAACACAAAAAATAAGTTGGATGTGAAGTCCAGGAGGTGCACATTTATAGGTTATGGGCAGCATGAATTTGGCTACCGATTTTAGAATACAGAGAACCGAAAAATCATCAGAAGCAAGGACGTAGTCTTTAATGAAAAAGTGATGCATAAGGATAGCTTGCAGCAAAAGCAGAATAAGGTCGATGAGAAAGAATTCGTAGAGTTGGAAGAATTACCGGACACAGGTATTACAGTGCCACATGATGAGCATGCACAGGAGCATGATGAGGCGGAGCCGCAGACACCGGTTGTGAGGAGGTCTACTCGGGAGAGGAGACCCAAGGTCGAATACTCACCTTCCTTATATTATCTGCTGCTGACAGATAATGGTGAGCCAAAGTGTTTTGAACAGGCATTACGGTTTGATACACATGTTAAGTGGGAGCAAGCTATAGATGATGAGATGGACTCTCTTGAGTCCAATCGTATGTGGGAGCTCGTCACTTTACCTAGGGGTAAGAAAGCTCTTTATAACAAGTGGGTTTACAGACTTGAAAGATGAGCATGATGATTCGAAGGGATACAAGGCCAGATTGGTTGTGAAAGGGTTCCAACAAAAGGCAAGTATTGAATTCATTGAAATATTTTCATCAGTGGTGAAGATGTCTATGATTCGTATGGTCTTGAGTATAGTGGCTACAGATGACTTATATGTAGAGCAGCTAGATGCTAAGACAGCCTTTCTTCATGAGGACCTTGAATAAGAGATATATATGCATCAACCGACATGATATGTAGCACCAGGAAAGAAGAACAAAGTGTGTGGACTGAAAAAGAGTCTATATGGCCTGAAGCTGGCCCCGAGAAAGTGGTACAAGAAGTTAAACAGTTTCATGTTGGAAAACGAGTTTAGGAGATGTCATGCAAACCACTGTTGCTATTTGAATAAGTTTGATACATCGTACATCATCCTTCTTCTATATGTTGACGATATGCTTATGGCCGGATCAAGCCCGAAGGACATCTCAGATCTCAAAAGATAATTGTCTAGAGAATTTGCCATGAAGGATTTAGGAGTTGCAAAACAAATCCTAGGCATGAGGATAAAGCGTGACAGGGAAAACAAGAAGCTAGTTTTGTTACAGGCAGAGTACATAACCAAGATACTTGATCGATTCAGTATGGGAGATGCTAAGCCGATTAACACTCCATTAGCTAACCACTTTAAGCTTTCAAAGGAGTAAGGTGTGAAGACGCAGGAAAAATGGGACTACATGGCTTAAGTCCCTTATGCGTCAGTTATAGGGATCCTCATGTATGCTATGGTTAGCACGATGCCAGATATTGCTCAAGCAGTGGGAGTTGTTAGCAGATTCATGAATAACCCAGGGAAGGAACATTGGGAAGTTGTGAAGTAGATCGTCAGATACCTAGTAAGTACTGTGGATGTAGGCCGCTGTGTTATGGATGATCGAAAATCAAGCTACAAGGCCATGTCGATTCAGATTTAACAGGGGATATTGACAGAAGAAGGAGTACAACAGGGTATGTCTTTACTTTGGGTAGTGTTGCAGTCAGTTGGGTCTCTCAGTTATTGAAGATAGTATCCATTAGTACAATGGAAGCAGAGTATGTTGCAACTACATAAGCATGTAAGGAGATGGTATGGATGCAAGGTTTTATGAAAGAGTTGGGAAAAAAGCAAGCAAATTGCAAGCTGTACAGTGACAGTCAGAGTGCAATACACTTGGCTAAGAATTCAGCATTTCATTCAAGGACCAAGCATATTGATATCAGATATCACTTCAAATGTTCGTTACTGGAAGATGAATCGATTGTTTTGAAGAAGATCCATATAAGTGAGAACCCTAGCGGATATGTTGACCAAGGCGGCACACGGGAGAAGCTGAAGCTTTGTTCAGCTTTGATTGGTCTTTAGGCTTGAAGACGGGAAGGTGGTGCCTTCGGAAGTAGAAGACGAAGGACTACAGTGATGTGTCTCCAAGTGGGAGATTGTTGAGGTGTGGAGCCAATCCCACCAGGATATGGTCGGGCGCCCGACAGTCAAGTGGATCGGGCGCCCAGTGCCCAGGGCGGGCGCCCAACCAAGTTTGGTCGGACGCCCAAAATTCTGGCAAATTTCTCCGAACACGTTGGACACATCTTGAATTGGGCGGGCGCCCGACCAAGCCTAACTAGGTGCCCGACCGGACGCGAAGTAATTTGCGGGCTTTCCTATTTTGGGTTCTATTTCTGAGTTTTACTATATAAAGGGGTGTAATCCGGGATTAGGGTATGTAATTAGGTTTTTTATACGTCCAAGGTGAGAAAGAGGGATGAGGTTAGCAAAAAAGGCCATCTCTGTGCATAAGAGCATCGGAGAAGGTGAGTATATTGCTTGTAACTTTGTCTTCTTCATAGTGAAACTTTGCACCCATGATTTTTCACCTTGTTGGGGTTTTTCCACGTAAATTCTGTCTTGTGGATTGTTGGTTTATTTTAATATCGCTTCTAGTTATTATTTCTTCTTGTTTATCATTTGTGGGTGAGACGGGAGATTGGATCTTAGTTCACCAGCGTTGTTGGCGTGCTGCGCAACAATATGCATGATGATGATGATGATGATGAAAATTATATTTTCAAATTGAATTCTTAAATAGGGGAAGTGCATAATAAATCGAATGATTTGAGCAATCTTCATATGTGTAAGAGCTTATTATGGGATACTGTTTTGCCTTACCGTATTACTATCCTTCTAAGTGATATGTTTTGCTTTGCCTTATTACTATTCATTTTATTTTTAAAAAAATGTGATTTTTTTTGTGTATATTGGTTGAATGACTCCTTAATGTGAAACAGTAGGGATCTTTTGCGTCTATGAGTTGATTGTGGACTTCTTTATTTTGTACATGAAATTGTCATTGTTGACATATAAGTCCATTGCTTTTGAATTTTTTCTAAGGCGTAATGGATCAAAGATTTTTTTTTTTTAATGGTGGGAATGAGTTCATCTTTAGTAGGCAAATCGGATCATAGTCATTAAGGGCAGTGTGAAATAACCATGGTCATATCAGGCCCACTTCTATTAGAACATGGAATGAATGTGCTGGTCTTTTCTTTTCTTTCCTTTACTTTTCCTTTTTTTTCTTCTTTTACATATATATGGGTTGAATGTAGAATGAATATACACTAATTGTGTAAATTGATTAAACGTGAATTTTTTTTTTTTTTTTTAAACGTGGGATGGATGTTGACTTGGTATGCTGTTGTTGCATCTTCTTGGTTCTGGCTTTTAGCATACATGCAGTGGGTTTGGTTACCGTCACAGGAAGAGGCTGCTTGTTGGATCTATTTGCAGTTGTAGATACAGTGAATTCTTTTTCAGGTGTAGGTGCAGGGTGTAGATGGAGGGCAATGTTGGATGTTAAGATATTCTTTTCCGCATATGAGCTGGGGGTGTTGCTGCCAAGCTAATGCTTCCGATTTTTTCTGTTGTGTTACACCTAAAAGGCTAACTTATTAGGTGGAGTAACCCCAGGATATATGAAGACAAACTTCTTCCCCCTCCCAACCGATGTGGGATAAACCAACCCCCTCCCCATAGCGAAACCTGGGGCGTGCAACACATATGCACTGGGGCCTCCCCCTCCTCCCGTTCATGTGAGCCTGGGGTATGGACCGAGCGGATAACCTAAGCTTTGATACCACTATTGTGTCACACCCAAAAGGCTAACCTATTAGGTGGAGTAACCCCTGGATATGTGAAGACAAACTCTGCCCCATCCCAACCGATGTGAGACAAACCAACAATTTCTCTGCATATGAGCTGGGGGTGTTGCTGCCAAGCTAATGCTTTTCATTTTATAAGCCTTATTTGCCAATAAATTGTAGTCATAGCAGGCCAAGTAGAATTCACCATGGTCATATTGGGCCGCTTTCAACACTGAAGTTAATGGTATAATAAAGTGAAAACAATTTTCACTTATGATCATGAACAACATGACCAGATACGATACGACACAAATTGTCCAAAGACATGAACAACATGGCCAGATATGATCATGAGTGGACAACCCCTTATTGACAAGTGATGGTTCAATTCAAATCAATAAAATAAGATCATCAATTTTTCTTCTTCTTATTTGAATAATGTGACTTCTAGAGTGTTGTGCATATGAAACTTCTGGGAAATTTTGTAAGACAGTTTGACCGAATATGCTTATGAGCAGTTAGAAGGCAGCATGAGCTGCAATTGAGTGCTGCAGAGATGAAAATGTTAAGGTGGACGTGTAAAAAGGTTAGGAAGATATAATTACGAATGAGGTCAACCAAAGCTACCTAGTAGTAATCTCAATGAGATACAATGATGGAGAATAAATTGAGATGGTTTGGTCATGCGCAGTGAATAACAAAACATTGATTGAGGTTGAAGGTCCTGAAAAGCATATGAGATGATTGATCAAGGTGGCGAAAAGGGATACAAAGGATGGAAGAAAGGGGGAAAAGTGCAAAAGAATCAGATGTAAGAATAAAAATAACTTCTGAGATGATGGGGACTAAAGAAGAACAAGAGGCATCCATTAAAGAAGACCCTTCCCCTTGTTTAGCTTGTTCATTTGTAGGGCCTTGGATAGGAATGACTTGCAAAATTGGATTTATAAGGCCAACCTCAAATAGCCTAGACAAGGCAATGGCAACAACGATGATGATGAATCATGTGAATTGCTCTTATTTGAAAAAAAAAGTGGTTGACAGAAAAGCTTAGGGTGTATTTGGATGCACTATTGAATTGAATTGCAATTGTTAGTCTTATAAAGTAGAAAGAAAAAAAATGATAATTTTGATAATTTCGTTTTGTAGCATCCACATTGAAACCATGGATTAGATCTTTCAAAAGAAAAAAAATGAAACCATGGATTGGGCTCAAACTGGCTTTTTTTTTTTTTTTAATGAAGAGCAACTGGCAAATTTCGTTCCTTCCAAGCTGGACTTAAATGGCATGTAATGCAAGTTGAGGGCTACGTCTTCAATATGAATGCTAATAAACGTCATCAATAGTTGTCATCTCCTCTTCATTAAACAGAACATTCATGACTCAATTCACTTTTGTATCCAAACACAGCCCTCGTCCCTTAAGAAACTATTACAATCATCCAAGAAACTATAATCATCTGCGCAATCAGATGCAAGATACAAAAAAATGCCATAATTATCAAATCCCAATTTGATGTTGATTCCATTTTTACTATAGGAATGGAACATTTCGACTGTGTTGGTATTCATTTCAGAAAAGACACATGAAACATTGTTTTTCCCCCCTTAAAAAAGGACACTCTCCTTCTCAAAAGAGACGGAGAAAAGACACATGAAACATTGTTTTTCCCCCCTTAAAAAAGGACACTCTCCTTCTCAAAAGAGACGGCTTCAGACACTCAAATCCTTCCATATAGGCGGGTTTAATTAAAATGCCCCTGATCAAATCAAGAGAGACTTGAACACATGGACGAGATTCACAGAAGATGCCTGCTTCTTCCTCCCCGAAATACCCCTAATGTTACTAAAAAACTGTTAGAACGAAAACCTTGATTCTCCTACGCGTGCTTGAGCATGAGGGCAGGGAAAAACCAGATTGAGAGAGTTTTGAATAGTGCTATCACAAGGGGGGAAAATGAGAGAGAGAGAGAGAGAGAGAGAGAGAGAGAGAGAGGCGGGGGTGGCTGCTGGTAGGGATAGAGAGAGAAGGATGCGTGGCTAGGGTTGTAATGGGATAAAACCCCTTTTTAAGGGGCTGTGTATTTGCTCGGCCTCACGTAACTGGTTTCACCGGTTTTCTTATTTTATTGCAGCAAGTGAAACTCTTCGTCTATTTTAAAATTCACCTATCGGACGGCTGATGCGCTGACAACACTCGACCTCACGGGATGTTACAATGTGGTTGAGCGCTAGCCTATGTGGTTGATGCCTTGGCGTTTCAAACAACATGTCTCAGGTTCGAGACATACTTACCCACCAGTGAGTGCGTTGCATGACTAACATAATAAAAGTTTCACCTTTAAAAAATAAAAAGCCGATTCCAAGTTCAACCTGTTTGGGTTTGGGCTCAACAAGTCAATTCAAGTAAGTTTTTCGAGGTAACTCGACTCATGTTTAGTTCTAATTTGCATTTGTATTTGTTCTCATTTTCAATGCTATCAGGAGAGGAAATTAATGTAGGTGATTTGATAGCATTAAGTCATGAAAATCTTGGCAAATTGGAAAAACCAATGTCATAGACCACATTCATCCACTTAGTGCCAACTATAATTGGATAGTATAATCCTGTCCATCCATTTTCGCTACTTCTCCTCACTTACTGTCACCATTGTTGTTCTTTTTTCGTTTTTTTTTTTTTTTTTTTTTTTTTTTTCTATGGTTTATCCGTTGCTAAAAACAAGGAGGCCCTTGGGCATATGCATTGAAGACCATATAATGTGTAACCATTTTGCTTTATGGTCGGTCTGAGTCGATACTTCATCTGTCACGCGTGCTGTCTACCCTGTTGTGTTTCCCTGCGCAGCGGATTGTCCGTAACCTCGAGCACATGGATATACCTATACTTAGGGATGTGTGGGGCCCACAGAGATGTCCGTGACAAATCCACTCCCTCCATCTGTTTTTAAAGACCACATTAGGTCAGGAATTTAAAAATAAGGTAGATCCAAAACTCAGGCGGGCCACCCCAGATAAACCAGTTGGAATGAAAACGTCCACCGTTGAAACTTTCCTAGGGCTGACCATAATGTTTTTATGCCATCCAAACCGTTTATAGGGTTACTATCACTCAGATAAACTGTCGGCACAAATATCATCCTGATGCAAAACTTCTATAGCCCATGGGTTTTGGATCTGCCTGATTTTTAGAGTCATGTCCTCTCGTGGCTTTGCAAAACCAATGGACGAAGTGAATTTGACACAAACATCCCTGTGGTCCCATACAGCACCGGGCACAGGACTATCTCTGTCTCTGTGCCCTTGGTCACAGGCAATCCGCTGCCCTTTTGCCAGCCCTACTTTATATCTGTCCCCAGGGCTGTGTGGTGTCCACAGAGATGTCTGTGACAAATCCACTCCGTCCATCTGTTTTTAAAAACCATAATGGGAAGGGATTCTAAAAATCAAACAGATCTAAAACCCAGATGGGCCACACCAACAAAAAATGTAACAACAACGTTCACTCTTGAAACTGTCCTGGACCTGACCATGATGTTTATATTCCATCCAAACTGTTCATAGAATTATCACCACTTAGATAAACGGTAGGAACAAATATCATCCTTAAACAAAACTTTTAGCACGGCCAGGAGTTCAATGTCCACTTGTTTTTCTTTGGTATGGCCCACATGAGTTTTGGATCTCCCTGATTTTCTCTTTTTGGAATCCTATCCTATTTTGAAAAACAGATGGATGGAGTGGATTTATCACGGACATCTGTATGGGCCTCACACAGCTCCGGGCAGAGAGTTATCTCCGTGACTACAGACCACCCTCTTCCGTACGTTCTCTCCATGTTGGGAGCGAATTAGCTGTTACCCTGGTAACAGATTAGTAAGTGGCACCTGAGGCCGGATCCTCTGTTGCTTACCAAGCAGAAATCCTAGTTTGGAAGCTTTTTATTGTTCCACGTCACACTGCATGACATCATGTGACCAGGTCGCACTGAGGTATGACCGGTCGTATTAAGGATGTGATAGGGTTGCAGACCTATGTGATAATGTGGACCAATGAACAGGCTCCAAGCAAGGGTTTCTTACTTGGAAGCCAACAGAGAATTCTGACTCAAGTTACCCTTTTGTACTTCTCATTTTATCATTCTATCTAAAATTATAAGAAGATCCAAATCACAGGTGGACCATGACAATAAAAAGAGTGGTTAACAACTATTAAAAACATTTTGTGAGCTACAAAAGCTTTGGATCAGTATGAACTTTCTAATTTCCCTTCATCCATATCTTCTTGACATTTACAACAAGATGGATCGCAAATAAACATTAACAAAACATTACAATGGGCCTTTTGTAATTTTTAATGGTTATGCACTCAATCAACACTTATTCACGGTGTGGGGGTGTCAATGGGTTGGGCTAGGGCAAGCAAAGTCTTGTTTGAGCCCGGCCTACTTCTCTCAATATATGCCCAAACTTGGCTTGGACCTGTGATGGGCCACAATAGTCTAGCCAAAGCCTGACAGAAGATACAAATGCAGGGTCCAGCCTGAACCTAGCCTCAGCCCAGCCCCTGCCCAAACCTGAGCCCAACCTTTCACATAGAGAGAGAAATTATCATTTAATCCTGCGTTTTTTCATATATGAGAAAAATCATTAACATCATAGAAAATAAAATGAGTTTTATGAGGGAGATAGTTTTTTAAGAAAAAATTATGTAAAATTTAAATGTTGAAAAGAGGGAAAATACTTTTATTTAAATTTTAAACTAAAAAAATATATCCGGCCAGGTTGTTAGGCTTTTGAACAGCCTAGTCCAAGTCTGGCCCGTTTAAAAAACAGGCTTATACTTTAGGCCCAAACTTGAACTGCGGGCCTAATACTCTAGTCTCAGCCCTGCCTAAGGCGGGCCAGGCTTGAAAGTCCGATGGGCTAGCCCGGTCCATTGACAGTCCATTGACAACCCGGTCTCGGACTCGATCTCGGGCTCGGGCTAGGTGCGAGGGCGTGGGCACGTGAGGCAGTGTGGCTGTAGAGGCGCTAGTGGCGCACTTGGTACTTCGCACGTGCGCATCGTGTCGCAGATGGGTCGCGACCTCGCGGACCGGAGAGAGACTGGTGCGAGTCGTGGTGCGACAGAGGCTAGGTAATAGGTCAGGTGGCTGGGTTCGGAACAGAGGAGGTGCTGTGGGTGGGAGGTCTGACAGAGAGACCTCTCTGCTTTTTATAGAGAGGTGCAGGGCTAATTAGAGGGACCTGTGTAACTGCTCATGCAGTAACGGTCCATACCATGCAATAACAGCTGCATGTGGCTAGCCCAACAGTTAGAAACGGCTAGCCATTGAGTCTAAACAGCCAGCATGAAAGTGCATAACTCCCACATGCACAACAGTCAGAAACTGTCAGAAACGGCTAGTTTCTCACAACAGCCAGAAAACGGCTAGTGCTATTATGACTCTTGACCAAAACTGCCAGCCACCCTTGCGTATATAAACCGGACAGGTTTGGTTCATTCCAACACAACAACAATACCTTGAATACTAAACCAGCACCCATCTTAGTCTTAGCCTCTCAGTTTGGTTGAAGTAAACCAAACAACTTAGACCAGTGTAGTGGTCTGTTGCTACCAGAAGAAGACTGTCATTCTTTTCCTTCTTTCTTTTTCTTTATCTGCCAAAGTGTGTTACTGAGTTCCATAGTGGTTCCTTCGTTTTTGCTCAACGCAGAACCACATAAGGCTCGTCGTATCCTGGAAGCAATCCGCCTGCAACCTATCAGCAGACTTAAAATAATTTGAGTAGGGGCGAATTACGCTTTAAGGACAGCGTATTTTTTCACGTGCTTCAGCCTGTCCTTTTTTCTCGGTTTTTTTCAATTATTTATTTTTTAAAGATCAGCAAAAAATCAACATATATTTCGGTATCCCATCCTATAAAATGGTCCATAGAAACGGATGGACGGCCTGGATATACAGAAAATCATCAATGTAGGCCCCATGGTAGGGGTAACACCCACTCAGCTGTTACCCGTGTAACACCTAATTTTTATTTTTATTTTTTTATTTTTTAACTTTGTCGTGGTTCTGCAAGGTCCAGTGTATTATTTTCCCGGGTTTGTGCCCCCCATCTTCCGACGCCAAAAGAAAGCACCCACACATGCAGACGTGATATATATGTGCAGCATCCGACACGTTCACAAGGTAGGCCCTGCGGTTCATGTTCATTTAATGCAAAAAATAAAATAAAATAAAATAAAAAGTCCCGCTGGATCATTTATCAGCTGGGCCGCACACGTATTAACAAATGGACGCTAAAAGAAAGAAACCACGGACCACCTAGCATTCACGTCCCCGGATTCACCGAAGTCAGTGGATCCCTGACCGTGGGGCCCACCGTGATGTACGAGTCTTACATCCATTCGGTTAATCCGTTGGACTACACCGTATAGGAATTAGGAATGAGTGGTGATTGAGCACCCACCATTAAAGACCTCAACGGTTTGGACGGAAAATAAATATTCTGGTGGCCCTCAAGAAGTTTTTAATGATGGGCGTTCAATCACCACTGTTTCCTGTGGTGTGGTACATTTGAGATTTGGATCTTCTGCATTTTTTTCTCCCATTGTAAAATAATCTGGTGAAACGGATGAACGGCGTGGATTTAAGACACATACATCAAGGTGAGCCACACATCTAGTGATCCACCGACCTCCGTGGATTCCTAGATCCACTGATGCCGCGTCCCACGTGCTACTCCCTATTACGCAGCCTCTGGCAGTTGGAAGTCAGAACAGTTGGTGGTTCACGTCTGTCATAGCTTCCCATCGTGGTCATAAAGACGACCATTTCTCAGCCGTCGGATTTAGTTTCAGGGCTTTCAGTAGATAGGTGCTGCAGGGGCGAGGACCCGGATTCGGTGGATCCGGAAACCACCAAGCTTGGTGGATCCGTGACTGTAGGGCCATCATGATGTATGTGTTTTATACCCACGCTGTCCATCTGTTTTCATCTCATTCCAGGGCACGGGTCTAAAAAAATAAAGCAGATCCAAATCTCAGGTGGACCACATCACAAGAAACAGTTATGATTGAACACCGTAATGTTTCCTGTGGTGTAGCCCACCTGAGATTTTAATCCGCTTACCCTAAAATGATCAGGAAAAAACGGACGGGACAGCATGGATATAAAACACATACATCAAAGTGGGCCCCACGTTCCCGGATTCACCGAATCCGCGTCGCAGTGACGCACCCAAGCAGCATATGGATTAGGAGGGTACATGGCGGGCGCGAATTAGGTGTTACCCCGGGAACAGCTTAGTGGGTATTACCCTAACCGTGTGGGGCCCATCTTGTTTATTCTTTATATATCCACGCCGTCTACATGTTTTGACACATGATTTTAGGATGTGATACAAAACCCTAAGAAGATCCAAATCTCAGGTGGACCATAACACTAGAAACAGTGATGAATAACCATTAAAAACGTTTTGTGGGCCACAAAAGTTTTTGATCAATATGATATATTTATTTTCCCTTCATCAAGACCTTATTGACATTATCAAGAGCTTGGATTGCAAATAAAAATTACCAAATCAGAAAAGGATGGACGGAGTGGTTATACAAAATATCATCCACGTGGGCCATACCGTAGGGGTAACACCCACTAAGCTGTTCCCGGGGTAACACCTAATTCGCGCCCGTGCATGGCTAGAAAGAGACTTTCCGAGCACCTTCTTCTCACCTCTCAGAAAAGACCCCTTTTCTCCCCTCCGCCAAAAGCTCTCATTTCATATATGTTTCTTACATCCCCGTCTTTCCCGCTACAACTAACCACAAGCTCATTGCAGGCGAGACGTTCGACGGATCGCCAAGCTGAAAGATAATCAATAAATCCAAGCATAGCCAACGCTAGCGACGAAGAAAGAAAGACAAAAACTCAAAAAACAGAGATGTGGAGGCGGCTGTCGTTCATTTCTTCTTTCATTCACCCACCCAAATCATCTCTACGTCAACTTCATCAGGTTATAAATGAAACCCTTGCACGACTGGTAGATTAGCCATTACTTGTATGAATAAATGCTGCGACGCGTCATCTACCATTGAAATGCTTTTAGCTTAGATCTCCGTCCAGATGACTGGGCTGAGAAAATCGATGTCTGTAGTTGTTATTATACACCTTAATTCCAAAATTTTAGCAGCTATAGGATTTAGGAAGTAAAGCGGACATGTATTGTAAGTGATGCTTTGTTGTTCGACAATCGATGGAAGGGAAGGGCTGATGCTTGATTAGAGCTAACGTAGGGGGAATGCCTAAGATGGAAAGCGATGAAAGGGGACAATCCGTTGCGTCTATTCATTTTAATTTTGTGGGTGGTTTGGTTTTTAGTGCGATCGTGCCATGCTGCCTTAAAATGGCCATGGCAACATTCCATTGGCAATGATTGATGGAAGAGCAGTGTGGTGAGTTCGACAGATTGAGATGATAAACAATGAGATTGTTTCAAGGAAGCGCTGAAATCAGCCTCCTTTTAATGTACTGGCCTAAGGCTTTTGTGTTGAAAATGAATACTTGAGGCTGAGGATTGCTGTTAGCCAACTTGGGTTTTGAAAATTCTGAAATGGGAGGTGGTACTTGGGTTTACTCAAGTGTCAAAGAGAGGCCGACCATGGACGTTATGATGCCCTGGCTCTTGAAGCCTCCAGCAAGATTGACTGCAGTTTGTCATGCTGGCTTTGCTAAAATTGCAGAAGTTAAGGCTGTGTTTGGATGTGCCCTGGACAACAAGTGGTTTGAATATTTTGGTAGAATGGATGGCTATTTTTTCCGTCATGCATTTGGACGGGGTGGAAATAGGAAGTAACATTAGATGGTTTTCTACTCTGATTATTCTGTTCAAATCAATATCAGGAATCATTGCTGATATTATAGCAAATGATATCCAACTGATGTGGTTTCCGATTTCTGTTCTGCCCCACATGCATAGATGGATGGACAGCCATATGTTTTGTCACCAACTCCAGACAGCTTATGATTTGGAGTACATCCAAATGCACATTTAGCTGTTTGGGATTGCTATATCATTTGGATCCCTAAGGCTGTATCCATGTTTCTATATTTGTACATTCTTTTCTGCAAACACTACAAGCCTTTAATTTGTTGGTTGTGGGTATCTATTGCAGGCACCATATGGATTGAGGTTTGTGGAAGTATTCACCACTGAGATTGTGAATCCGGTAATTATTTTATTTTATTTTTTTGGGGTTTTCTTATGTATCTTCTGTTTTTTTAGTGATGTGTTGCAATTGATTTTTTTTTTTTTTTTTTGAGAGGGGGGGGGGGGGGGGGGGCGCTTTATCGATTAAAGAGAGAAGGATAAATAAAAATAAAAAAACAAAAAAAAAAACACCCAAGCTTTATGTCAAACAACCAGTTGCTCTAGAAGCTCAAGCATTTAGAGCAACTAGTTGTTTGACATGGAATCCTGGGAGCAGCAAATATGCCTTCTGCTCTGATAGAGCAGGTGGAAGAATATATCACCAAGGCAGGTGGGAGAATATATCACCAAGGCATTTTTGCTGCTCCCGGGATTCGAACACAAGACCTTCCTCTCTGATACTATGTCAAACAACCACTTGATCTAAAAGCTTGAGCCATTAGAGGATGGCATATCAATGTATATCAAGGGACTTTAACATTACAATCTACTCAAATCATTCACTTCTAAAACTTCCTTAACCCAATTTATCCACAAATATAATGCCTCTAATTTCCTTCAGCAACTTGTCTAGACAAGCAAAAAGCCTTTTTTCTCAGGCACATAATCCCCTTATTTGCCAATCCATCTGGAACCTATTTCCTTCCCTATATATGTGAGATATTTTGGAGCTTATTCCATTCAACTTCCTTTTTAATATCTCACCAACAATACCACATCGTCCGAGGTGGTTTCTGATTTTTCATGATGCCATTTGCCACAATTTTGGTACTCTCAAGTTCCACTTTAGACAGATCCAATGTCTCACAGTAGGCTAAACCATCCAACATTGCTCACACTTCAGCAGCCATATCAGTTACTACACCAAAATGGTGGTAAAAACCAACAAAAACTTCTCATCTTGGTCCCTTTACTACCATCTCCGCCTGGGCCCGGATTCTCCATCGATGTCCCATCCAATGTTGTCGGATCTCAGATCGCATATGCCTATGCGCATATGCAATCACGGTCGTATATTTAAAAAAAAAAAATCGAAATTTTAAAAAAAAAATCAGAAAAATAGGGGAAAATTAAGAAAAAAATTAAAAATAAAAAAAGTAGGGGAAACTTTCCTAAGTTAATAGATAACTAATTTTATATATTTAAAATACATTTGAGTGAAATAAAATCAATTAAACAATGAATCAAACATCAAGTTTGTTGCTCGTTATTTTCGGTTGAGTGTGCTGGGCGTGTCAGAATCGACTATGTAGCTCGATTCCAACTGAACAACTTTGACCCCAAGGGCTAAGATAGGCAGTTACGACTAAGTTGATCGTATATGACCGAGATCTATGAAGATTGGTCACCTATTTAGCCACTCGAACAACTGTTAATAGAGATCAGGTGATGCTTGGAGGGCAGGGTTCGTCCTCCAAAGATGGGTTACACCTTTGACTTCCATATGAAAGGACTTTTCAAACATAGGAGAAAACAGAAAAGAAATACTTACAATCGGTCAATAAGATCGGCTGCAGATTACCTTTCTGAATGAAGTACTTGATTACTACAAGTTTAACGTATGAATGTAGACTTTGAGTCCAACTACAATTACTTAGTTACTGAGTTACGGCTACAGATTTGCTGCTCTGGAATGTAAATTCACACCTTACACTAAGGGATAAGAAAGACAAGATTACGCTAATGAGAATGAAGCAACCAATTACACCTAAGAATGTAAGGAACATGATGCTAAGGAGCATGATAATTGGAAAGATAATTTTTGGTTTGATTTGATTTGGTTGGTGCTGCAGATCTCAATCGGCCACTTTTCCCTGGATGCAAAACAGCACCAGTCGCTCCTCTTGGCTGGAAAATTCATTCGGCCACTGTCCTAGGCTGCAAAACCACACTCGGCCGCTCTCCAATGATGTACCGTGTACAACAACACACGTCCTTCTTTCGGAAACTGTCAGAAACAGGGTACAAGTGTACAACAAAGTCATCAACATTCAACAATATATTTAACAAATAACAATTAAATTAACACTCAGTAAGTACTAAGTAAGAACTAAGAAGTAACAAAAATAACTAAACAAAATGGAGACTTGAAACTTGAAAGAAGTTGGAGTTTGGGCCTTAGAGACTTGGAACTTGAGAGTACTTTTTTTTTGAAGGATGGAGAATGAAATTATGTAAAAGTGAATGAGAGAATTGAGACTTTGAAAGTGTATGAGATTAGAGAGAGAAAGAGAGAGTTTAAGTGCATTTAGAATGCAAATAGGGGGGTAGGAATCATAAATGGCTTTTTATAGGAAAAAAAGCTGGATTTTGAAAAAATAATAATCAGAAAACGGTAAAAGAACAGTCAGATTTATGACCGTTGGGCAAATATGCCATCACATATGCTATATGCTATCGCATATTGTCGCATATGCAATATATGTGATTGCATATTTGCACAGATCACGTATGCAGTCAATATTTGCACAGATCGCATATGCCATGACTGCATATGCGATCTGTCAAAAAATATGTGCATATGCGATCGCATATTCGCATATGTGACCGCACATTACAACATTGGTCCCATCTGCATTAAGCTTGATCAATCCCCATTGAGGTTTATGCCACTTGACCAACAACTGTTCCTTGCTATTCTCAGACATACATTTAATACCAATACGTGCCCATGAAATAGTTTCTAATTACATACCTGAATGAGAGGAGAGGATGGTAGCTCTAAATGCAACTCCCCTTTAACTGCTAACAATTCTTATAACTTGCCAGATATAGCTGGCTCTCCCTCATACCGACCTCTGTTATGTTCAAGCCAGATCACCTATATGATAAAAGAAAGGACCAACAGGCTAAGAATCATGAATGGATTGGCATCTTTAGCCAATGTAAGCCATTGCTGAATGTGCTTCATAATTGTTTAGTTACATAGAAAGAAACACTGAACACAATGCTGAAGTGCATCCAAACTTTCTTTGCTACGAGACCATCACAAAACAGATGGTTCAGGTCTTCTTCGCTTGGTGCATTACTCCACTCATTACGTAGCCCCTTGCAGCAGTTATGATTTCATGGTAGCGGCATTCCCACTCTTTTGAGCCTTTGATCTACGGGTACTGCTGAATGCAGCACCCTCCACATGAATGCCAATGTCTTCAGTGGCACATTTGGATGCCATATCCATTTTGATGGTGCTTTTTAAAATGGATACGGCACACAAAACCTCAAGCTGTATCCATTGTTCAAAGGGGATATATGGATTTTACATGTCAAAGCTTGGGCAGCTAGAAATAGCTAAGATGCATGTTAATTCATCTCGGCCTTATGGTCGAGGCTTTTTCGTCACAATTGTTTTATAATGTTTTTAATACATATGGGTTATTTGATGGGTCATAGAATATTATTAACTGGGTTTCCTCCAAGATGTCAGGCCCTTGGGTCTTAGCTTCTTTACATTGCTGAGATTAGAAAGTGTTGTATTGACCTAGAAGCTGTTTCCCCTTTTTCTCATAAGATGCTGATGCAATTGCTGCCTCTCTTGCAAAAGAGGGAGTAACAAGAGGGCCACTCAGCATTGGCTGTGAACTGCCTATTCTGTAATGCTTCCATAACTTTGTAGCTCATCTTGTCTCAATAAAGTTCAGTTGTCATTTCAAAAAAGATGGGCTATTTGGTGCGGTGATCCATGTTAAATGTGATTGTATTTCTCCATGGATACATTCATTGAGGTAGTGCCCAAAAGTTATAAACTTGATTAAGTCACATGATTTTACTTTGACAAGCAAATATGCGTGGATGTAGGTGAAAGATGGAATTTCCTCTATAAAGAAAAACCCATTCATAACTTTTGTACTAGGTAAGCACCATAATTCCTTCATGATACAGAGGACTTAATGTGTAAAGGCAAAGTTTGGTTTCTAGAAGAACAAGATACATTGGTATCTTTTCATCTTTGTATTGGTGGTCCCATGGGCGATAGATGAACTCTGTTCATGGGGGATCCCGCCATAAAAATCAAGATGAAAAGATTTTTTTTTCTTTTAATTTTTTTTTTAATATATATATCTTGGTATCGAAGGAGCCTGCTAGTGACAGCTAACTACAGCCTGTTGACTTATCCTCCAAAAATCTTTCATCCTGATTTTTGGCGCAGATTCCTGCAATGCAGTAGGCCTCCTGTTGAGATGTCTCTTGCGGGACTTGCCTGGTATTGGGATGAAAATGTGCATGGATACCTTACCAGATAGCCTCTGAACACAATCTTATGCTAAAACCATTTGGAATTTGCCTTCCATTCCACACATGAAATTCTTTCTTCAACTACTCTCTTCTTGTAATGTTTTTCTGGGAAGTAATTTGAAGGCAACAATTGAGTAATTATTATGTACTAGCAAGCATGCCTTGCTTTTATACCTGGAGATGTCTATTATTGCGAGCATATTTTCAGCTTTGTCGGCTTGTGAAATGTATTTACGCCTCTGTTTTCAGGTGGCCCTGGTTGTGGGAAAGGTACACAATGTGCAAAGATTGTGGAAACCTTTGGATTCACACACCTGAGTGCTGGAGATCTTTTGAGGAAGGAGATTACTTCTCACAGTGAAAATGGGTATATATGATAGTTATGTGGTCCTTTTTTAGGTTTTTTTTTTTTTGGGCATGCACAGTTGATTGCCAAAGATGATCTTGACTCATGCTATGATTTTCATCTTCAGAGCAATGATCCTTGACATAATTAAGGATGGAAATATTGTTCCATCAGAGGTAACAGTGAAGTTGATCCAAAGAGCTATTGAATCAAGTGAGGATTATAAATTTCTCATTGATGGTTTCCCACGAAGTGATGAAAATCGTATTGCATTTGAACGGATTGTAAGTTGCTCTTCATTTCTTTGTGAAAGAGGTTGATGAAACTGTATTTCGATATTCAAATCATGTTGTCATGTAAATCATTGTTATGAATATTTGTTGGGACTTGCATTGTATATACTCTAGGGAATTAAGGTATTTCTAATTTATCTCTTTGTCTGGGGGTGTGTGGGTGTGCGTGTGCATCTGTGTGTCTGTGTCCTTGTGTTGCAGAAGAACTGATTAAGGTTGGATGTGAAGTTGCCTGGTAGGCTGTAGTTCTCATTTTGGATTTCCAAATCATACCATGTCATGGTTTGGAATATATGAATTGTGTCAGCCAATATAGTCGTATCAACTGTGGTCAAACCAATGTTTGCAGTATTGATAATATCGGCCGATGGTATCGCTGGCCGCTGGTAAATATCGGCCCAGCAATAACATAAAAAATTCCTGATTCCTTGGTATCGCACGATATATCATGCGATATCGATAATATCGCACTATGTATCGATATCACACGATATATCGTCAAGATATCGTAATTTTTTTTGTTTACGACTTCAGATTTCGTCCATCGTCCAGGTATCGGTCAAAGACGCCGAAATGTTTTTAAATTTGATTTTTTTTTTTTTTAGAGAAACAACTTGGGGAGGCTTATTTTTTTTCTCAATTTTCTCCTATTTTACTATATCGGTTAGACGCACAAGAGTCCCCCATTTTGTAGAAAAAAATAATTTTTTGTTCGATTTTCTTTTAGTTTCTCCTTCCTAAAAAAAAAAAAAAAACCCTGCGTTCCAACTCTGCGTAGGAGTCATAGTTTGTTGAGTCCAGTTAGCTATTTTCTAGATTTTATTAAGTCCTCATATAGATCTAGGCCATATAGGGTAGCTTGCATTGCGTTGAACTAGGATAGACAAAACTGCATTTGGAGGATGCTCATTTAGTTGCATCATCCATAGATATATTTCTCAACTCTCTTGCTTGTTTTACTTTGTCAATGCATTGGTTGTGTTTACATTAATGTCTTGTTACATTTGTATATCTTATGGAATCAATTTAAACAATATTTGCATCAGTTCAATCAGATAGCGCATAGCTTAGGATCCTTTTACAAAGGAACTCCATTATGTGGACTTTTCTTTTTTTTTTTTAATATATATATTATGATTTAAATGTGTGTATTGATGTCCATTTTAACAATCCCTGAAGTTTCATTGAAAAATTTAATCAATTTCCCAATGTTTCCCCATGTTTCCCAAAAAGTGCGATACATTCCGCGATACAACCGATATTTCCCACCGATATGCAATATGTATCTGTATCCTAAGGGCGCGAAATGTAACGCGAAACCGATACTGCGAACACTAGTCAAACACAATTTAGGGTTGTATTGGCTTGTCCCCCAGAAAAATTCATGAATCAGCCATCTATGTGGGATGATACGGCTGTAAAAGCCCTCTTTAGATTGTTCTCCTCATTTTTTTTCTCTCATTTTTCTGTTTTTTTTTTCATTTCAACCTTGGGGGAAGCTTAGAAACTTATTTTAGACCAAATCTCCTTATTCCGTGGATCAAAACAAATGATTTGAGTGGGATTCGATGATTCAAAGCAGAATAGATTATTTGGGAAAATCAGGGGAAAAAGGTAAACTATCACGTTTTTCTTTTCATTTTTTTTGCCTCTTGTTTTATTTCAAGGTAATGACCCTAATACACCAGATCATGCTTGATTTGTGTTCAATTAAGACTTATTTGGTTGACACTCAGCATGTCAAGCTGACAGACAACATGGTTATCAAAGAATGGTCTAATAGACCACTAAATGTCTTAAAAAAAGAAAAAAGAAAAGAAAAGATAGATTGTTGCATTTCTCTCTCTCTCTCTCTCTCTCTCTCTCTCTCTCTCTCTCTCTCTCTCTTCTCCTGATATCTTTCATAATATTTGGCTTAATTTTTTTTTTTTTCTTTTTACTGATACGATCCAATAAAGTCCGATATTTTTATGCTACGCCCATATTGTATTGGTTTTCGGCCAGACCGGTATGCCTCCTGATACTGATATTTAGAACCATGAGCTAGATCATCTTGTCATGTGCTATGCTCTCATAACCTAGCGGGCCAAACTCATATGACTTGTTATTACATTTAGCTGGTTATTTTGTTCGCTGTGAACTTTTTTCTTATATACAGTTTTAGTGATTTTGATTTGAAGTACAGTGGGTATTGTCCATTCCAAAAAAAAAGAAAAAAAAGAAAGAAGAAAGTATAGTGAATATTATATGATTGCCAATGCAGATGGGAATGGAACCGGAAGTTGTGCTTTTCTTTGACTGTCCTGAAGAAGAGATGGTGAAACGGGTTCTAAGCCGTAATCAGGTTGTTTTTTATAATGAAAGAATATAATTTTTTTTTTTCTTCTCATTCTTGTTTCAGGGAACTTTCTTGATTTGAGTTTGAATATAGCTATTGGTCATTGTGTTACTCAGGGACGAGTTGATGATAATATAGACACAGTTAAGAAACGTCTTGAAGTTTTTGCCAGATTAAACCTTCCTGTTATCAACTACTACACAGAAAAGGGAAAACTACACAAGGTATTCAGAAGAGCTATAATCTCGAATTCTGTTGCATTACAATTCATAGTCGTGTTGATCTCCTGGCAAGGTGTTCAATAATGATGATGGCAAGTTGTTGGAGCATTACGTTACAAGCCGTAAGTGCTGTTATGTTCCCGAAATGGTCGAATTATTTTTGTTATTATTTTAAGAGAAACTGTGAAAAAAATACTTGAAAAAATGAGAGGATTCCAAACATGTATTTTTTTCTGATTGTGAACGTGTTTATGATGGTGTAATGGGTCATTGTTTAGTAAGAATGTTGTCTCTAGTCGCCTGATGATATTATTAACTTGAGAGGCTTTAAGTGACCTCAAAACTCCTATATTTAATATTCTAAGTATTTAATATCAATGATTCAATATAAATCTGGGAAAGAAATAAAAAATTAAAGTCGGATGGATGGTGTTGGGCCAATGAGGGTACACTTGAATTCCTCCAAAATGGCTCGAAATTCATGCAATATGTGGAACTCATCCCACTAATTCACATCCCTAACCATTTGGCACCATTTCGCTCAAGAAATTTGAGGAAAAAATAAAAAATAAATTTAGATGAATAGTGTCTGACTGATTTGGGACCACTAGAATGCTCCCAAAATGAGCCAAAATTCGTGAAATCCATGGGATTCATTCCACCAATGTATATTCCTAAGCATTTGATATCATTTCCCTCAAGAAGTCTGAAGAAAATACTTAAAAAAAATCTATCACTATTTATTTAAGAAATAACTTGATATTACAAAAATACAAAAAAGAAAAAAAAGAAAAGAAAAATAGATGAAAAACACTGATTTAGTGTATGCACCGGTAGATCTAAGCTTCATACATGGATTTGAACAATCTGCACTTAAAATAATTTATAACAACTATTTTTTTTTTGAAAATTGCTGGAAATTATATAAAACTAACATAAAATGAAAAAAAATTAAAAAATTATACAAACATGGCCAAATCGAATACAAATCTAGCAATATTAGGTCTATTTGGTAAGATAATGTTAAATCAATACATTTGCAGTGAGGAATTTTGTTACAACTACTTTTCAATTTTCTTTAAATTTTGCCTTGGATCTTCGATTTTTCGAAAATGGCTTAAATCTTGTGTTTTGATCTTCAAAAATTACATAGATCTAGTCGAAAATGAGTTAACAATAGTCCCAAGAACTGAAAGAAATGGGTTGGGAAAAATGAAAAACAGCCCTTAAAAAAGGAGACTTATACATGTGTAATGGATTGTTATGAGCCCGTTATGGTCCAAATTTTTTGACACGAGCCGTTACGACCTGTATCGCATAGCGGCCTGAGCCAATACCATTATAACCATTTTTGTATACCTTGTCTGCCAGGCACCTTTATTGATACCTATCTCACGTTTGACTGTGAATCCATTTTCTTTAATTATTAGTCCTTTTCTGTTGAAACTTTCCAACGTAAAAGATATCTTCATTCTTTGTTTTTAGGGATTCACTTACCAAATCACATAAACTAATAGGCAGCAATATCTTTGGTTGATCACCATTGTTGTTTAGGCCTCACCGCCCCATCACCACTCAGGAACGTAGCAATCCTCTCTTTGCCTTGTTAACTTTCTTCTTTGGACTTCTAGTTTCTTTGTGCCTGCACCTTTTTATTTTCGCATTATTATTATTTTTTTTTCAATAAAATAAATTTTGGCACCCACTAGAATAGGTCATGAGCTTGCAGTTGGATGCTTCTGCCCATGCAGAGATGTGAATGTTGCTTGCGTGCAGTGTGGAAAGATGCAGTAACCAGTTACCCTAACCTTTTGTGCACTCTCCCTTGTATGTGAGTGCATGCCTGTGCATATGCACAGGTTGTTAAGGTTCGGATTTGAGGCTGGCATGATTGTTATTATAAACATCAGATTCATGGTTGCATATGGTTTCCATTGTGGATGCATGTTATTGTTTGGAGCTTGGACGTTTGACCAACTCTTCTTTTATTCAATCCATCTGTCTGCCTACTAATATTTTCAGTACCATGATATAAAGTGCGTTTCGTATGGACAACTCAGTGCAAGGATTGAATTTGCTCATAAGAATTCAGCATATTTCTCTCTGCAGTGCTTATATACTTCAGAGAAAATGACTTCATAGTTTTCTAATTAATTATCTTTATTGTGGGCTTGCATGCTTTACTTTTGCGGGAAGCATGATAAATTTTTAGAAACCAAATCTATGGTCCTTTTCTTTTCTAACTTTTTGAAATCATCTTCATCATGATTATCTAAGCCTTATCCGAACCAATAGGGGACCTTTTCAAAATAATTTCATGTATCAACTGGAAAATTGGTTTTTATTGTACTCCAGTTATTCTAGTAACAACCTCTAGTTGTTCTTATGATGACTATCAATTCATGCAGATCAATGCGGTAGGAGATGTAGATGAGATTTTTGAAAAGGTTCGGCCGATATTTGCTGCATACAAGGTATGTCTACTGTTACTAGGACTGTTCTCTGGCCCTTTGCTAACTACCAGCAGTATATACCCACTCTCTTATATTTTGTGGTTTGGAATGTGTAATCTTCTCTGATTTGCTCAGGGGATGTATAATGGTTGTGGTTAAAGTACTTAATGCAGAGCATAGGATGCCTTACAATGTAAGCGTCATACCTATTATATTTGTCTGGATACTGGTGGCAGTGAAGAAACAGAGCTGACTATTATAGAAGTGAGAAATGATCATGTTCAGGCACTGTATGCGGACTTCCACGTAGAGCCTTGTCTTTCCTGCCAACAGGTCATACGTGTAAGGATTCAGATCCTTGAAAATGTTGGCCTCACCTAGCACTATATTAAGGCTGAGCTGCTTATTAGGCATTGCAGGTCTGTGCATTGAGTCAGACAATCGACTTTCCATTGATTTCAACAGCAGGGCCTGCTGGATGAGTGGACCTATAGTTGCACAAAACATGAAGCGAAGTGGCAAAAAATTTGGGTGCTGGAGCGGCGAAGCGTCTCTTTCAAAATGTAAACAAGTATAAATAGGTTAGAAGCAGCAGCAGGAGTGAGAGTCAGAAGTGGGAGCGACACCTAGTTAGAAGGATCCTGCAACTAAGAGTGGACCACTCCGTGCATCCAAACATACAACCTTGTCTTTCCCACCATCATCTCACACATGTAGATAACCTGATCCTTTCCATTTAGACCACCTAGCACTAAAATCAGGCCAATCCACTCATTAGGTGGGCCACATCTGCGCATTGACTCAGACCATTGGCTGTCCATTGATTTTGGCTGTGGGGCCTGGTCAAAGAGTTGACTAGCCTGATTTTATTTCCAGGTGATCATCATGGTGAAGCCCACCTTTTGCATGGGTCCAATACCCTACATGCATCATGTTTGGGAGCAAGACGTGGCCTGTGGCCTGTGTGAAAGTTCATATAGTGCCTGCATGTGATCAGTTCTCTAGTGAAATCATCATGTGAAAATGGCTCTGCAAAATAAAAATTCTTTCTGTGGAGCCTTTTGGAATTGTAGCCTTTTACTCCCTTGAATTCACGAGGCCTCTTGGTTCAACTCCAAAATTTATAAAAGCATATACTTAATTTTACTTTGTTTTATATTCATATTTTTTGCATTGGGGATTCTGAGAGTAGGGCCATCATTCACAAAGTTGTAGGATGCATAATGATCTCTTACCCAGTTTAGTGAAAACTTCATCTAGCCTGGCATACTGCCACTTCTTATGTCTCCGAGCCTCCTCATGAAGGTGGGCTCAATCTCCTTGATCATCCAAGGCGTATACACATGAAGCATAACAGTATGTTGGTTCTTAGGTAACCAAGAGGTAGGAAATTCTATCAACTAAACATGAAATTCTACCAGTATGGGATCAAACCATCTTTAGAAGAAAGATTAAACATGAAATGACTAAAACATATTCCAGACAAAATGGACTATGCTTGTTCCTTCAACGAAGTATAATCAGCCAAATGTAACATCATGGAAGAAGGGTTTCAATAACTTCTGCCCTATGAATCCGAGGTTTCTTAGTGGATGGTTCTTGATGAATGTGAGACTATTACCTATCCAACTAGACACCATTGCAAACATGCTCAAACTTTCAGTGGGGTGTAATCAGCTTGGTTGCTATTGTCTACTCAGTCACCCTTTTCTTCATTGCTTTTGTGTACATGCTACTTTCAATGAATTCTATTTTCCACTTTTTAACATCCATGAACTTGGTGTGTTTCTGATGACCATCCTTTAGCATTTCACTGTGTGAATGAATGCTTTTTGAAGTGAGAAACTATTGCATCTGATGCTGATGTTCTACAGTGCCCAATAACTCCAGTATTTACTTTTGTACAGCAACTGATTGAATGAAAGGAAATGAAACGACCAGAATAAGCAAGGAAATGATATTATCTGTTTGGAGATTCTCACCTTGTTCGAATGAGCTGCCATTTTCACAACATTTCCAACTTGTATGTAATGAGAGAGTACAATGAAACGTCCTCCATTCCCATGTTACAGTTTCTACTGTCAGAGCTGGTACTAAAGATTCACCCCTTTTTTTGTCCCCCATCTTCCGTCATAAGATGTAGTTACCAGCTTATGGTTGGTTGGAGAGCAACTGCATGTAAAAATAAAGAAATTGTTTGTCCAATAGTCTGACAGAAATCGATTAATTGGTTGAACTGTTAAGAGACAAGCAGCTGTGTCTAATTGGCCATTCTCACTCTTAACTCTCATATTGGAATATAGGAAAGATGTTTTCAGCTTACTATGGTATTGGCTCTCATATTGGAATATAGGAAAGATGTTTTCAGCTTACTATGGTATTGGCTTAGGTGAGTTTGATGTAAACAGAATTACCCACATTGAGAGAAGATGGGTAAGGGTAGGTCACGGTTGAGGAAGAAGCCATTAGTGGAAAATGACCAAAAAGAAGAAAAAGAAGAATTACAAAAGCTCTCAACAACTCAGCTTGGTAGGCTATGATACAATAAAGACATTTGGGATTTGGATGAAATCTCCAAACTAAAGGTGAGTTGTGAGAGCATTTAAATTTAATATTTATAGAAGTATAAACAAATTTCAGTTATATATGACGTCAACTACCCTTAAAAAAAGCTCTTATTTGAAAGTTTTACCAAACATACTTATTTTAAATGAGAGATTTTTTTGAAGATTTTATCCACCGTGCTTATTTAAAACAAGAGATGGAACAAAAACGGCTTATTGGAGTAGCTCTTATTGAATTAGAGTGGAGATGCCAAAAGAGCCCTAAGATTATCTTTTGACTGTTTCTTGACCATCCTTGCCTACATGTGAGAGATGTGGCAAGGAGAATATTCCTTTACATGTAGTACCTTGGCTGATCCATTTTCTAGTTCTTTTGATTGTGATCGAGCAGTGGGATCTAACACGTTCAAATCATATGGATTACGCTTGCTGGGCCCCACAGCTATCTATTGGCACAGTGTTCTCTTCTGCTTTACAGCTGTTAGATTTGTTGCTATTTTGCTATTTCAGGTTAATGTGGGCTCAGAGCAGCTCTAATCTTGAAATATTGACTTACAAATGGTTGGTTTGTCATAGCTAATCAATGCACCCATTACTAACTGTCAATGTCCCTTGATGTGGACCATCTTTGGAATGGCCCATAGCTTTAAAAAATGGGCCTGATTGGATGTTCTTCCCAACTGAAGAATCCATAGTTCGCAGTGTTACCATAATTTTAAAATTTGCTGATTCAGCTCAAAACTCAGCTGAGTCAACTCAAAGCTTAGCTGAGTCAAATCAACCCGGTTGCACTGCTCAAATGCTTACCGAACTAATCGGCATTGACATCGGTCAGGATCTTCAGAGTTGTATGATGTCCATACACACACCGGCTATGTGTTGGTCCAACAGATTGACGGACCTGATCATGGTACATGCTTGCAATGTATATGGTGTGAATGTCTCTTAATTGAACTTGTAAAAGCGTGTCATATATTACTTCAATTAGATATTTGGGAAAGCTTTTAAGAACGTGGCCTCTAGATGTGGCAGTACATGTGTTGAAGTGGACACGTGTGTGAGATCAGAGCCGTCTATCAGGTGCCCTGGTCCCGAAAGCATGCTTCTCTACTCACCAAGTGAGTAGACCGCTAAAAAAGTTTTGGCCAAGTTTCATCTTGGCAGTCCGTTTGGATCATGCATTGGTACATTCACAAGGTAGGCCCGTACGATGAAAAGCTCTCATGTATCGGGCACACGTATCCGGCACATGTGCCAGCATGTAACGCATTTAATTGCCGCTTGATTGAAAAGGAAAGCTATTCACGTGTGCCAAAATCCCTGCCGTTCATCTTGCTGGACCACTCCGAACATCCGCTGGATCCAGATAATAGGTCGGTCAGTCAGTATACCCAGATGGCCGCAAGTGTTGTATGCAGATACTACGCCACTGCTAACCATCCTTCTATATACAACTACCTAACCAACCCGGCTCCCTTGCGCTGGGGGTATGTTTACGGTGGGGCCCCACCTGATGAATGGCTGTGATCTCACACAACACCCGTGCCGTCAAATCTTCCTCGCGCCGAACCGCCAAAAACATCTCGCTCATTCAAAAAAGTACCAGAAAGAAGGAATCGAACTCGTTCTCACGAATAACAAACACCTCATTAAAAGGAAAGAACTAGAAACATCAAGAGAAAAGAAGAAATGCTATTTCATTTCCACTCTCGAATCTCTTCCCCATTCCATCATTCGCATTTCTTCCTCCCAATCACCATCGCCAGAACAACCACAACAAGAATCATGTCTTCCAATCTCCAACAACAACAGCAGCAGCAGCAACAACAACAACAGCAACAAGTCTCCCAAGTCCTCAAATACCATAACCAAACCAAGCACTCCTTCACCAAATATGCCCGTGGGCCCCACGGCCTGGACTGGGCAAACCAACCCAATCCCTTCCGTCTCTACCCTCCATCCCCTCTCCTCCCTCTCCAACACCTCCCTCCTCACCCGCCCCTCCCAAATGACCCCCTCTACCCTTCCCTCTTCCGCTCTCTCCCAACCCCTCCCCAACCCCTCTCCCTCTCCACCCTCTCCCAATTCCTCTATGACTCTCTCTCCCTCTCCGCCTGGAAAACCACCGGCTTCTCCACCTGGTCTCTCCGCGTCAACCCCAGCAGCGGCAATCTCCACCCCACCGAAGCTTACGTCATCTCTCCCTCTCTCCCTCCCCTCTCTGAATCTCCCTTCGTCTCCCACTACGCCGCCAAGCAACATTCCCTTGAACTCCGTTCCCAATTCCCGCCTTCTTCGTCTGCTGCCTCCTTCTTCCGCCAATTCTTCCCTGAAAATTCCTTCCTTGTCGGCCTCTCCTCCATCTTCTGGCGCGAGTCATGGAAGTATGGCGAGCGGGCGTTTCGTTACTGCAACCATGATGTTGGCCATGCGATCGCCGCTGTTGCTGTTGCTGCTGCTGCACTTGGGTGGGATGTTAAGCTGCTCGATGGTCTGGGGTTTTCGGATTTGGAGAAGGTTATGGGGTTGGGGTTTGATCACGGGTTTCAAATCCCACCCCACCCAATCAAGGGTCGGTTACCAGAGCTGGAATTGGAGCACCCTGATTGCCTACTGCTCGTGTTTCCCAGCTCCTCGCAGGGGTTTACGATCAATTACACGGATTTGAGTGCTGCAATTGCTGAATTGTTCTCGTCGCTTGAGTGGAATGGGAGCCCGAATTCTCTTAGTAAAGATCATGTATGTTGGGATATCATTTACAAGACCGCGGAGGCTGTGAAGAAGCCTCTGACGAGTGAAGCCATATTCTCTGTTGACCCATTTCAAAGCAGCAATGGCTCTTTCTTGGAGGGTTCGTACAAGGATTTGACAGTGAGGGAAGTTGTTAGGAAGCGGAGGAGTGCTGTCGATATGGATGGTGTTCATGTCATGGAGAGAGGGACCTTCTATCAGATTCTCCTGCATTGTCTCCCTTCAGGCTCTTCCAAGAAGCAGGGAAAGCAGTTGGCATTTCCTTATCGGGTTCTTTCGTGGGATTCGGAGATACACGCAGTCCTCTTTGTTCATCAAGTGAAGGAATTGCCAATGGGTTTGTATTTCTTGGTGAGGAATGAAGGACATTTTGATAGCTTGAAACGGGCAATGAGGTCTGAATTCAAGTGGGAGAAACCAGAAGGTTGCCCTGCCGAGCTGCCGCTTTATAGACTTGCAAGTGGTGATTGTAAAGAGCTTGCCAAGAGACTGTCATGCCATCAGGTAATTCTGTTTCTTACATGATTTTCTTGATGCAATGGCTGTGTTGATGAATTCCTTTAGATTTTATACTTAGTAGGAGGATCTGTGTTGAAGGAATTCCTTTAATTTGTATTCAACATTTTGTGGTATTTCAATGAAGGTGTGGCAGCGAAGAGACTTAGATATTTATAAATCATATGCTTTGAGCAGGATTGGGGGAGGATGATGTCTCATTGGCAATGTTGTCAAAATTGTTGTCTTATCTCAAATCGTAATTGGGTTTGAATCGTATCAAATCGCAAATCGTAAGAATTTTTATGATTTTCTTAAAAAATTGAAAAAATATAAATAAATCAGAAAAAGTAAAAAGTCATAAATCATCATTTTGTCATCAATATACACAAAGTAATACCATGTCATGATATTGTTAAAGGATTCTTATCTTTCCTTTACTTTTTTGTCTTTCAAGAATTTTTTCCTTAAAAAACATGCCAGGATCCTTTAATATTTATGTTCTTGTTACCTTTCTTGAACGTTGTAAACCGATGAAAAAAGATTGTTTTCTAACTATCATTCCATAATACATATAAATCAGCATGATTGTAACCATCCGCAAAAACATTCTTGATAAGTCATACATCGATTTGGTGTTTTGACCAGTTAAGAGGTAAGAAATCATTAAAAAAAAAAACTCCATGATTTAATGTTGAAGAGAATATATATATATATATATCTATATATATATATATATATATATATATATATATCATTTAATCTCTTATAGAGAACAAATTAAAATAATTTACCTTTTCTAAATTATTCTTAAAGCCCCCACCAATTTAAAAACATAAAATGAAAGCCAAATGAAGCTTAAAATAGAAGAGAACAAGTATAATTTCAATCCTAAATTGGGATTTGAATAATAAACTGTAGGGTTCAAATCATAGAATCATAGGATCCATATAAAAAGGGATTCAAGGTGAGATTTAAATCGTTTCTGCATAAGATTCAACTCAAATCGTAAATTGTAAATCATAAATCATAGGACTTTGACAACACTGCTCATTGGATCAATTACTGTGGTTATTTTGGTTCTGATAGCTAATGGGGATGCTGAACTTCAATATGGTTGTAAGCATACTAATGTTGGTTTGATTTTTCATGAAATGCAGGACATTGCCAGCGACGGCTGCTTCAGCCTGGGCATGGTTGCTCATTTTGAGCCGACTTTGCGTGAGAAGGATGCCTGGATGTACCCCCGGTTGTTTTGGGAGTCTGGCGTTCTTGGTCAAGTGTTGTACCTTGAGGCGCATGCGGTTGGAATATCTGCCACTGGAATCGGTTGTTACTTTGATGATGCGGGTATGTTGTTTTCTTTTTCCTAAATTTCTTGAGCCCAAATCTAAAAAACGCAAGCTAACTTTTCAAGCTTTAGAAATATGAGAGAAGGATGATGGAAGTTCCATAAGGCCAACTTATTCATTATTCATCAAACAAATCAAGCACTGGTGCAGTGATTACTACATTCATCTGTTAGTGTTAGGCAGTGCCTCTAGATAGCATGTCTTTACATGAGATGAGACAATGATCAATGATTTATTATACATTGTTTGGGCCAGGAGATTGTATAGTACTGTTTGGCTTTCTGTTTGTCCGAGTTTGGCCCATTGTTTGGGAATTCGAACTGTTGTCATTATGGGCTCCATTGTGAATGGTCCATGTGCCAAAAATCTCCTTGATGGAAAACCTGAACTTTCCACTAGACAATTTACAAAGAAATGGTTAGGAAAGAAAATACAGCAAGAGTTCCGATTCAAACAATAAAAGTTCAAATATTTTTCTTTTTCTTTTTCTTTTTTCTTTTCAAGATAATGCACATTTTTAAAGTCCAAGAGGCCAAAACAAAACAACAAAGCAAAACAAAGGAAAGAAAATGAAAAACCACCCACTCAGGGTACCCAATCCCTACTATACAAAATAACTTGACTGGTGACCCCTGCTAAAGGGCCACTCATTTTATGGAAACAACATTTGTTCCTTTCACCCCAAATCGACCAAAGAATAGTGAGAAGAGCAACTCTCTGTCAGGACCTACCCTTCCTTTCGATCCCACCATGCAAAGAAAGGAAAAGATCCTCGATAGAGCTTGGCATCACTCAGGAAACACTGAAGGAGGACAGACTGGCGGACCAGACTTCCAAAGTAAAGGTTTTTTTATCTTTCTATTTAAATGTGTTAGTACACACATCCCATTGTTAGTACACCCACCCACCCCTGTTAGTCACACTGCAATGTTAGCCACCCCCACTTTGGGAATCGATACCATGACCTCAGTGTTGAAATGAGGCTGTCTTCACTCAGTCTACCACTTGAGCTATGGATCCGGGTGTAAGTAAAGGGTTGATGAATGAAATGGTGATTTATTGACTCTGCGTCACTAAGGCAAAGAAAATACAGATGTTTGGCAACACCACTGCCCTTTTACAAAGGTCGTTGATATGGAGGATCTTGTTCCTGATAGCAAGCCACGTAAAAGCCGCCATTTTAGGAGGGGGGCATCGTAAGACTAGACAAGGCTGGTATGATAATAGGAGCCAGAAATCCCGTGCTATGCAATGAACAAGTAGAATAACTTCACCGAAAAGATCCCTAACTTATCCTTAAGCTAAACTAGTGAATCTTGGACTCTCAGAGAAGGTTGGAACCCCTGCAAATGAGAGAGAAGCAACACCAAATCATCGAAATCAGAATCAGACAGGTTCTGACGACAAGGAGGAATCCAAATATCCCCATTCCCCGAAGCTGAGAAACAATGGTCAACCGAAACATCAGTAACAGAACATGGCTGGGCTAGAGAGGGAAAATCATCTTGGAGCAAGGAATCCCCATACCGGATATCTTCCCAGAATCTGACCCTTGACCCATCCCCTATTGCAAAGCCCACACGAGAAAACACTTTACTCGCAATACGAGTGACTTCTTTCCAGTGAAAAGACGCTCCGAAAAGAGACAATTTCTTTAACCACGAACCCATGGTAGAATAACCATATTTTCCAACAACAATGGACCTCCACCAATTGCCCTTCTCGACTCTAAATCTCCAGACCCATTTACCCAAGAGGGTAGAATTCACATCTTCGAGCCTACAAGTTCTTGCACCACCTTCGGCATAGGGTCTACAAACCTCCTTCCAACTGAGCAGGTGGAATTTACCCTTGCCATAAAAAGTCCCTCTGGAGTTTATCAATCCTATTAAGGATTGACTTTGGGTACTGGAACATCGATGTGAAATAAAGAGGGAGATTGGGGAGGGCTGCCTTAATCAGAGTAATTTTACCTCTAGACAAGATCTTGCTTTTATATGGCGAGAGCTTCCTCTTCATTTTCTCAATCACCGAATCCTAGAGATGCTTGGCAGGCTTGCCGATGCATAGAGGCCGGCTGAGATAGGAAGATGTAAGAGACCCGATGTGGCATATGAAAATGTTAGCCAGCCGAGCCACCTCTTCCTCCCTGAGTGTGCCCACCATGGATGCGTCAGCCTCGTAAAAAATGAGGGTATCATCAGCAAATTGAAGATGGCTGACGTGCTGAGGAACATTCTTGACCTTCAAACTCCAGAAAAGGTCAACAGATTGACCCTTAACCAACATTTTGCTTTAGGCTTCAGAAACTATCACGAACAGAAAAGGAGAAAGGGGATCCCCTTGACGAAGACCCCCAGAGGCTTGGAAGAAACCAAATGTAGAGATATTAACGAGAACCGAGAATCTTGCCGAGGAAACACATGCTTTGATCCAAAGTCTCCACTTAGCCCCACATCCTATACGAGCCAACATATAATCAGGGAAAGACCAATCGGAATGGTCATACACGTTTTCTAGATCCAACTTACAAAGAATGCCTTGCCTACTAGCCCTATGATAGGAGTCTAGACACTCGTTGGCAATAGGAGCATTATTGAGGATCTGTTTCCCGGAAATGAAGTCACTTTGGAAGGAGGATATCATCTTAGGGAGAACAGCTCTCAGCCTTTGGCTAAGAATCTTCACAACAATTCTATAGGCACTATTGATTAGACTGATGGGCCTAAAATCTTTTAGACACAGCACCTTGAGTTTTTGGGATCAAAGCAATGAAGGAGCAACCAATCTCAGACGGCATGCGACTAGAAACAAAGAATTCCTTAATGAAGCCCAACAGATCCATCTTAACCGTCTCCCAAAAAACTTAGAAGAAAGCCAAAGGAAACCCGTCCGGCCTGGTAGCTCTGTCCCTTTCTAAATCACAGGAACAGTCTTAACTTCCTCCTTGCAAACATCACAGACAACAGTCTTAACTTCCTCCTTGCAAACACATGCCTCAAAATTGGCAGCCTTTTCCAAGGAAATAGAGTCAAAGGATAGGTTATCAAGACTCACCTGCACCCAGGACTCCCTCGAGGGCAAAGTGGAATAAAAATTGACAATGGCATCATAAATGGAACCCGTATCAGAAATCCTAACACCATTAACCAAGAGGGAGGAGATGCAATTGGCGTGGGCCCTAGTACTAGCTATACCATGGAAGAACTTAGCGCCTATTTGGAATGTGGGATTAGGTGGTATGGAATCGTGTTTGGTCCAATGCAAATTCCACCCGGCGTTTGTAAACGATGGCAAGGATTGGATTAATCTAGGTATCATATCATCCATTCCCAACACTAGATACCATGGGATTTCTAGTGGATTTCGAAATCCACTACATCTGCGGGCCCCACATTGATGCATGTGTTTTATCCACGCCGTCGCAGATTTCACTTAATACAACGTTTTTCCTGGAGAAAGAATTTGATCCCAAACATGGTATTTCCAGACATATAATCATTGTGCAATAATGGTGTTAATTCCATCTAATGCAATTCCATACCATTTAATCCTGTATTCCAAAGAGGCCCTTGGTGTTCTTATCGCCTTAAGCCAGGTTGCCCGATAGCGAGCGTCTTCCAACTTGGGGGATATTTGGTGAACTGCATGACAATATCATATATGAATTATGAACCGGATGACCATTGATTTTTCTATCTACTGTTGAGAGGTGCTAATCTAGTTATGAACCATGCTCTAGCATGTGGATCCCGACATATAGAGGATGGCGATTTAGTCATGAACTGTAATAAAGCTGATCCGATTGATCAGATCAACTTTGAGACATGATATGCCATGGAGCTGGTTCTTCCTTGACAACATGATCTGCAATTTGATCTTTAACTGCCCTCTGCTTCAATTTGTAATGAAACTGTGATCAATTAGTTCTGGGTCTAGAGATTCTTTAACTCTTAAACTGGTGCCCAGATGTGATTTGCCAACCTAGCTGACCCTGCTTCTGTTGATGGGTGATCGACGGCCTGTGCCTCTACAGATGCTATTTAGGCTTCTACTGCTTCCGGGGCCATTTCAGCATTTTGCATCATTGAAACATGGGTGTCCTTGCTCAAATTGAAAGCCTGAATGTACTTAACAATCTCTTGGCCCTCATGAATCATGATAAATTTGTCCCTTTTATTTTATTTTTTATTTTTTTTTCGTTTAGGCAAGATAAACTTGCCAATCCCGATTAGTTGGGATGAGGCTTAGATGATGACGACGAAATTGGTAATAATCATTGGGTTTATCTGAATGGTAATCAGTGGGTATAGATCCTTTTTTAGTTGATACACCTCTCTCCCTCCCTCAAGCTTGCACATATGTGCAAGTGACATGAGATAAAGCATGGATCTACAAACCTGAATGGTGATGTTCCTTGGGCAGCCTTTGAAGAAGTGTGGAGGAAAAAACATATTTGGAATTTCTGTTGATTGGGAAAAGGCTTGGATGCTGCTGCTGCTGATGATGATTGATGCTTTCCATTTTAAATCATCTTATGAATCTTGATTATATATTGATCAAGGTTTATGATGATGATTGATGCTTTCCATTTTAAATCATCTTATGAATCTTGATTATATATTGATCAAGGTTTATGATGATGATTGATGCTTTCCATTTTAAATCATCATTGATCAAGGTTTATGATGATGATTGATTCTTCCATTTTAAATCATCTTATGATTCTTGATTATATATTGATCAAGGTTCATTGTATCATCTGAAACTGATGCATATCGCCCTATTTATACTGGTATCGCCCATGAATGATATGGCTGTATCGGCTGAAACAGCCCGATACATGGCAATACGAGGCGATACAACCCCATATTGGTGGCGAATGATAACCAAATTTTAATCCTTGATATTAATGTGCATTTTGAATAAAATGACATTTGTTGAAAAGCCTTACCTCTCTTTGGAGGCCAATAGATGAACCTCTCTTCGAGAAACTAATGGACATAAATTGGAAAAAAGAAAAAGAAAAAGATTGTTATAAATTCCACGGGCTACCCTGTTTAACCAAAATTCTAGCCATAGAAAATGAAGGTGCCAATCTCCTGTATGAATGTTTTAGCATAGAGATGCACTGTATGATTCTTACTGAAAGAGATGACCTAATTTTCAAAATTGATGCCACAGAAGAATTTTAAGCAAGAAGGTTAGTCGTATCATTAATCACACCTCTTATCCCATGGCTTTGCAAGGTTGTGCACTTGGGCCCAACATTAAGCATGCTCTTTGACCAACACAAATCGTTTCTTGTAAAAATGAGTGTCTCAATCTTTCATGTTGAATTGGCATATAATCTACAATTTGAAATATAGTTCCATCTCTTGGAATCTCTCTATAATCACTGGCTTTTGAATTGGGTAATTGAAAATATATGTAATGAAGACTTCTTATGATCTTCTGCAGTGCACGATGTTCTCGGGCTTACAGATTCAGAGTTCCAGAGCCTTTATCATTTCACAGTGGGAAGTCCACTTCTAGACAAGCGGATAATGAGCCTACCTGCATATCCAGGTCCAAACGTAGATGCATGATGCTTACAGCATGTGCAGATAAATACTGCAAAGAACTGATTGACCTCATTCAATCTTCTGTGGAGTTATTAGTGCAGCTCCTCCTTACATGTGTCTGTAAGCGTCACATGACTTGACTGTAGTTTTGTGGTCCGGGTTATGTTGCTGTGAACTGCCTCCTTTTGTACTAAAACCACACGCTTATCTGTACTGCTACCCGTGTACAAGGTTCTATTGTACAGTTGGAATTCAATCTGTTTCTTAGGCATAAATTTCAGAACTTAGTTCTGCTTTTCATCTCATGATTATCATATGGGATTAGCTTCTGATTGCTTTTTTAATGTATATATGCTACTTTGAGGAAATCAAAGGACTGAGGGTTGTTTCTATTGATTAAAGAAAAAGAAGATTGTGTGGCTTGTCGCCATGAATTATTATCATTGGGTCTGCTATATATTTATGAATATCTGCAATGGTAGAAACCTGTGAACTAATTTAATGACCATCTCTGTTTATATTCTGTTTGCATATTTGAATTTTTGAAAATAGTTTCATTCTCTCATTCCTTGGTAAAACATGGAAATGGAGAAGTGTAGTTTTTAGTTGTTCCCCGCCCCCCCCCAGTGGTAAGAGTTTTATTATGTGTGTTATACCACATTCATTCTCAATTACCAGTTCTTCAGATCTGGCATGGATTGGCTATGAACAAAATTTTCCTCCAAACAACCCAGCCATCTGATTTGTGGAGCTACTGATTGCATTATGGTGTGCTCGTAATGGAAAGGGTGGGGACCTACCCGTGTGGAATGCTGCCGCAGCCGAAATCACCAAAAATCCAGTCCAAGCATTATTTATGCCAGCATGAGATTGTTAACCCACCCCCTGAAGCCCATGCGTATAATTGCTACTACATTACATGCTATCCAGTTCACACGCATGCAAAGATGGATGGACGGGATTTCTGGCAGCAGCACTGCGCATGAGTTCTATGTGTGAATGGTGAACCTCTACCTCTATGCTGCAACTGCAGGAGCATACAAAATAACAGCAAAGAGGAGGATGGCATTCAAAGATGAGACCCTTCTAGGGTGCTTGCAGTTGGCTTGCTTGGTTCAAGGAAAAATTGATATGTGTGAGACTGCTGCAGAGACTGATCTAGTTGGAACACAATAGGGTGAGAAGGTTCATGGTGAGTGGATCGAGAAGGGGGAGAAGGTGAGGACCACCGACTGTTGGACTTGGATTGTAGTATCTGTAGCAGTGTGGTGTCAAAACCTGTCACATCTGCCTACTGCACAACTAAACACTTCATCTCAGGATCCCTACCCATGGCTTAGTGGTAGGCCCTGTAGGTTTCAACACTGAGGTCATGGGTGTGTGGGTGTGTAAACAAAAAAAAAAAAAAACCTTCATCTCAGCTTTACAGGTCTGATTCCAAGCGAAGTTGCAGGGAGATGGGAACCTTGTAAAACCAAGGGAGGAAAGATGTGTAATTTGTAAATTAAAGAACAAGAACCAAAGTCATCATGTTAAAAAAAGGGCCATTCCTTGTCTTCTTAAAACATCTGGCCTTTCAAACCCGCAATTTTTGCAGGCTTTATAATTGTTTTTCAGTTTATACAAGTGTGGTTCATGGTTCAATGATCATTGACGACCCAGTCGTAGATGGACCATCCAGGAGAATTGGCTTGATAAGAAGATCCTATACTTTTTGTGGCCTGCAAATAGACTGCTAAGAAGAGAGATACATCAACAGTCCACATTTAACTGAAAAAGGAGACCTAGGATAGGTAACTGACTAGGTTTCTAACCTGCTTTATTTTCATGGAATGGTTTCTTCGTGGCCTGCAACATACCAGTGGTCCAGATCACAGAAATATGATCCCCACATGTACAAAGTAAAATCTTGAAGATACCAAGCAAGTCCACAATGGTTCCAAACAAGGAACACAATGATGGATTGATGGTTACAGTGCCGGCTGGCTACGGTAAGTGCTATGCTTAATCAGTCTTTACAAGAAGCCCAAACAAGTCAAGCTGGCCTAGGAGGTTAGCGGTCCTTATAATCTCAGACGACCTCGTTACAAGACCAATCACGATTCATGCTAATTACACTGGACAAGAGGTAATTTCCTGTGTATTCCAACTAAGGTTGCAGTTTGAACAAGAGGCTCCACAAGGTAGCAATGGAAGTGGGACGCAAAGTAACCTAAACTGGCTCCTGGGGTGCTGCCATTGACACAGAATATCAATCACAGAATCAGGGCAAGTCCCAACTCTTATCAACTAATCAGAAGAATACCAAATTCCTGAAAAGCAGTCGATAAGCAAAGTCCAGTTCTAAAAGCTGAAGAACTCAACTAGGCAGTTTCTGTTTTTCTCCTGTGGTTTTCACTATGGGCAAAATGGAGGCCTCTCGGGCTGAATAATGGGCACAAATCAAGATGCGGAAGATGATGACTCACAAACTGCTCCTTTCTAGGAATCTGCACAAGCTACTTCAAAACTAAAAGCCAGTGTCCACAGAGCTGCAACAGCTGAAAACAAAAATATTCTTGAAGTTTCATTTCTTTTCGATTGGCAAGGTAAGATCAAACCACCAGAAACTGCTATGAATACATCCACACAAAGACTAGTGCATGAAGTTTAAACTCGACACACATGTCAACAGCTTTCAAGGGAAGAGAAGCATTACCAAAATATAGGAAACGTATTTATTTCAAAATTGAAAGGGTTACATAATCCAATAATCGTATCTATTCTGTGCTTGAAAGCATCCAAGAAAGAAAATGGGTTACATAACCCAATAATAAAATCCATTTCATATTTGAATGCGTCCAAGAAAAGACCCAGAGAAAGCCCAGCTTTCCAATAATTAAACATGGTGATCAGGCTCCTAAGCTGCTCTAACAGAGGCAAAGCCTTATACATGAGGGCCCCAATCCCCTCCACCACAACTACAGCCAATCCAGCAGACAGAATGTCCCAATCGCCTGTTTGCCCTATGACTGTGGCGAATGCAGTTGCACAATAAAAACCGACCAAGAAAAAAAGCACCTTCATCGGAAAACCCTTCCTCATCTCTGCAATCCTTGCATTTAACTTGATTTGAAAAGCTTGTATAGCTCTAATGAGACGAGTCCCACCAGTGGTGCCACTCCTGGAAGGGTCCGAACCACCATCCGCACTACTCCTAACAGACCAGTCCATCCTCCTATACAAATTCAATAACCATCAGATTATGAATATTGAGAAATTATTTGAAGATGGACATGTTCAATTGCCTTTTCTTTTCCCCCCAGTAAAATGAAGAAACAAAAAGGAGATTACGGATTTAAACAATGTTGTTAAAATCGCATGATTTACGATTCAAATCGTATCAAATCCCATTGAATTGTATGATTCAATATCGAATTGTACGATATTATTGTGAATCGTACAATTCAAGTTTTTCAAGTGAAAATTGGCAGCGTCCAATTAAAAATCTTTTTTTTTTTTTTTTTTTTGTGTTTTCTTGCAAATAGTTTTTAGGATTTCTCTTTAAAGTGTATTTAAGCCCACCCTCATTAACTTTTGAGAGATTTTAGGGACTTTTAGAGCTTGTGGGGCCAATAAATTTTGGAGAAAGAAGTTCTTATATCTTTTTCATCGTTCAACGAAATCAATTGCGATTTTACTGGATTTCCTCCCCTGATCCCCCCTGACTCCGAATAGGAGGGGGGGGGGGGGGGGGGAACTCCCCCCCCCCCCCCCCCCCCCTTGTCCGGGTGCACTTAGAGATATAAGGAAACATAATACAAGACACAATCAACATCACCTACATTAGAATATCTCATCTTTTCCTTGTTTAATCTTTTCTTTTTTCCTTTCTTTAATTTTTTAAATAAAATATCCTTTGGTTCATGTCTTTTAACTTTATTATGATATGATACAACACAATAATACATTTATATAGGATACAAACATACAATTAATGATGAGAATCATGTTATGGTTAAATTGTTTTTTTAGCATACTCATGAGATAATGGATGAGTAAAATGTTTTTTTTTTTTTTTTTTTGATTTATTTATAATTTTTTTTTTTTGTATTTATTTATGACATATTTATGAAAATCTGAAAAAATCTTATGATTTACGATACGATTCAAACCTGATTATGATTCACGATACGATTTACGATTTGACAACATTGTATATAAATTGGTTATGGAACTCGGTATGTCTCAATAAATTCATTGAAAATGTCGGTAAGTCTGAAAATTTTTGTGTACTAAATCATGGAGGCAATCATCAGATACACCAGCACATGGGCATCAATTATCGAGTCGGTCTTCAAGGTTATGGTGATAGTGCCAAAAGGGGTCCTCCCCCTCCCCCCCCCCCCCCCCCCCCCTCTTTCTTCTTTTTGGAACATGGAAATCCCACTAAAATTGCAAACATACAAACAAGGGATCTTTGTGTACATTGCCATGAGCCTATTTTATCTTAAAGTGAAAACTGACACTGTCTGTCATTTGCTATTGTGCATATCACTCTTATCATTTGGTATTTCAGTTCACAAATATAAAGACCACACATTCAATGACAATATACTATGAAGCTCAATTAACGTTCTGGTTTTCAGGGAAAAAAAAAATATTGGCATTTTCTGCTTTGAACATATAGGTATTAGGCAGGAAAGACACATGCTTAGCTCATTCTTACGCTGATAAAAAGAAAATGAGGGTGTTTCCATATGAGTTGTAAACAATGCAAAATTAGTATAATATACTGACCATCAAGCATATATCATATTTAGTGGTTAGGTAACTTCATATAGGGAAAAGATTGTGCACATGGAGGAGTCGTTGCATGCCATGTGCACTGAAGTCGGTTCCTTTCATATATCTTGCACTATCTTTCATCTACTGGCATCTCCCATGTCCCCTGAAGGTTGTGAACTAAGCCAGTCAGAGAACGCACACCAAGCAAGATCCTACCAAATCCCAGGATACAAGTCATCCAGGGTCATAATGAAGATGCTATCATCCGTACATACTCATTGTGTATGGCAGCTGCAAGTACTCCTATTTGTCCTAACAATTTTTTTAATGGCTAAAGATCTGGTTCAATAGCGTGAAAACCTAGTTTCTTTAAAGTTACCTCATGGGCACCAAACCCAAATCTGGGTCCATGGAGATTAATCTCTGCCAACAATGAAAGGGGCATGCTCCAGTGGTGTTAGTACCACCCTAAGCTTACACTGGTACTGGGAAGATGTGGATCCCAGTGATGTGTTCATGGAATCCAACCCATCTATAAGATTGTCACCTCAGAACCCCCACATACCAAAAATCAGCTCGATCCAAAACTCAGATGGGCCACAGCACTGGGAACATATTGAGAGGGAACACCCACCATTTATTAGCTTGGTGGGCCCATTGTGTATATATAATCAAGTCCGTTCAGAACCTTCATCCTGTCCAGATGAATGGTCATGCCAAATTCAGGCTGTTTTGTGAATCATGTGGGCTCCTGTGAAATTCAAAGGTGGGTGTCCCTCCCAGCTTGTTTCCTTCGCTGTGGCAGACCTCAGTTTTGGATTGGGCTGATTTTTGGGTCCTAAAGGTTTTCTGAGGTGACGCATTTGCTAGACATGTTGGATGGTGTGAATACATCACATAGGACCCACATCTGCCAGGTACCACTGGTGAAATTGAAGATATAGCCATATCAGTAGAGATCTAATTCAAATGTTCAGCAGACATGTGAAAGAGGGAGTTTTAGGCTCTTCTTTACATACCAGGGTTCCTCTTCCCTTATGGTTGTACCCTTTTTTTTTTTCCTTTGGTTTTAAAAACTTGTTATTTATCAAAAATGAAAGACCAAGGTTAAGGCTTACCTAGAACTATTGACAGAAGATGGTATAGCTACATGACAAAGGTAGAGACCAGGGTAGAGTCTCCAACTATATGCAAACACCGTCTGGTAAAGGCAACCCACAACTAGAAATTTTGATCTCAAACACTTTGAAGATGGAAGTATGAGACTTTTTGGATTATCAGGTAAAACTGACAATTTTGTTGCCATTACCATATATGTACCTGCAAGTGAAAAAAAGAAGCAACCATCATTAAAAGAGAACATAAAAAATCATGAGTTTGTTGTAGTATGAGAATCCAAAATTACTCCTTAATTCCATTGGGAAAGGCATCAAGTCCAACTGGGAACAACTTCTATCAGGGTAAACAGAGCAATTACATTGGGTGCACCACAAAATTGGGACTGACAAACATGCCCATAAACACTACGTTAAACTGTGGAATTGCATTCACAGTTTTGGCTGTGTATGGATGCACAACAGCACAAGTGTAATGATTGAGAAGATTCAGTTTGATCAAGACTACGTGATAAAGATTAATTGTGTTTCCTAGTATTCATAATTAGGTAGTTGCCCTTAGGTAGCAAGTTTCTTTCATGTCCAACTGGCAATAGACATAACTGAAATTCAGGATCAATATCCTCAATACAAATGCCACGGAGGAAATCACAATTTGGTTATTTCCCCTTTAATAGACCTTAGTTCTACAACTTGGTGAGTCAACTCAACGAGATTCTCAACTGACTCTTTGGTAAATTTGGTCTCGAGTGACTTGATTGGCAAGACTCACAAAGTCTGCTCAAAAAGTCGGTCAACTCTATACAAACTAGTCATAATGGAAAGCAAGTCGCTCATCCAGTCTCCTTTGTTTTTGTTAAAAAATAAAAAAAGCTACGTGCATGATTCAAACTCGAGACATGTGAACGAGAAGTGTGAGTGAGCTGCCAGTGCACCATCAAGTGCAGTGCTGTTTAATTTAGCAATTTCATCTAACACTTTGAAATATTTACAGCCACTATAAAAACTTATAATCTAACTATTATTAAATGTCAAGTAGAGTCTAGTAAAGACTCGATCGAGGGTTAAGGTTGACCAACCCAGTTGGACATCGAGTAAGTTTTTGGGGTTTTGAACTATGTATTAGACAAGTAGTTGCAACTCAATTCAATAGTACATCCATGCCCACCATCACCATAAACTATTTATCATCATTATCATCATAGCACCATTCTAGCTATTTGAGGTCAGCTTCCGATTCTTGCTTTTGCAAATTGCTAGAGAAGAATTTCTTTCTTTCTTAGGTTTGATAATGTTAACTCTTGTTCCAAGTTGGGCCTCATTAGAATGCTCCAGCTTGAGGGAGAGTGTTGAAAGGTTGATAGTTGAATAAGGCTCATTGGACCCAAGTCCATGTAATAAGATCCACAAGGCCCGTTCACATTTTTACCATTATAAATAAGAGTAGATGGCGAAGGTTTCAATACACCCTAAGCATCTAATGTTCTCGTTATCTCTCTTCACTCTCTCATTGTTTCTCTTTTCCATCTTTCTTCTCCTTCTTCTTTTCATTGTAGCTTCTCATAGGCCCTCAAGATCGGCACAATGTAGTTGTGTGATAAGGTATCAGGGCCTAAGTGCTCCTAGGGTTTCTTCTTCTTCTAGAGTTTTTTTCTTTCTCCTCTTCTTTTCCCTTCACTTCCTTTTTTTTCTTCTTATTCTTTTTCAATTCATTTTTTGAAGATATTTTTTGGACTTGCTGATTTTTGTGTTGCCTTGGCGAGGGTTCACTATATTTTTTCTGTTGAAGCAGATTTTTGTATTGCCTTGGCCAGGGTTTGTTAGATTTTTCCTATTGAAAGATTTTTGTGTTGTCTTGGCCATGGTTCTGAATATCCGTATCAGCCGATATGGGCTTATCGAGTCTGTATCGGCTCGATACGATACGCAATATGGGGTTGTATTGGCTGTATCGGAAACGAATGTGTCGTATCAGTGTGTATCCGCTGAAACGCCCTGTATCGGTACCAATATCTGGTACCCTTGACCGATATGGGTTAAAAAGCCCTAAACCAACCCTTTTTTTTTTCGATCTCTCTCCTTCCTCTCTTCATTTTTGCTTGAAATAATTGCAACAGATGATCTCTAAGTAATTTTCGGCAACATTTCCATGAAAATGGAGGATTAAAACAACTTGAGTGGATTTGAAGAAATTGAAAAAAGGGAAAAAAAATCTTTCTTTTTTTGTTTGTTTATTCTTGTTCAAATCCATTTAGATCATTATTTTATACCTAAATCTACCAAACAATAGTTGATTTGCAAATTGATTTCATGTATTTTGTTTTTTTTGGTATTTACAGTCGATTTTCTGTATTTTTTAGAAATTCCTTTTTTTTAATCTGATCACGGATCTTGCATGGGAGGCCATTTCCGATCAGATCTCCACCAGAATTTTTTTTTTGGTATTTACGCTTGATTTGCTGTATTTTTTAGAAATTCCTTTTTTTTTTAGAATCTGATCACAAATCTAACATGGGGGGATTTGATCGGAACTTTTTTTGGGAGGGATTTTCTGTCGAAGTTTCTAGAATTTCCAGAAATATATATATTTTTTAATATCATGAAAGATAATGCCCCTTCGGGTATTTCTGATCAGATCTGTAGATCTGATTGGGGCTGCACCAGATCTGATTGGGGGTTTTCAAATTTTATGTTGAATTTTCTGGAATTTCAAAAATATATATATATATATATATATATATATATATATATGTAATGCACAAGGGGGGGGGGGGGGGGGGGGATTTCCATCATCGGATTTTATTCAGTATAGTTGGGAAAATTGAAGTTGGGGAAATCGAAAAATCAGATTTTATTATGAATTTGGAGTATAGTTGGGAAAATTGAAGTTGGGGACCCGATTTTGGGAAAGTCCAAAAGTTATTTGATTTTTAAGATTTTTTATCTTCTTTCAATTGCAACTTGTAATTAGCTAATAATGCATGATAAATTGTTTAAAGCTATATATCTACAAAATTTGGGCATGAATTAATTAAAAGTTGTTATTTTTCAATTTTTTTTCTATTTCTGGGTCAATTTTTGACATATATCAACAGTTTATAAAAAAAAAAAAAAAAACTAGAACTTACTAGGGCTGTTCAAAAAACCGACCGAACCGATAAAACCAACCGAACCGGACCGAACCGATCGATTTCGGTTGGTTTTCCAATCTATTTTGGGTCGGGTCAGTTTTTTAATATAAAAAATCGAGAGTGTCGGTTCGGTTGTCGGTTTGTAAAAATTATAAACCGTTTTCAACCGAACCGAACCGATATGTGTGTGTGTGTGTGTGTGTGTGTGTGTGTGTGTGTGTGTGAGACAAGTTGAGGTTGGCCCCACTTCAATATTTACATGAAATCCACTATAACCAATAAGGGTGCCACCCCAAGTTAGGCCCAAGACTGAAATATCATCTTTATCTGTAATTCAAGTGGGCCACAGCAAGAAAAAGAGTTTGGAGGGTAATGTGGCCTGTACACTATTTCCAATTGTGTGGTCCGCTTGTATCAAAGATGACGCTGGTTTTTCATATTTAGGCCTAAAATTGGGTTAGTCACCTGCTAGTTGGAGTGGATTTTTAAAATGCATGATAGTAGGGCCCATTTAAACTACATTACCAATTACCTCATGTCAAGTAAGAATTTTACATAGACACCGACTCTGCAGCACAGTGAGGGTGCGAATTAGGGTAACAGTGCAGTGGGTGTTATCCTAACTGTGTGGACCCACCTTGATGTATGTTTTGTATATCCATTCCATTCTTCTGTTTTCATCTATCATTTTAGGACATGATTCCTAACCTCGAGAAGATCCAAATCTCAAGTAAACAATACCATTGGAAACAATGATGAATAACTATTAGAAGTATTTGATGGGCCACAAAAGTGTTAGATTAAGTCCCAAACCGATACAACCGACAAAACCGAACCGACCCGAATTTATCCTGTTCGGTTCGGTTGGTGATGATTCATCGGTTCAATTCGGTTGTTAAATATTCAAAACCGACTAAGTCGGTTCGGTTGGATATTTTCCCTCAAAACCGAACCAACCGAACCGTGGACAGCCCTAGAACTTACAATAGGTCAACTCGCCAGGACAACATTCTTACTAAAGAATGGTACGATACACCATTGAATATATGGTAAAAAAAATGATAGATTCATGATCATCTCATTTTCCCCCTATTTTTCTGATATTTTTTCATATTTTTTTGTTTAGAAAAAAATTCTGACAGATATGCGCCGATACAGCCCTGATACCAATACGCAATGCTGTATTGTATCATTTTTCCGCCGGGCTGATACGACGGCCGATACCGTCATTCAGAACCATGGTCTTAGCTAGGGTTTGCTGGATTTTTCAAGTCGAAGCAGATTTTTGTGTTGCTTTGGATAGGGTTTGCTATTTTTTATTTTTATTATTAATTTTTTCTTTTTCTATTAGGGGTTGTTTGATTTTCTAATTCTATTGGTAAATTAGAGTAAATGAGAAATAATTACTTTCCATTTCAATTCTAGCTTGCTTCCAAAGGCGACATTGACGGCCACACTTTTTGACAACTTTTTGTCATGTGGTCCGAGGAAAAAAGTTTAGAATTGTGCGGCCCACTTTGATGTTTGCGTCTTATCCACACCATCCATCCCTTCAGTTAGATAATTTTAGGGCATGAGCTGAAAAATGAGGCAGATCCAAAGCTCAAGTGGACAACAACATAGTAAATAGTCAGAATTGAATACATACTATTGAAAGCTTCTAGGGCCCCCCAAAAGTTTTAGATAAAGTTGATATTTTTGGATTCCCTTTATCCATGACCGTGTGACCTTATGAACAGGTTGGATGACAAATAAGCATCACTGTGGGCCTTGTGAAGAAAACGGTTTTCAACCGTGGATGTCTTGTAGACCACTGTTTCTTAAGGTGTGGTCTACTTGAGCTTTAGATCAGCCTCATTTTTGGGCTCATACCTTAAAATGTGCTACTAAAACAAATAGACATCGAGGATAAGTCACATACATCAGGTGGGGCCCACATATTTAAACTAGTAAAGCTTGTTTTTGGACCAAATTTCGAGGCAAAAATCCTATTGGTTTCCACCTCAAGCAAATGGAGTGAAAAAGTAATTATTACTTTTTTCCCTTCTATTTCCCATGAAAATTAAAAATCAAACAGCCCCTTAGAGTAGATTTTGGGTATTTTGTATTTCTCTTCCTAATCCTCACTAGTTCCTTTCTAGTTCCTTTCTTTTTCTTCTTCTTTCTTTCCTTTTTCTTCCTCTTAACTCTATGAGTTATACCTTTTTAATCTTTCTCAACAAGTGGTGTTTCTTTTCCTTCCCTGCCTAATCTTTGGCGGTTCCTTCCTTCCCTTCCTAATCTTAATTTCTTTGTTTCCTCTTTTCCTCTTTCCTTCGCTCCACAACAACAGCTTCTTGTTAACGTTTTTTCCTTCACCCTTCATTCTTCAACAAGTGGTGGTTCCCTTCATTCCCTACACAATAACTTCTTATTAACCCTTTCCCCTTCACTTTTCATTCTTTTTCTATTTTGAGAGTTGTGAGGCCTTTTTCTCACTGACTCGTGATTCGTGAGAAGGTGGCTTATGGTTGGATTTTTTTTTTTTAAAATTATTTTTTAGAGTTTTGTATCTTGTGTTACTAGATTTGAAGCCTCTTTGATATGTGGTTGAAGCCCTTACTAATTTTTTTGCTGTCCGATTAAAGTTGTTGCTGGAAATTCTTATTCTATTCATTTTTTAAAGAATTTTTCTGAGGGATTTGTTGTTTTTTGTTGAATGGTTGGAGGTATTCTTAGACATCTTGGTTAGAGGTATTTGACTTGATTGTCTTTTGCTGTGTGATGTGTGCTTATCTCTTCTCGATCACCTCCTTCGGCGACTTAGCAGCTTTTCTGTTTCAGGCTCTCCTTGCTACGAAGTGTGATGTGACTAGTATTTATATCGGACAGTTGCCCCGAACCCGTATATGTATTAGACAGTTGGTTTAGGCTTGTTTGGAACAGGTGGTGTTAGTACGCTTTTCTGTGGCATACTTGTTTGTCAATCACTTAGGTCAGTAAGTTTAGTGTCGGTTGAGCTTAATGAAGACGAGGACTGAATACTCAAGACGGACTGGCTACATCAAGGATGAAGAAACAGGTAAAAGAGATGCCTTGGTGTGCCTTGCCTTGAACCTACCCAAAACCATAACTTCTTAGATGACTTGGACCAACTAAATATACCCTTAGTCATCATCGTTAGTTTTAGAACTCCATGAAAAACATGATAAATTAGACTAATTAAAGAGGTGGAAGCTGCTGTAAACAAAACAGCTCAAACAGCAGTTTCCGATTGGACTCCGATTAATCGGACAGGAGTTCCGATTGCACTCAGATCAATCAAAATTTGTTCCAGCAAGTTTGAAATCCATTGGACAAATTTCCGATCAATTGGACATACTTCCGATACATTGGAAGGGGTCCGTTCGATCAATCGGACCATGATTTCGATCAATCGAAATATCTTCCAGAAAGTTTTCTGAATAGATTTTCGAGCAATTGGACATGTTTCCGATCAATCGGACCTTTTTCTGATCAATCGGAGATACGCAAATCTGCCCATTTTTTTACCGTTAGAAGAAAATCTATTTAAAGAGAGGGATTCGTTTTTGAGCTAAGAGAGGGGATTTTGAGGAAAAAGAAGCTACCATTGTTGAAGATCATTAAGAGCTCTATTCCTAACCTAAACAAGTGATCTTCCTTGTGATTCATCACAAGTATGAAGCATTCAAAGCTGAAGATGAAGATGCAATTGTTCCTCTTTTGATCTCTAGAGATTGGATTGATCTTGATAGTCATATTCCTATCCAATACTCTATGATGAGATCTTTGTAGGTGAGACTCTCTAGGCAACCCATTCTCATAAGTTGTAGAGATCTCAAACCTACCCTCTCATCACCTTGGGCATATCAAAGGCATCATTTGCAAAGTGGTTGATCAAGTGTAGCTGAGGCATTAGCGACGCAGCGACAATACGATCGGGGGAGCAAGGGAAGTTGATTGAAGCACGGGAGAGCGGATATCAAGCAACCCATCCGACGCTAAACAAGGGGCTCATCCGACAAGTAGGGTTGTCAATTGTAGAGAGTCCCTACACTCAATTCCCTGTGGGAGTTGAGTGTAGAGTTTGTTTGTCAAACTCGAATTAGGGTCGTTTGCCAATCCTTGGCTTATTAGTTGAGCCTAAAACTCTAGGGACGTTGGTCGCTCCTTGGCGCGTTTGTCGGCCTAAAGACTAGGGACTGTTTGGTGCTCCTTGGCTTGTTTGCCGAGCCTAAACAAAGTCTCTAAGGGGGAGCCTCCGACACGGGAGTGAACGTGCGTTGTCCTTGAATAGGACTTGAGGTGACCTTGAGTAGGTCCCATAGGTTGGGAGGAACTTATAAACTCTTCGGTTGGGTGGAGCCGATTTAAAACACCTTGGTTGAAAGGAACCAGATTTAAACTCCCTAGTGAATGCCGGTGTGCTCAAAGGGGTTGAGTACTTGAACCGGGAGTGGAGTAGACAAGTAGTCGAACTACTATACATGCTTGTGTTTGTGATTGTATTTGAGCACATTTCTTATTATGCATTGTGTTTAATTGCTTAATTATAATGTATGCTAGGCACATCCATACACAAGATGTACTTTCACTTAGTTGTGTAGACTTGAGCTCATTGATCCATTCTCATAAGTCTACATAGGTTGCATAGATTAGGAGCTTGATTAGTTAAATCATTTGATTATCTATGCATGGTTAGACAAGGAAGATTATCGCTTAAACCATATGCTAGTCTTGTGATTGGATCTACTTAGGCTTGGAAGCTGAAGTGTTCTTGCTTACTTAGTATAATTTGTTAAAACTGATAAGTGAAAAGAATTTCAAAATGTCTTATCCCCCCCCACATAGGAGTTAGCCATAATACTAGTTGCTCTCAAAGCTTCCGCACGCATACGCCTTTACTCCAAAAGGAGTAATTCAGGTGGTTGTCCCAACCTGAGCTCAGACTTGTGATTGTACTTGGTTATTTACTCCGAGCAGTTGGCTTAAACTCGTTGTTTATGGCCCGGCCTTAGTTGAGCTGGATAGTTGATCCAAACTTTTTTTTTTATATTAGACAGTTGGCCTATTTTTATTTGTTCCGGATAGTTGTTTGGACTTATGATTGTGTTGGGCAGTTGGCTTAGCCTTGGTTGAGCTGAATAATTCATCCAGATGTTTATTTATATTGGATAGTTTGTCCATTCTTATTTATTTCGAATAGTTGTCCTGACTTATGATTGTGTTGGGCAGTTGGCACAATATTGGTTGAGTTGGATAGTAGCTCCAAACTCGTTTGTGCTGGATGATTGTTCCGGTGGCTCACATCGCTAAAGTTGCAGAAGTGCCTGTTTGCCTGAAGTCATTGGTTGTTTCATCGCCTCCATTCCTCATCCGCTTACTCCCATCTCATCACAGCCAGTGTTACTTATCTCTGCAGCCGCGCTACCTTTTTTTTTTTTTTTTTTTTTTCTGCTTTTAATAAATATTTTATGTGCTTCTCAAAACTCAAGTTCCTCTTTTTAAAGCACCTTGAGTTTGAAGAGAGATGTTAGAGAAGAATTTATTTATTTCTTAGGCTTAATTATGTTAGACATTGTTTCAAGCTGCACCTTATTAGGACGCTTTGGCTTGAGGGGGAGTGTTGAAAGGCTGATAGTTGAATAAGGCCCATTGGGCCTAAGTCCATATAACAAAGCCTATAGGGCTCATTCACATTGAGTAGAGGGCTAGGGATTCAATACACCCTAAGTATCTCATGTTCTTGTTCTCTCTCCTCTCTCTCATGTATTGTTTCTCTCCTCATCTTTCTTCTTCTACTCATTGTAGCGTCTCAGAGGCCCTCAAGATTAGCACCATGTAGCCATTTAATACCAATCATACTCGAAAAAGGAATCCTCGGAATCAAGATAGTTGTTAACCATAAAATAATGAAGATGATGATGATGATAACAATCGCAGTGAACACCAAATCCAAGGATTCCAAATGGTAAATCCCGTTTGGATGCTCAATCAAAATGAATTGCATTTAGTTCATTCCATTACAGAGGAAATGACCAAAGTTAAAGGTGGCACAATATAAATTCACAATGATGACACAACCCCTAAGGGGTCGTTTGGATAACCTGTAAATCATTTAGTAGTAAATGGGTCATTTTTGTGTTTTTATGCTCCCATTTGCTAGTAAATCATTTATTACTTGTAAGTCATTTACTAGCAAATGCCTTCTCCCATTCATTAGCAAAAAGGTGAGATTTCATTTACTAGTAAATAAGATGAGGGGTTGTAAATGGCAACGGATCTATTTTTGAAATATCTGCTATAAAGCAGATTCGCACCTGGCTGGTGCAGGCTATCCAACGGCTCTCTCTTCCTCTCTCTCTGTGCAATCTCGCCCCCCCTCTCCCTGCCTCCCTCCCTCCCTCCCCCCCTCTAGTAATCTTCCAAGCTTCAAAGACCCTTCCGGCAGTGGCTCTCTACTGGATCAATGATCTCAACCACCTCCATCAACCTCGAATTCGTGGGCCCACTTGTATGGCTCACATACTACTTAGTTTTCTTTGAGGATTAACTCTAAGCTTTAGTGACATGGGCTTAACCCAATGATCCACTTGAAAGGAAATTCCAATATGCAATTTGAATGTTATTTGCTGATTTGCTTTACGGGTGTGAATATACAATTACAGGATATAACCCATTTCCAGGCTATCCAAACATTGTAAATGATTTACTAGTAAATCATTTACAACTTACATCCAGTAAATCATTTACAACTTACATCCAAACAGACAGTAGTAAATCATTTACTAGCACTCAAGTCATTTACTAGTAAATGATTTACTAGCATCCGAACGATCCCTAATTGCATTCAATCCGCATTATGTTGGACTAGATAATAAAATTTGGAGACTAATCCTCGTGTATCGATTAAATGAATTGGAATTCAATTCAATTAAGCATCCAAACGCATCCCAAATAAACTTACAATAAGGAAAAGAGATATGGTGATGGAGTATGGAGTAAGAAGCATATGGTGATTATTTGGACTGATGGACGGCGGTGATTACACATGGAAATGCAAAGCAGAAAAACTAATTAAAGGTTTCATAGAGATTCAAATTCCAGAGTTCTAATTAGATTTGGAATGTGATATCGAGGGGGAATAGATTGGAGGGAGAATCATACGAAATCATAAACAAGAGCAGTAGAAATCACGCTTACATACTCGCGAGAAACACCGATTTTTTTTTGTTTGGATTTTGCAAGCGTCGACGAACGAATGAAGAAGGAGAGGTGCAGAGAAAGAAGATGATTTTGGGGGCAAAAAATGAAAGTACCAAATTGAGTATCCGTTTTATTATAGAGGAAAAACGGTGGTTTGGGCCTTCGACGAGGATTGGACTAAAGTGCCCTTGGGGAGTATTTTCATGGAAACTGCTCGCGGACCACGGTTAGGTATCTACTGTGGTCACTTTCTGTAACGTGGAGAAAAAGACTTATATTCATGAATCCATACCGTCCATCAGGTGAATCACCCCTTTCTTAGTGTTGATCCCTAAAATCAGTCTGATTAAATACTCATGTGGGCCGCTGTACAATTATTCCTAAAATCTCTAAATTCACGTGGTGTGGCCCACCTGGGCTTTTGAATACTGTGATTTTTTTAGTTATTTCTTCCTGATGAAGCACAATATATGAATGGATTGGATGGTGTACAAAGATCATGGTGAGCCTACACAAAACTAATCTAAGGCGTCCCATCACAAATTTGTTTCCCTAGGGTGTGGCCTACTTTGAGTTCTGGATGTCATGAATTTTGGTCTCCACGGTGACAATGAGACAGCGTTCCTGATAGACGGAGTGGATCTTATGAAAGTTCCACCCCATGTGGCACTCGGTAGGCTGGCGCTGTTCTACTCTTAAGGGGGTGCAATGATCACCCATGCACGTCCGAACGTATGTTTTAATTATTATCATAAGTTCGAGCTGTGGGAAACCTTGATATTCTGTATATTGAATCTAAACCGTGAATCTCATGCACCTTCTCAATTTCAGCGTACATCTCAAGAAAAATCAAGATCTAAAACTGATGTAGTACACACCGCAGGGATCGACGTCCAATCACACCTAAACCTATATTTCACTAACTTTTTATTTTACCCACCTAACCTGTGTGACCCCGGTCACAGAGATATCTCTGTGCCCGGGGCTGTGTGGGGTCCACAGAGATGTCCGTGACAAATCTACTCCGTTCATCGGTTTTGCTCAATAAAAAAGGATTTAAAAATCAGGCAGATCCAAAACTCAGTGTGCCATACCACACGAAACAGTGGGGATTGAATGCTTGGGAGTGACAGAAGTTTTGTATCAGGATGATATTTGTTCCTACAGTTTATCTGAGTGGTAACAACCCTATGAACGGTTTTGATGGCATATAAACATCATGGTCAGCTTCAGGAAGGTTTCAACAGTGGACGCTGTTCTTACGTTTTTTGTTGGTGTGGCCCACATGAGTCTTAGATCTTCCTAATTTTTATTATCATCTTGTAGTGAGGACTTTAAAAACAGATGAATGGAGTGGATTTATCACGGACATCTCTGTGCCCGAGGTCACAGGCAATCCGCTCTCAATTTGGAAGGGAGCGGATTAGGTGCTGCCCAGCCTCACCCAAGACCGTGCTACCCTTACCATGGGAACCACCTTGATGTATGTATTCTACATCCACACCGTCCATCTGTTTTTCCAGATCATTTTAGTGCATGAGCCCAAAGACGAAGTAGATTCAAATCTCAGATGGACCATACTATAGGAAAAAATGGTGATTGAACGCTCCACCATTAAAAACATCCTTGGGTCCACCGTAATGTCTCCATAATATTAATTTTCCATCCAACCTGTTGATAAGGTCACAAAAACCTGGATAAAGGAAAAAGAAATATCAACTTGATCCAAAAATTTTGTGGCCCACAAGAAATTTTTATAGGTCAATCACTACTGTTTCCTATGTTATGGTCCACCTGAGATTTGGGGTCCGCTTCATTTTTGGGCTCCTACCTAAAATGATCTGGCACAACGGATGGACGGCATGGATTTAGAATACGTAGGCCCCACCTAATCCGCTCCCAGTTTCCCTTCCTCTTGCTGGATCATCTACTTTCTAGGTTGGATGACCTATGGCATCAAGGTGGACCCAAAATTTTCTCCAGAAGTTTTATGTTGTGGTGTATCCCTCCAAATGTCCCCCACTGTTCCATTTGGTGTCCCACCATGGATCTAGGCCCAACACAAGAAAGCATCTAATGGACGGTTTAGATGGCACCAAAACATTACGTGGGCCAACACAGCTCAAACTGTTTGGTAAGACCACACTTTTGAGTGTACAGGATCATTCCTCAGTTACTCGAAAACTCAAATCACAGTCAAGAATCACTTTAGACAGGTGATCAGCTGGAAATATTATAAAAATTTGATTGAAGGATCCTAAACTCTAGCAAGCGGACATCCGTTTGTTGAATCAGGACCGTTGATTACTTTTCAGTTTAGCTCTCCATTACTTGTCCACCAATCAGCTAGTCAGGACATTTTTTAATTGTATTTTTCATTTTGTAACAAGTGAACATGGAGCTCAAATGCATCTTACCTAGGGTCCTTAACAGGCCGGACCTGGGTCTGCCTGGGCCTGAATTGGAATCGAGCCATCTGGGCCTTCAGGCCAACCTTATTTAAAATGTTTACTTTGCTTGGCCCTGGCAAGGTCCATTGGCAGCCTAGCCTTGCGTGGATGATTCCTAAGCGATGCGTATCAAGTGCCACACTCTGCCAGAGCATAATTAGTCTCTTTCATGTTTTTTGGCTAGACTGCAGTGATAGTTTACTGCCGCTTTCCAAATGGAGGTGGATGCTAGTCCGTTCTACAACTGGGCCCATGGTTCTGTTTCTAAACCATTCACTGTGGAAATGGGCCAGTAGCCCGGAGATGTAGGGCTAGGCTTGGGCCGGTCCTACAAAGAATGGCACTGCTGGCCTGTTGGCTCAGTCCAATCATCAAATGGGGACAAATGCACAAAACAATGTCAGCCTCAAGATGTGACTATTTTCAATTTAAACCCACTGTTGGATTTTGGGTCATGTTTGAATGATCAGGACCATTTATATGATGGGACTTGATTTTGGATGGAGGTGGAAGATCCTTAGATTAGACTGATTAAAATGGTTGATCGTTTTATGGCTGACCCTGTAGGGCTAGGCCAGGGCCAAGGCCTTTTTGAACCAATTAGAGCTAGGACTTAGGGAAGTAGGGCTGGGCTAAGGGCAACCCTAGCCCAGTCTCAGAGAAGCCCATGGCCACCCCTCCAAATCATTGGTCTGTTGTTCTTAAATTGTTGATTGTGGACTTTTCTTGAAAGGTTGAAATGAAAGATAGCCATTGATCTTAATTTGCCAAACATGTGTACATGCATCGGAGATAAAGGTTATCTAACCAATTAGATTTTGGGATGATGACCTATTTACTGGGTCCCATTACTTGGACAGTTAATGTATGGCCGTGTACAATTTTTGGGTTTCTTTCGTATCGACCATTGCACACTCCCAGAGTTTCAACTTTAACTCCTCCAACCTTTAGGGCTAGAAATTGATGGAAACTAGAAACGCCCCCAGGGCACACAAGATCATGTGGCGCATGTGTCTGGGCCCAGGCCGCTCATCAGTTGGGGCACACCTGTGAACATTCCTTGGCCTAAAAATCAACCCAATTCACTCATGATCATTAGATGCACAACCTTTTTACATCCAGTACTATAGGCCGTTGGTAGTCCTGCTATCTGTACATTTTTCTCATGTGTTATGGTGGTTTTCTTAGTTGGGCCGAGCTCAGCCAAGTTAGGGGAAAAGCCCACAGGCTGAAGTACTCTACATAGACTCATGTCCTGACATCAGGTGCAAGACGTCTGAGCGTAAAGGGAAGATGAACCTCCAGCTTACACCTCCGTTGCATATAAACAAGTCTACACCCTGGAAACATTTCACAAGTAATAGGGCTTGGCCAGAGAGCTCTGCTGCTAGGATGAGCATGTAGCTCGGCCTCGACCAATACCACCGTAGGCCGACTTGGGCAACAACTGCCATAAAGGGGCGTGAGAGTTTAGGAACACGTCGGTAGAAGACGGACATGTCTCCCAACATTATAGGGTTATGTAACCCATGCCTCCGGGAATTATGCCGCCCTCTAGCGAGCATAACACCCACAATTATAGCCACAATCGTAGCCCACTATCACTCTCCGATGGCTTATAAATAGAGGGGTTCACCCCTAACCTAAGGTACACACAAATCCACCTTGCCATCGCTTCTACTCTTTCCTTCAAACTCATTTGACTTAAGTATCGGATGACTAACAACTGGACCCCGGCCGCCCCTTTAGCTCTCTTTATGCCTTACAGGACATTATTTCCAGACCCAATACACACACTTGGAGGAGATCGGCGGCATCCATCCACCCAAGGTGGAGATTAAACCATCTCTCTGTTGACCAATTTCCAGCTACAACAATATGCATGTAGCCAATTTGATAAGTGAACTAGCCTATTTCTGGGCCTGGTCAAGTTCATGGTGGGACCCAGCTGATGAATTCCTTGGACCTTGCACACATGCAACACACTGATCGGCATCGGATGACTAACAGCTGGACCCCGGCCACGCCTTTAGCTCTCTTTATGCCTGACAGGACATTATCTCCTGGCCCAATACGCACACTTGAAGGAGATCGGCGGCATCCATCCACCCAAGGTGGAGATTACACCATCTCCCTGTTGACCAATTTCCAGCTACAACAATATGCGTGTAGCCAATTTGATAAGTGAACTAGCCTATTTCTGGGCCTGGTCAAGTTCATGGTGGGACCCAGCTGATGAATTCCCTGGACCTTGCACACATGCAACACACTGGCCGCCATCGGATGCTGGGAAGCGCTTCTGGACTGAAATGTAATGCTAGTGGTCCGAAGGAACATTTTTTGTCTCCTGAGGAATGCTCATACAAAGCGCCCAATTCTTCAGAGTTACATGAAGTCCATCACACACTTGGCATTTTTGTACAGTGATCCGAATCGTTAATTTGGTGTGCCTTTGTGTGGTTGGGCTATAGTCAAAATGCCAAAGCGTCCAAACAATGGTTGCCATCCGATCAATGACTTGCAGATGGATGGTAAATGATAAATACATAGTTGACGGTTTTGTTAAAAATGTTTGAGAATCTCTATCTCAAAGGTGAGATTAGAGAAAATCCATTTCAAATATATATAGCCGAATAACCTTTCAAATAAAAAAATAAAATCAAATTCACAAAATCATGTATGTAATAACTCAGAATTTTTAAGAGATAAATTGCCAGTTAGTGGTAGATTGACATTGGATTGACAATTGGTCTTATCACTTCTATCATTCCCCCTTGAATTGGGCCGAAGATATCTGCTAGCTGTTGGTCTGATGAAATGAACCATGTGATGAGGAGTCCAAGAGCTACTCCTTACATAATGATATTCCATTCTATGTATTTCGTCCAACTAGAAAACACAGAGTTGAGTGTCATGTAAAGGGCATTAATATGTTATAACAATGACGGTTGGTGGTTGAGGCAAATGGACTTCAATATCACACAAGAGAAATGAGAGAGATATTAGTTCAGCCGTGATGGAAGCCATGGACCGGTACTCAACTTCTGCTGACGATATGTTTCTTGTTTGAAGGCACTGCATCGTGGAAAGAATATAAATTAGGAGTCCAGATTCTCCGTTGGCTTCCAAGTAGGGAATCCCTGTTTGGAGCCTTTTTATTGATTACTGATCAGATTGCACTGAGGTATGACAAGGTTGCATTGAGGATGTGACAGAGTTACAGACCTATGTGATGATGTGGACTAATTTCTTGCTTGGAAGCCAACAAAGGGGGTGCGGATTGCCTGCGACAGCCTTTAGCAGGCATCTCCTACGGAAGGAATTTGGGTGAGGCCCACCGTGAGGTTTGTGAGAAATCTACGCCAACCAACCATTTTGTGAGATCATTTTAGGCGTTGTGACCAAAGTTGAATGGGATCCAAGACTTAAGTGGGCCGAAAACATGACGATTGAACTTCCACAGTTGAAATATTCGTGGGGCCAGCAGAAGTTTCGAATCAGGATAATATTTGTGTTTTCAGTTCATCTCAGTAGGAATGACATTATGAACAGTATGGATGGCATATAAACATCACCATGGACCCCATAGAGGTTTCAACGGTAAGAATTTCCCTACACACCTTTTGCTTTACTGCGGCGCACTTGAGTTTTGGATCCTGTTCATTTTTTGTCGCAACGCCTAAAATGATCTCACAAAACGGTTGGATGGTGTAGATTTCTCACAAACCTCACGGTGGGCCCCATCTAGATTCCTTGCGCAGGAGATGCTGGCAAAGGCTTTCGCAGGCAATCCGCGCCCCAACAAAGGATCCTGACTTATAAATTAAAGGTGCTACCAGAAAATATGCGCATGTCATAGACGAGAACACCACTAAGCTATCTTAAGATACTCTTAACCACCCAATAATGAGCCATGGTTGGGGCTTGCATGTATTGACAGAGAAGTCTAGTGAATGTGAGATATTGCAGTTCCCGAGTATGCTACTATAATGAGTGGGGTTGTACTGCAGCCCTTCATTGCCATGGCAGTATATATAGCTTTGCGGGCATGTTTAAGCGAGTCACTTGTACATTTTGACTGGCATAAGAGGATCCCATTGGCAAAATGATAGACTTTAATGTAAGTTTTGTATACAATGGGCCCAACTGATCAATGTCCCAGATCGAATACAGGTGTTAGGAATGTGTGGATTGACCAGTGGAACCCATTGTAGTTGTGATCATGTCCCTGCGTCTAAACTACTTATGGCAGTATTATAGTAGAGCATGGACTCTAGTTATCCAAACCATATGGAGCAAGAGGGGTTACAGTGTTGTGATAGGTTTCAAACATTGTAACACCCAATTGTAGAATTCTATATGAGAAAAGTTGGGTCCCCAAATAGAAACATAGACAAAAAATAAATTCTCATCTCCTATTTTTTATATGGCTGTTCGGTGTGGAAGATCCAAATCATACATGGCACAATCAAGTACACTAATTATTTAGATTATTTGATCTCCATACTTAATGCACCGCATGTCCTCTCAATTCCACAAATTAGATCTACCATTCAACACCCAAAAAGTAATGCAGCTATAGTTGGAATCCTTGATAGAAAATTCTTGGCCCAATTGTAAAATGAACCAATTCATATACTCTTTATTTTTCCTAGTGGGACCATGTCGTCCACCTATAAGGCTTGTTTAAGTTTGCATATGTGAAAGGAAAGATTTGAGTCCTTAAACTTGGGAGACTGCTCCATGTAAAACAATTTAGTGAGAAATCCATGAAGAAATGTAATGCGGGCAGGGTGTGTTGGGGGATCGAGCATCGCCTCTCTCATGGGATAAGCGATCCGAATCCACGTATCTATCGAGAAGGACACTTGATCTTCATTGATTTCTCAAGGGGCACTTGAAGAACACGAGTAAAACAGAGTATAAACTCAATAATTTTCATTAATCAAAAGTTGGATGCTTAACAATGAAATAAAAACTAATATTTATAATAAAACTAAGTCTTAGAAAAGCTTAGAAAATCCTAATTTGTACTTAGGTGAACCCTAAACATAATAGGAAAATATTAACAAAAATCTGTGCAAACTGAATAACGCATGTTGGGCGCCGTCTTCCTTTTACTGGTATGAGTAATCCACATATTTGATGGACACGAAACTTTATGTGTTCCTGACATCGATGTTATCTTCAAGATGGTTGGCTCAGATTCTTCATATCAGTAGTAGTGGGCCACCTGGACCATCTCCAAGTTTAGTCGTCAGAATTCAGAACTTTTTGGACAGTTCGTACTATTTTGGATGCCACGATCAATTCGTAACTCAGATCAACGTGAAACTTGTTCAGTTTTCTTGGCGTCGAGTAGTTCTACTAGATGGATGGAATGGATGATCATAAATGATCAAGATCGCCCCCAAGAATTGGTCCAAAATTCAAAAACGAAAATAGTACTTTCCTGTTTGGTTGAAATAGGAAAATCGGAAACATGTTTAGTTTTGTTTTTATTTTTTAATTTTATTCTTTTCTTTCTTATTTGCTGGACACACGTGTGGCAGATGGATCCATTGCTGGACATGTTAGATGTGGGCTGCACGATGTAATGGTCTTGCAAATGGGATGGACGGTTGAATATGAGGTAGTTGAAGGATGTCCAGATGATGGGCTGTTGAAGATCAATTTGAACTTTTCCTTTGATCTTTTTTCGATCTTTTTCTCATAGGAAGGTGTTCGATCCTCGCCCTCGATCCGGGGGGATCTCTCCTTACATCAGTCTCCTCCACTTGAAGAAAACTCGACCTCGAGTTTTGCCTCATGTCATGACGGAGACTCGCCTTCATCTTCTTCCACGACCTTGCCTTGAGAATCATACTTGGGCATGATTGGGGATACTTGTCCTCGGCCATTCCCTGTCATAGCACAACAAGCATTGTCTCTTCTTCTTAGTGGGAACAAGAAAAATTACAAATGGATCTACTCTACCAACTATGCTACTGAAGATTGGCTCTATCTAAGAAAAACTAGCCTCTGACACATTCATGGGCTCCTGCAAATCCAGATCTATAATTTCTAGAGCGGCAACATTATCTTCTTCTTTGTTCACCACATCTGGGATATTGTTTTCCTCAATCTTCTCGGAACTTCGAATATTTTCTGAGACGATAATGGGTGGTACCTCCTTCTCTCCCTCTGTAGCTTCTTCCTCTACTGATTCAGCAGGTCCTTCGAGAGGGATTCCTATGTTTGCATGAATGACCTTTACTTCAAAAGTCTTAAGAGGAACTTCCATCTGCTGGTGGCCTTTTGTTTCCACAGGCACAACATGTGTGTTGCTAACAGGGTTGGGGATTTCTTGTGCCGACGTCTCACCAAGAAATTATTCGTTGCATAGAAAATGGGCCAGTAGGCGTCGCTTCATCTGCGGCCACTGAGCGAATTGGTTGCTTCATCTCTATCTTTCGACAATACTGAACGTGCTCCCACCAATCATAAGCGTCATCCATTGGATGAAGTGATGCGAGTGGAACCCTACTTTCTACCAGGATCTGCATGTGGTTTGACGCAGGGAAGGCGTGGTAGGTCGATCACCGTCTCCCTAACCGATAGTTTCTCGAATCCACGAGAAGAAATAAAAGATAAAAAGAGGAAATAAATTCCGAATAATTGAATAATTGATAATTGAATGCATAAAAACGGAATTACAATGCATATAAATAGGAAACTAAACCCTAGGTAAAGTATCAAAATCCAACTCCAACTAAAACTCCTAGAAAACGCAACTTACTATAAATAGTAAACTTACTATTTATAGAAGTCGTTCAATCCTACTAGAACTCTTGGTTTTCGGCCAAAAATAGAAAGTTTTCAAACGGCCTCAACCACGCTGTTCTACGAAATATTCTAAGCCCTTTTCATGTTGGGCACTAACTCTAAAACCCTACGGATGCAAAGTTATGATCGAATTAAAACTTACTATAAATAGTAAAAACGAAAATAAACTAGCCTAATGACCGTCGATACGGTCGATTCTCGCGATTCCGGATTGGGCAACCCGGCGTAGCGGGGTTGGTTGGCTAAAGTAGCTCGAGCTACCCCAAATTGATATATTATACGTCCCGTAACTCATTCCGGATTGTGAGATACGACTGATTCATGGTCCTGACGGTCCGGATCACTTTCGGCCCCGTCCGGTCTTCTTTTGGTCCATCTGGGCCATGAAATAGTCAGCGACCCGTCCTACATCATGGTTGAAGAAGTATTCGAACTCGAAGAACCATTCGTCGATGTGACCCTGGCCTCTGAAGATAGGAAGATTTATCGCCCTCTAATTGTAGCATCTACTTGGCCGATCTCCCAGATCTTTGCCAGGAACAATCATGCTCCCTTGATATTTTGTTTTGCAGTTGAACCTAGCCTGCAGCCCTTGCATAGCTTGATGGTACTTCTACTAGAGTGTCTCAAGCGTCGCCCCGAAAGCCGCCACTTTGAGATGATGGATCCCTAGAGCACAGTCCATAGGATTTTTGCCATAGCCACAACTAAAAGCCATCACCCGAGGGAAAGCCTCGCTCTGATACCAATTAATGCGAGTGGGGCGTGTTGTGAGATCGAGTACCGTGTCTCTCATGGGATAAGCAATCCAAATCCACGAATCTATCGAGAAGGACACTCGATCTTCCTTGATTTCTCAAGGGGCACTCGAAGAACACGAGTAAAACAGAGTATAAACTCAATAATTTTCATTAATCAAAGGTTGGATGCTTAACAATGAAATAAAAACTAATATTTATAATAAAACTAAGTCTTCGAAAACCCTAATTCATACTGAGGCGAATCCTAAACATAATAGGAAAATATCAACAAAAATCTGCGTAAACTGTATAACGCATGTTGGGCGCCGTCTTCCTTCCACTGGCACGAGCAATCCACATATCTGATGGACACGAAACTTTATAGTTTTGCTGACATCGATGTAATCTTCAAGATGGTCGGTTAAGATTCTTCGTATCAGTAGTAGTGGGCCACCTAAACAATCTCCAAGTTTAGTCGACAGAATATGAAACTTTCTGAACAGTTCATACTATTTTAGACGCCACGGTCAATTCATAACTTAGATCGACGTGAAACTTGTTGAGTTTTCTCGGAGTCGAACAGTTCTACAAGATGGACGAAATAAATGATCATAAATTATCAATATGGGCCACACGAATTGAGACAAAATCCAAAAATAAAAATAGTACTTTCCTGTTTAGTTAAAACATGAAAATCGAAAACGTGTTTAGTTTTTTTTTAAATTAATTTTTTCTTTCTTATTTGCTGGATGTTGGATGTGGGTGTTGAAAACAACTGACAGAAATTAGAATAAAATGAAAATTAAAATAGAAAATAAAGAACTTATGTGTTTTTGAAGAACTGAGTCAAGGCGTGATGAATCACTGGGCTTGAAACCAAATCTGCCCTCCTTGGACCGCTTTTCAAATGCAACAGGAGTCATGGACAGTTGGCCTCCAGGATATAACGACTATCACCCTAGTCCCGACTGTGCACTCGCTGTACAGGATTCGAACCAGCAAGTATACTACAAACTCGAATTGCAGTGACTCAGTGAGTCAGCGAAAAACAAAAGAAGAAAATAATGTCCAAAGGTTTTGTAAACTAGAAAGGGAAATGATTTTCAAGTAGTTAAAAATGGATTAGTGAAGTCCTATTTATAAACGTATCTATAGTTTCATCATACCTAAGTTTCTTTTTAAATTCTCATTTACAATCTATATGCTTGTTTTCAGAAGGAAGATCTACTAGTTCACAAGTGTTGTTAGATAATATTGAATGTAATTCATCTTTTATAGCTTCCTTTCAAAAGGTAGCGTCTGAAGAGTTTATAGCTTTTGAATATGTTATAGGGTCATCTTCTAATAGAAATGTGAAAAATTCATTTCCCATATTAGTTTCTCTTCTAGCTCTTTTACTTCTTCTTGGTTCTGGATCTACTTCATTAGAAGTGTTAGGTTCTTCTTCTATTTCATTAGTAATATCTATGGTTCTACTAATTAAAGCCATATCCGATGTGCTATCATCTTTTATTTCTTCCAAACATGATTTTAAAGAAAAAATAAGTTTGAAAAACTTTGCATCTCTGGCTTCTATGATAGTGTTTGGATCTAGAACATTATTCTTTGACTTTAGAACCACGAATCCATATGCAGCACTATGTTGAGCATATTCTATGAATATACAGTCTGATGTTTTTAGATCTATCTTGGTTTTCTTGTTTTCAGATAATCCTACCTTGGCAAGGCATCCCCACACTTTTAGATATTTGTAACTAGGGATATGACCTTTTCATAATTCATATGGTGTCTTTCCTGAATTTTTATGAGATATTCTATTTTAGACATAACAAGCTGATAGGATAGCTTCCCCCCACATGTTGAAAGGGAAACCTGAACTATTTAGCATAACATGATCATCATATCTTTTAGACTTCTATTCTTACGTTCTGCTATTTCATTTTGTTTTGGTGTATACGGTGCAGTGGTTTCGTGAATTATGTCATACTTTTCATAGAACTCCTTGAACTTTGTTGACACATATTCTCTACCTTTGTCTGATATAAGCATTTTAATTTTTCTACTTAGTTGGTTTTCAACTTCAGTATTATATTTGGTAAAGGTTTCAAATGCATCATCTTTATTTTTAAGAAGATAAACTATAGTATATTTAGAACAATCATTTACAAAAGTTATATAATATCTTTTACTACCTTTAGAAATTTAATTTTTGAAATCACATAAGTCACTATGAATCAACTCTAGTAATTTAGAATTTCTAACTACAGATTTGAAAGGTTTCTTATGAAATTTTGATTTTATACAAACCTCACATTTTCCTATGTCCTCTTCTGTTATATTAGGTAATAAACTTAACATATTCATTCTTTTTATAGATCCTATATTAACATGACTTAATCTACTATGCCATAAAGAAGTATACTCAATAATATAAGCAGAACTGGATGTCATCTTATTATTATTAATGTTTACAATATATAGTCCATAATTACAATAACCATTCTCAATGAAGGTTTCATTTTTAGTTATTACAAGTTTGTCAGAATCAAATACAAGTTTAACACCAGCCTTGTCAAGGAATGAACCAGAGATCGTCAAGGCACATGTAGGACATTGTTCAATATCAACGTCTTTCCCGACATAAGCTTAAGAGCTATCTTTTCTTTCCAGCAACCGGAGAGGTCCGAGCATTTTTCATAAAGACTTGTTCATCATCCCTTATTTCTTGATAAGAGGTAAACATGCTACGGTCCTTACACACATGCCGAGTTGCCCCGGTATCCAGTATCCATTCCAGGTTGTGTACAAGGAAGACTTCAGTCAAAACCGCAACAATCGTACAGCTTTTGTTTTAGTAAGATTAACTTGTGGCTTTTTGCTATTTTTCTTCCGCCTACATATGTTTGCAAAATGTCCCGATTTTTCATAAAAGTAACAACTGCCTTTCTTTTTTAACTGTTTATTTGGCTTGTTTTTCAGCCGACGCTCATTAGAATAGTGTCCAAACTTTTTATAGTTGTAACATTGTATCTTACTTTTGCCTTCTTTTCCTGACCTGATTCGATTAGGTTAGCCTTTGAGACAGACTTATTGGCATCACCAATTTGATCTCTGATCCATTTGCCTCCTCTATATGTATGTGTACAATTGTATTTTTCAAAGAGATAACATTCTTCTTATGTTTCATTTTATTCTTATATTCTTTTTACGAAGGAGGTAATTTTTCAATTAATGCTTCAGATAGAAATATCTTGTCTAATTAAATCATTTAGTTATTAATTCATGTATCAGACTCTGATAATCGTGAATTTGATTTATGACAGGTTTATCATTTGTCATATTAAAGTGAAGAAAATTCAATATTGTATGTTTTTTAGATCCCGCGTCTTTGAAAACATACTTCTTCTGAAGTACATTCTAGATCTCTTTTATAGAATCAAATAAAACATAAATATCGTACAATTCGTTTGACAGGGTATTCAGTATGTAGTGTTTACAATTGTTGGCATCTTGAACTTCAGTTTGATTGGTTGGGTCAACTATAAATGTATCGGATAAGATGTAAAATGCTTTCAATGTTTCTAAAGCAAATGAAATTTTCTGTTTCCATAGTTTGTAATTTTGTCCAGAAAAAGGTTCAATCTTGGACAGTTCAGTCATATGATTGACTGTAATGGTGGCCATATGTGCGATCTAGAAATTATATAAAATAAAAGAATTTTAGTCTGAGAAGTTGGAACAGATAGCACAAAAGAAGTGAATATGTTTCGAGATGAGTTTAAAACAGAAATCACAGATGCAGCAGAAACAGAAATAAAATCTGTCTTGTTTTCAACTATATAAAATTTGGTTTCAAGATTATTGGATGTGAGTGTTAAAAACAACTCACAGAAATTAGAATAAAATGAAAATTAAAACGAAAAATGAAGAACTTATGTAATTGAGTCAAGGCGTGACGAATCACAGGGCTTGAAACCAAATCTGCCCTCCTTGGACCGCTTTCCAAATGTAATAAGAGTCACGGACAGTTGGCCTCCAAGATACAACGATGTCCAGAGGTTTTGTAAACTAGAGAGGGAAATGATTTTCAAGTGATTAAAAACGGAGTAGTGAAGTCCTATTTATAGACTTTGATTAGGTGCTTAATGCACCAGTTTAGAATTGGGTTAGGTCCGTTGGGTTTAAACTCAACTGATGCGACCATCCGAATAAATGCTGTCTTTGGACGTTTAAAACAAAACGACCTTTGTTGGTGTGAGTACACTTTCAGTGTCTATTAGAGCAAAAAAAAAAAAAAAAAAAAAAGGACTACGCAAGTATACTCTCAATAAACCTAGACCTAAACCTGAGCCCGATACAGGTGACAGCGTGGCTCGGCCAGCCGCGCGCGTGTGGTTTTTGGCATAGGGTGGGTTAATGTGCATAGCCACCCACAAACCATAAAATTCACTTGCCCCTTGAGGGCCTAGCCCATATGCAAAACTTTTACTTTTATACTTTCTTTTTTTCCTTATTTCTTTTCAATGTGGGACAAAGAAAAGCACAAAACTTTCAAAGCTAAAAATATGGAGGGAAACATCTTTTGAAGAAAATTTTGAAACAAATGATTTAAAATTCATTTTAAATACAACATTGGACACACGTGTGGCAAATGGATCCACTACTGGACACGTTAGATGTGGGCTGCACGGTGTACTGGTCTTGCAAATGGGATGGACGGTTGGAGATGAGGTAGTTGAAGGATGTCCAGATGATGGGCAATTGAAGATCAGTTTAAACTTTTCCTTTGATCTTTTTTCGATCTTTTTCTCTTAGGAAGGTGTTCGATCCTCGCCCTCGATCCGGGGGATCTCTCCCTACATCAAAATGCGTTTTTGATGTCGAGTTGTTAGATCGTCCATCTTTGACCATAGCTACCATAAGCAGAGTCCCGCACGAGCAGGTTTGTAATGGCCAGAAGTTTCAGAAAAGAAGAGTCTTATCACTTCTATAACTTCTTCGCCTCTAAATTGTAATGAAATCAAAAGTGCCAGGGAGATTATTCAAGTCTCTCATATTTCATTGTTGGTGCTCTATTCCTGTCTGATGAAAATTCTACTGAATGTTTTCACATGTTGGGATTTTTGGATGAAATGGACTTGTCTGTGCAGATGAGCCGTTCATTTATATGTGGGCCCATTCCTTTAAAGTTGATGTGTCTTTCTTTTTTCTTTGGGAGACAAACCAAATTGCTATGAGTGCATGGATTTGATGGATGTTTGTCTTTCACACTGTGGGGCTCTAGTTTTTCTGTTAGACATTAATTGGTAAAAATACAAGTGCTTCTTTTCTTGGGACAGGAATCTATATAGATTCCCTAGCACTATCCAATCAGTTCCAAGATCGTCCATTTTAAGGCCAACCTTGTGGATAAGATTGATCTTAACCATCCATTTGCTTGTTTTTGTAGTGCAGGAGCATTTTCATATTTGGCTTGAGTGTGGCAGCTTGTGTGATACGGGGCACACTTGGGGTGGGGCGATCTGCGTGAGGCGGGTGGCTCATGTAATGAGAGGCCCATGTGAAGTGTCACCCACGAAGGAGAGTTTTACCGAGGGCCTGGCCTTTGTGAAGCAGAGCCTGTAAGATAAAGGGATTGATTCACTGCACTCTATCAATTCGCTCTTTTAAAGCAAGTGGTTAGTCTTCCTACGTCGGAACAAAGCAGGGAGGTCTTGTGTTTGATTTTTCCTTACTATAGTTGATCGTAGAGGTGACCTGTCAATTGGATGGTCATTTTGGATGACACGTGCATTGATTGGACGGTGGAGATGGATCATACAGAGGACCATTATCTCCTGATACAGCTGTAACCGTAAAGAATGATCACATATGTTATGGTAATTGCCATACATCTGAGCAGTTTGGGATCCATCATGATGGTGAGTAACATCCAAACCGTCCATTAGATGTATCCCTAAATGTTACACCTGTATTACAAACTTCAGCTTGATCCATATCTCAGATGGGCCACACAAAATGGAACATTGGGGACATTAGGGAGGGGTATGCCACCGTAGAAACTTCTAGATGGAATACGAGAACCACAGTGTTGTTTATTGTCATCCCAGTCATTAGGTGCGCCCCAACAGGATGAAGGGACGACCTAACCGGAGCCATTCAAAGATTTAGGTGAGCCACGAAATTAAAATGAATATATAGATTTCAATGATCTTTGTGGTGTGTCCCACCTGAATTTTTGATGGGGATGATTTCTGCAGGGAACATGAGGAGTCACACCAGATGCACAGTTTGCAATCTACGCATCATACACATCATGGGTGGGGCCCACACAGCTGGAACGATTTGGACGCATCTGATCATTACCCACAAAGAATCGCCTATCAGAACTCAATTACATGGCAGCATCAATTAGATGTCATTTCTGAGAGCATATTGGTTGGTGAATTTGCTGACATGAATCACCTAATCACGTGACGCCAATCTGTTAGCACTGTTGACCTGGCAAGTGGGCCATACTTGTCATAATCATCATTTTTAGCAGTTACAAGGGACTTTCTCTTACCATCAATGAATCCCAACCATCCAATCTCAGAACTGGAGTAGGTTAAAATGCACAAAGAAACAGTCTCTGATTTAGTCTTCTTGTTACCGTACAAGCTGTCCACCCATTGTATATCTACAATTGGTATTTTTATTTAAGGATGCGCTCACATGGTATGTCAGGCCATGGGTCCAAATATCATCTTTAAGGGAAACTCAGGTGGGCCACACCACATGGAGCACTTGGATGCCCAATCAAAACGACCTTCCCATCTGTTTGTGGGGCTCACCATCTTTTTAATTAGTCATCTAGTCAGATTGCACCACTAGGATAAATAGATACACCAAAAATCAGGGCCATTCTAAAACCCACCAAATAGGGTTGTCAATAGGTCTGGCTCGGCTAGGCAAAATCATAATTTTTAATAGGCCTGGCCCATCAAGCTTGACCCGAACAGTTCAAAATCCGGTGGAAGCCAACCCCAGCCTTGGCCCATTGATTTTACATCGTTCCCTGCAATGTGGTCCACCTAAGTCTTGAACCATACTGATTTTTTATTTTGACCATGAGCATTGAGGGAGAGAACCTGATGAACCGGGTGGATTTGATACAGAGTTGATGTGGGCCCCACGGCAGCCTGCTACCTCCACAAATTTTGGTGGTACCCTAAACCATATGGGCGCACCTCTTTTTTCTTGAACCTTCCGTTTTCAGGGCATCAATCAAACAGTGAGGGTCGTACAAATGGTCTTATTTTTGGGCAATGGCCCATCGGCTAGGAATCCACTCGGTCGTGGGTCAATGTTGACGAACACGTGTCACATGTATGTCGGCTCCGGACCCTTAAAAGAGCAGTTGCTTTCTTCTTTTGTGGGAAGCAGGAACACAAAACAGATGTCTTTTGACTTTAGAAATCCAACGGTGGTGTGAAAACTGAAAAGCAAGAGGCGCGCTTTCGGATTTGGTGGACCACTGGTGAAATGGCGGAGAACGTGCTTCCACAGTGAGCCATCATTCTCACCAGAGCGTGAATCACGGTACTCACTCAAGCAATCAAGGTACGACCCTTTTTTTTTGTTTTTTTCCTCCCGCGATCAAAGCTCACTGGAATCATGAAAGTGAGCCCTGCTACAGAACGCCTATTTGATTGGAGGCAAAATAAAAAAAAGATCAAGAAAAATGGAGCACTTATATTATAATGGGATGTTTTACTGTGATTGGTTTGGAAAGAAATACCGAATTCCAGATGCCATTATTTTCCTTTTTTTTTTTTTTTTTTTTTTTTTTTTTTTTTCATAATAAAATTTTCATGCACAAGAAACAACAATACTCTCAAAATTTAAATTCCAAGAAATTTATGTTGGAATTGTTAGGGTTAGGAGCCCCGCAGCGGAAGTAATTAAAGCAACTGAGGAACAAACCACAATGATAATCACATACCAAGTAAATCGACCTACATAGGAGGCAATACGAATTTAACGTGGAAAAACCCCTCACAGGTAAAAAAATCACGGCACAAAGCGACACCAATCCATTATGAGTTAGAAGTTACAAGATATTATAGAAGAATCCTTCCCCGGATCATAGCTCACAAGAGAAATCCCAAGTTAACAAAGCTAATTTTCACATGAGAAGGACAAACCCAGCCCTTTCCCTCATTCCAAGAACTCCAAGCTTCCCCCTAGCTCTTTCTCTTGCCCTAGATCTCTCTCAATCCCTCTAGGAAACCTTGGCCCATTGACGGCCACTCTAATCCTAGATTACATCCCCTTAAATAAGAAAAAAACTGATATTAGAAACTCCTCGCGCAAAACCGCGCAAGAAACTCAAATAAAAAAGGAAACCTGTCGATCGGTCGAAGTACATCGTCGACTGGTCGAGGATCCCCTGCTGATCGGTCGACAATGCACAAAATTTTTCTAGAAACCCGCTGTCTTGTTCTCCGAATTTTGGATCGGTCGGTCGCCATCTATGACCGATCAATGGCCTCCATTGCACAGATTTGAGTCGACTCTAACATGAATAACACTGTTTAAATCATCACTGTATAATCATTACACTTATCTTTTTTGGTCCCCCTCCAATCTAACTGATCCTTACCTAATTATTACCGGTGGCTTAAAACTTCACTTATTGGATGATATTTATCATTTCCCCTAGTGGCCTACAAATGGAAGCTGCAATTTGTTGGCTCTTCAGTTAATACAAACAAAGGTCCATGGTTTAGTGATCCAAACCATTGATATAAAGGGCCTCACCATGGATGGTTGATGCACCAATAATTTGTCCCAAAGAAAAGCTTTAAACGTTGGATCAATGACCAACTGCAATGGTCCAAAGCCATAAAGAAAGTGACATAGAACGGGTCGCAGACCTATTCTTGGTACAATTAGACCGAAAGAAGTTTAAACGGAAGCGGATGTAGTCCGTTAGATTCAGCTCCAAACGCGTCCAGATTAAAGAAATTTATTTCAAATGGGGAGAAATTGCCGTTCCAAGCATGAACAGTAAAACAATCATAACTTTTGATCCATATATCATTACGAGAAGCGTGACTTATGAATTTTTACTGGAACATGCCATTTAAAGTTAACTGTTCCTAGCTAGTATGTGGGTCATGGTAGTCCATTTCGTGAGAAAATGTCTTCTTCTAATTCAACATTGCAATTTTAGAAGAAAAAATTTACTATTTTTAATAAGTTTTATTTTAGACATATCTCATTCGTTTTAGAGTTTTAGTATATGCAATTTTCTTAGGAGTTGTTTCTAATCATGTTAGGAATAATCTAGCTTAATTAGATTATAACTTTCTATTTTTAGTAAAATTTACTATTTTAAGTAAGTTTTAGTTTAGTCAAATTAGAACTCCTAATTAGGAGTTTTTTTTTTTCTTTATAAGTGATGTAATTGGAAAGTTCGAGCATGATTGATTAAAAAAAATTAGAATTTCTCTTTTATTCTCGTGGATTTAAGAATAACCTTCTGAATTCAAGGTTTTGCATATATGAGGTAGAAGGTGATCTTTCTCCTCATACCCTTCCCTGCATCAGAAAGTCAAAGACAAGATGCTTAGAACCTTCTAATCTAGGTAATGTTTGGTGCATTGAGATCTATGGTGGCCCCATCATCTCAACAGCTTCGATCACTGAATCATGGGTGCCACCCACTACAACTATGAACTAGAAAACCTAAGCACACTGTTGAGATTCTTTGGTGAGTAGCATGTGATACCTGAATAAAACTCTTCCATCCACACGAATATTAGCACATGATGTGGGATGGTTCTTTAGTAATGGATCGATAGTCATCCAGTTGTTTTCTTTAGCTATTGCCAGATCGGATATTCATTGTACTAGCACACTCAAATTCACATGGTTTGGTTCTCTCGAATCCCACAGCACTAATGCTAATAATGTAAATTCTGTGCCATAGATCCCGTAGCCCCTCTTTAATAAAAATAGTTTCCCATTTGAGACCGTGTATGAAACCAGGGTAGCATGTGCATAGCTACCTTAGCCCATGAATCGATACAAACATATCAACCCTCCCCGTTTGGATGCCAAACACTTCAGATCCCGATAGGCGCCTAGGGGCTATATAGTATATAGCAACCAGAAGTTTAATTAGTATCTGATAAGAATCTTATCCATAGCTAGTTTATCTATTCTTTGTTAAAAATTTTAATCATCCAAGGGCTTCTCTTACTTTAGAAGAGTTAGAGACTAGCTTGTCTCAATTATGGTACACAATGGGCCATTTTTTTGTGGTATACATGTATATGTGCTGCATTTGCCACTGTACTACAAGTGCTATATATAGTCCATCTTCAAGTGCTGAAAATTATCATGTTTAATCTTTTGTATCCTTTATTTGTTGCATTTACCATATGTGCCAAGTTGGGTAATACATGTACCATATGCATCACCGTATATTATAACGGGCCCCCCACAAGTACCACACATGCCATCTTACATCTTCAAGTACCATGCATAGGCCATATGTGCCATAGATATTATGCCATATGATAAAATATAGAAACATAAAAAAAAACAATTAAAATATTAAAAAATTGCTTGTTTATATTTTATTGAGTATAAAGTCTTGAATTTATACATGAGGGATGACCAAATATGGAATAGTTCAATAAATGTAAAATCTAATTTAATTGTGCTGTACCCGAATGAAATCTAAATAAAAAGGGAATAAACACAAAGAAACAATTGTCAGCCATCAATACATGACGAAGAAACAATTGATTATAATAACAACCCAGAAAAAGAAAAGGTTGACACTTAGTGTGGGTAGTTCCGCGTGGACTAGTAGGTGAAAAGGTGAAGATCAGGATTTCAATTACGGTTTGGGAGAAACTAATGGGCTGAGCTGGTAGAAAAATACCAGTTATATTCGCATATCTAACTCTCATTTAAAATTTGGAAAAATGCCCCACTGAGAGTCCAAACACCCATAATTTAGGCAGGGTTCCATGAATCTGTTAGGTCCATCTGCACCTGAATGTCAATGGAAGTTGACGCTTAAAGCACCCACCAAGGTTTTTATTTTAATTTTATTTTCTCAGATATTTTGCTATGAGTGTGGATCGTCTGTGATGAAGGCACGGGGAGATTGTGGGCCGTGGCTTCTTAGTGGTCCATGTTATCGCCGATAATACTAGCTCACAAAACACATCAATTTTCTCTCTCAAATACACATCGATTCTCTCTCTCTCTCTCTCTCTCTCTCTCTCTCTCTCGAATAGATTCCGTGCTATACAACACAACTTTTAACATGGAAAACTTCCCAGGGCTCCACCGTAATTTATGTGTTAGATCCACACAATTTATGGTCAAGGCTTAGGGCTTAAGGCTTGTTTGGGAGCTTATATTTGAAATGAATTTGAATCCAAGTCATGAATCATGGTGATTCTGAATTGCAACTTTTAGTTGGAATGTACTCAAATCCAAAAATATGAATGCATTGAAATTCTATACTTTATAAGCCTTGGGTGCTCCACAAGCATAGGTTTCCAAACGAGTGACTCACAAACGTCTTTTAACCATCAAATTACATGGCCAATATTTGAATTGTTCAAATCATTCTATCATTATAATTTTAATGATACAACTAGTAATTTTATCATTTTAAGGTATCATTAGTGTGCCACATGTACATGTTAGGAACACAACAAGTCCTAACACGACTTGCCAAGCGCGAAAGCAATCTCAGACGGAATCAGACAACGCAATAGGGAAAGAAAAATTCGAGCATGCACGGAGAACACAAAGATTTTATGTGGAAAAATCCTTTCAGGAAAAAAATACGACACCAAGCGATAAATGATGCACTATTATCTAAAAGTTACAAGAGATGGAACAACTTACCGATAGAAAACCCTGGCTTTCTACCTCACAAAACCCTTGCTCTATTTCATTTCTCAACCCTAATCGAAAGCCCTCTTAAGCGAGAGGGAAGACCAGGTATCGAGTCCTATCACTAACAAGAATTTAATTTTCTTTTTTTTGCTTTAAATACGAATTTTGAAATTCAAAATTAATCTTATCTTATCTCAACCAACCCATCTTATCCGCAACAAATCTCCAACGAACGTCTCTTTAAAAAGAGAAAGAACGAGATGGTTTTCATCCATCGTAAAAGAAAGGAAAGGAAAGGAGAGAAGGAAGGAGGAATAGAGGGATCTTGCGGCTAGATCAAGTAGGTGTTCTTTTTATTTTATTTAAGTAGGCCAGATCCAGCCAATGAACGGGTCGGATCGTCCGTCCGTTCATTGTACTGATCTAGGGACCTTATCTTTATCTTAACCCTTGAATATATGATCACGATTGATGGGGACCATTTGGGTGGGCCAGGAATCGATCTGGATGGGTCATAATGACCATATGGCCAAAATGTACATGGGCCTCAAAATTCAGATCGAATGGACCTTCAGATGGGCCACATCAATTGAATGAATGATAGCCTTTAAAATTTGTTTTGTTATTGTTTTATTTAATTAGTAAATTAATTCTGATAAATTATATTATTCCAAAACATTATTGGGCCACAATGAGGTGGCCGACCCAATGGTCGGACCAGATCTCTCGTAGACCCCACATACACTTTTTAATCGTTATAATAATAATAATAATAATAATAATAATAATATAAAAAAAAAAAGAAAAAGAAAAAGAAAAAGGAAAAGTGGCTGGACGTCCAGCGTCTCTGACGCTGGAACGTCCAGCGTTGGACTTTTGACAGGGTGATTTGGGGGCCCCACTCATGGGACCTACCTTGATGTATTTTGTACATCCACTCCGCCCATTTATTTCCCTATTTCATTTTAGGATGGGGGTTCGAATTTGGACCCAAACTGAGGTCCGAATGGGCCACACCATCTGAAACAAACTAATGGTGAAAACTTATAAAATAAAAATAAAATTTAAAAAGGTAGAAATTCTGGGCGTGGACAGCGGTCCACTCATGGACCCCACTGAGATGAAATCAGTAGATCCAAGCCGACCATATGTTTTAGTATAATGTTTTACAGCTTGGGTCCAAAAATCAGATAAATCCGAATCTCAGGTGGCCCACACCACTTAAAATATTAATGATAACAACACACATGGTTGAGGCAGTCCGATTTTGGATTGCTGTCCACTTTTGGGACCCATTTGATGACATTTTAAGAAATCTAATCCGTCCAATATCTTAATAAATAAGTTTTCTAGTTAAGGACAAAAAATGGCCCGTACAGGATATTCCAGTGGGCCATACCAAGATAAACAGTGGGGACAACACCTGTCCACTGGTTAGGAGCTTGTGGGCCCCACTGTGTAGTTTTTGAAAAATCCAATCCACCCAATCTCTGGAGTAATGAATTATTAGTCTTGTGAAAAAAAATCAGCCCAATCAGAGTTCCAGGTGGGCCATGCCAAGTGAAATAGTGGGGAGGTACGGTATGGATTATCATAAATGGACCATTTTAGGATATCCTACGACAAAATCCTTGCAAAATATAATCAATCATATTTGGTAGTGTACCATTGGGGAACTTGTGACCAAGTATAGGATGACCCACCAGTCAAGTGGGCCGTACCATCAGAAAAATAGAAAAAGGGGCCATTCCTTTTGGAAACATGGGTCACAATAATCAAATCTGGACCGTCCATTAAGGAACCAAAACTCAATAAAGTATAATCCAAATTGAAAATAAGTATATTAAGGTTAGATTGGTGGTTTATAAATATAAATTACATTTATTGTAGATTCAGGACCGATTCTACTCAGGACGTGACACAATTAACAAAGTAATCGCCACTATCAACAGGTGAGTACACCCCAACACGTTTCCTAGTCATTTTAATTAAGTAAGTTGTGTGATGGATGCAATATGTGATATTGATTAATTTGTGCTTGTTTAAATATTATTTAAATAATTTCTATTTATAAATGTCATGAAAGATTGCCTCTCAAAATGAGAGATGAAATGTACGGACGTGAATTATTGTATGGCTGTAAATTATTGCATGCATTATGAATTATTGTGCCTGGAGTTCGACTCTGGAAGACCGGTAGGTACTTAAGTACCCGGTTACCCAGGGACCATCCTGGAAGCCCACTAATATGTGGAAGTCCGCCCTACAAGGAAGGGGGAGCCGATTGATGGGATCCAATCGAAGCAAGTGGAAGACTGAATATATGCCCACTTGATGCATCATTTCATTCATTATTGCATTAATTATATGTTACCTATATTTGATGGCATGTGTTTATCCTGTTTAATTGAAATGCATGTGAACCGTATTGGGTTACTCACTGGGCTTTCCAGCTGACGTTGTGGATTAAAAATATACAGATGATGTAGACGTTGAACCTTCAGAGAATGCCCCTGATAATGAGATGGGACCACTAGAGGAACCGCAGGACTATTGGCCTAATTTAACCGAGGAAGAAGTGGCACCCTTGCTCTATTCATCTTCTCAAACCCTAATCCTTTATTAACATGGTATATATAACCTCATTTTAGAATTAGAAACAAAATCGCGCACTTATGCAGAATTGCGTGCACTGTTGATTGATCCCGTTGATCGAATCCACTGCAATCGATGGCCCATTGATCGAATCGATCAAATTGTCGATGACATCAAAAAGTGTTTAGAAAGTAAACTCGTATTTTTTGGATTTTCTCGATTGAATCGACCAGGCTGTCGATCGAATAAAAAAAATGCTATTTTGCAACAGATTAAAGGCACTCAATCAACAATTTCCACCGTGGCTTCAATCTTCTATCTTCATTGTTCCAAAATGCTATCACCATCTCTAAACTTTAATAGTAGTATACCATCATCATCGCTTCTTGTGCACACTCCGTCTTTATCTCTTCTTCACAAAGTCCAGAAATGTCGAGCAAAACGTGAACTTTTCTACAGGAACAATCTTCGTAAGCATATCTATCAAATTTTCACTGGTGTAAATCTTCTCAAAAGTTACACTACCTTCCTCTAGCATCTGTTGGATAAATGATGACGTACATTAATATATGTGTTTAGTTCGAGAATGGCACACTGAGTTTTTTGCCAAATTGATCACGCTCTTGTTGTCACAATGCACATGCACGACTCCCTGCTGAAGCTCCAACTTATTCATTATCCTTTTCCACCAAACCGCTTCCTTGAATGTTTCTGTCATTGCTATATATTCCACTTTGGTTGTGGAAAGAGTAGTTACACACTAAAGCTTCAACATCTAACTAATCGCTCCACCCGCTGACACAAACAAGTAACTAGAAGTCGATCTTCTATTGTCCACATTACTAGCATAATCTATATCCACAACCTACAAGTTTCTCCTTAGATTTTTTGAATGTCAAGACGTAATTCGTCGTACCTCGTATGTAGTGAAGTAGCCACTTCACTGCCCCCCCAGTGTTGCTTCGCCCATATGCCCGTGGTAGTTGTCTTATTGATGATATTATACATGACTTCCTTGGCCAAGCACAATTGAATTGCGTTAATTGCCCTCCAATAAAGTTCATCCTAATCTTATTCTTTCATCGATTCAAGATGTTTCTCTTTCTTAATGAGTACTTGCTGTACCCCTTGTCGAATTATGATGACTTTTATCTTCGCTATCTATAATTCAAAATTATTTTTATTTGTGAACTTCTCTATCTCGAGCTTCACATTCGATTCCTTCGATGCCATGTCTCATATTTAATCTAAAAAGCCTAACATTAGCTCTGATACCACTTGATGGGAACACAACAAGTTCAAACATTACTTGTCAGGTGTAGAAGAAACCTCAAATGGAATCATACAACACAGTAAGGAAAGAAAAATTCGAGCATGCACAGAGAACACAGATTTTATGTGAAAAAACACTTTCGGGAAAAGAAAAAAACTATGGTACCAAGCGATAAATGATCCACTATTATCTGCAAGTGACAAGGGATTAAATAACTTACAGATAGAAAACCCGCTTTCTCGCTCACAAAACCCTTGTTCTATTCGTCTTCTCCAACCTTAATCCTGTATTAACATGGTATATATAACCCCATTACAGAATTAGAAATAAAACCCCACACTTACGACGATTGATCCCGTCGATCGAATCGACTGCAGTCGATGGCCCATAGATCAAATCGACTAGACTATTGATCAAATCGATGACATAAAAAAGTGTCTAGAAAGTAAACTTGTATTTTTGAAATTTCTTGGTTGAATTGACCAGACTGTTGATCCAATCGAAAAATCCTATTTTACAACAGATTGAAGGCACTTAATCAATGGTACAATAAATTAGTTGCCTAGTGACACCTTTGTTACAAGTGTCTCTTAGGAGAAAAAAAAAACTCATTTCAGTCCTAATAACCCGGGAAAGATTTCAAAACAAACCATAACGGTGTATTCCGAATACCCTCAAGTCTATAATGACAAACGACTTTTGGATCCCAAACGTACGCAAATACACTGAAGTCCATGCTGCGAAACAGGTTGTGAAACTAACCTTAACCTAGCTTAGCTTGCCTCCCCTTATTGTGGTAGATTACACGTATAGATTGGTATAAACCATCAAACAAGGCCGGCCACATTTGTGTATATTGATCTAAACAACCCAAATTGTGACCCACCATCAAGGGTCATAGCCCATTAATATGATTTACTTATGCTGCAAGCTTTCAAAATGGATGGTTAAAACCTTAAAATGGACGGTGAGGCAACCTTTGGCGAGTTGGCATTAAACCTTGGTCCGAAACGTGCATATATTGTTTTACAACTATACCTTGGCCCTTTAGACAAGTAAACATCATCATATAGATGACCATTCTCACACGGGCCGAGTTCGGTCGCCTGAATGATTGGGTTGGTCGACCGACGGCCAGCACACTGTTTAGGTCGGTTTACATAGGTTTGTGTGAATTTATTTCTAATTCTAATTTTATACTGTTTAAAGGGATGTAATGTAGGATTAAGGTAATACGAAGAGTCCTAGATGTGTTCAAGGAGTTAAGAGAGTTCTAGGGTGAGAGAAAAAACTTGGGTTAGCTTGGGTTTCTCTTGTAGGGCTTAGATCTGGGTAGAGCTGGACACGAACCAAGTTTAACCGTTCGGATCGACTCGGTAAAACTCTGTTCAAACATAAAGTCTTCTTGTTCGAACTTTGTTCGAACACGCAGGGTATGTTTAAAAAAAAAATTCAAGTCGGTTCAATCATAGTCCTCTTCAACTCGACTTGAACTTGAATATTGATCGACTCAACTCGTTTGTTCGACTCGGTGTGTGTGTGTGTGTGTGTGTGTGTGTGTGTGTGTGTGTGTGTGTAGAGAGAGAGAGAGAGAGAGAGAGAGAGAGAGAGAGAGAGAGAAGGTTGGATGATAAATAAACATGACCGTGGGCCCTAGGAACGTTTCAATGGTGGACATCATTCTCCTCATTGTTTCCTATGGTGTTGTCCACTTGAGCTTTGTATCTGCCTCATTTTTTGTTTAATGCCTTAAAATGAGCTATACAAATGGATGGATGGAGTGGATAAAACAAATACATCATGGTGGGGCCCACAGAGCTTTGACACCAGCTTGTTGGCTGGTGTTTGCGTCACCAGCCATGAGCCGACCCACGTTCACGTCACAAGACGTGCAATTCTTGCACTGGAAATCTAGGTGGGGCCCACCGTGATGTTTATGAGGAATCCACGTTGTCCATCCATTTTGTGAGATCATTTTAAGATGTGAGACAAAAAATGATCTGGATCTAAGACTTATGTGGGCCACAAGAAAGGAAAAGGTGGTAGGGAAATTCCTACCGTTGAAATTTCCTTGGAGTCTATAGTGATGTTTAATGTCATCATAATGTCATTTCTGTGGTGTGGTTCACTGGAGATTTAGTTGTGGCTAAACCTTATGATTTGTCATTTGTGATATGTAATTTGTGAACAAATCGGTATTACTATTCAATAGTAGAAAAAATATTTTCAAGCGAAAAAAAAGTGAAATTGTTTGAACTTGTTCGAACTTTTAAAAATTGTCCAAAATTTATATGTTCGAACATGATTGGGTCAGACTAAATCGAGTTAGAACAGAGTCACACTGTTCGAATGTTTGTTCGAACATTGTTCGAACACACCCACTCAAACAGCCGAACAATCCGATCTGATCCATGTTTGACTTGGATCGGATCGTTGCCCACTTCTAGATCCAGGTAAGTTTGTTCTTTATCTCTTGTAAACTTCTAATTCATAGTTATCACTTTGCGCCATGATTTTTTTTTTTTTTTTTTTTATCGAAATGATTTTTCCATGTGAAATTTGAATTGTCTCTTGTGTGTTGATTTGCTTATTGTCGTTGTGATTGCCTCATTTGATTTTAACTTCCGCGGGTTCTTCCCAAACAAATCCATGCTTGCGAAACGGTTTTCAAAGCCAACCTTAGCCCGCCTCCCCTTATTGTGGCATACTACACGTATGGATTGGTCCAAACCATCAAACGGGGCTAGCCACATCTGTGTATTGATCTAAACCATCCAAATTGTGACCCCACAATCAAGGGTCAGAGTCCATTAATATGATTTGCTTATGAGGCAAGCTATGAAAATAGACGGTTAAAACCTTAAAATGGACGGTGAGGTAACCTTCGGCGAGTTGGCATTAAGCCATGGTCCGAAACGTGCATATATTATTTTATTTGGCCCTCTGGAAAAGTAAACATCATCATATAGATGACCATTCTCACGCTCGGAAAAACAGATAAAAGTTAGGCAGTCGTGTGTAACACATAACATCCCATTAGCCTCAGCCGTCTATATAAACACCCACCATCTTTCCCCCTCTCCAAATACCATTTCCCAACGCAATGGAGTCATCCCCCACTCTCTCAATTCTCTTCTCTCTCCTCCTCCTCCTCCTCGCCGGCTCGATCAGCTCAGCCACCTCATCACCGGTCCGAACCGGCTCCACCAATTTCATCAAGGCCTCCTGCGGCACCACCCTCTATCCTGCTCTATGCGTTCAATCCCTCTCCGTCTACGCCAACGCCATCCAGCAGAGCCCGCGCCAGCTAGCTCAGGCCGCTCTTTCCGTCAGCCTCGCACGTGCTCAATCCGCCTCCGCCTTCGTGTCCAAGTTGTCACGCACCAGGGGCTTGAGGCCACGTGACCTTGCCGCGATGAAGGACTGCGTGGAGAACATTGGCGACAGCGTGGACCAGCTCAGCCAGTCGATCCGGGAGCTTGGGCGGGTGGGCCGGTCCGGGTCTGGGAGCTTCCAGTGGCACGTGAGCAACGTGCAGACGTGGGTGAGCGCCGCGCTTACAGATGAGAACACGTGCGTGGATGGATTGGCCGGTCCGGCGAAGGACGGGAATCTGAAGGCTGCTGTTAAGGGGAGGGTTGTCCACGTGGCGCAGGTTACGAGCAACGCCCTAGCTCTCGTCAACCGGTTCGCTGATAGCAATAGGCGGTCCGGTACCAGGAACTAGTCGGATCTCGTCGACCGGTCAAGAATCCGTAGATTTCAAAACTCGGGTCTGTATCGTATGGTCGGGTACAGCCTGGAGTCTGTCTGGCAGCTGTTGCGCAACTGTATTGCGTTACTAATGAGAATAGAAGGTGTTTTAATGGAGAGATTTATGTAAATAAATGTAGGATTTGAGTTATGGTCCCAAAAAATTCTGTCGTGTTTGGTTAATAGACGGTTAGATTTGAGTAGGGTCTGCGTTTCCTACCCATTTATGAAAAGGTTGTGAGTTATCCACTATAAATTGTGGGCCCCATTGGAAATAAGCATGGACCAAAAATTCACTGGTTAGATGATCTTAATAATCTTATGATTTTGGAGTGCAGACGAAATGGACGGTTAAGGTAGTTCATTTTTAAATGTGAGACAATGGCCCCACAATTTGGATGGTCTGGATTAGATTGCATTGTACTGTGGTTGAGTCACCACTGTTGAGAAAAAAATAAATGGGGAACGAAAACTGCAATCTCGTCCATCCTTAGATTAGAAGGTGATTTTGGGTGGGCCTGATCGCTATCGTTCTATGCATATGAACAAAAGTCGCATTAACAAGCAAACTGCATAGAGAGGTTTCGTATCTTATACTTTAGAAAATTCTTATTAAAGAAGTTTTGGACACTTTCAAGGGCTGGAATTGGCTTCTCTGAAGGAAAATGGCTATTATTAATTTTAATTTTTTTAATTATTATTATTATTTATTATTTTTTTGGGGGGGAATGGTAGCTTCTATGGGCCAGGAAGTCAAGACCAGCCCACACCCAACCCACGCTCTCTATGGGCCAGGAAGTCAAAGCTGAGCCAGATCCATTTGCTAATAGGGGACCGGACGGCCTCACCCAACATGGTGCGGTCCTGATCATGGGGTCATCCTTGATTGTATATTTTGTATATCCATGCTGTCCATCCGTTTTTCTAGCTGATTTAAGTGCAAGATCCCAAAAATGAACCAGATCCGAATCTCACCACAGGAAAAAGTTGGTGATTGACCATTAAAAACTTCTTGTGAGCCACACAATTTTTGAATTAAGCTGATATTTGTTTTTACCCTGCATCTATGTCTGTGTGACCTTATCAACAGGTTGGATGGAAAATAAACATTACGTTGGGCATTTAAGTGTCACCTACGAAGATCTTAATGGTGGGTGTTCAATCATCACTGTTTCCTATGGTATGGTCCACCTGTGATTTTGATCGGCTTCATTTTTTTTTTTTTTATCTTATTCTCTAAAATGAGTTGGAAAAAAACAGGTAGACGGTGTGGATATACAAAATATGCATCAAAGTGGGTCCCACAGTCAGGGCTGCACCATGTTCGGTGAGGTCCGGACTGCACGTAATCCGCTTCCTGCTAATAAGCCAAGACTTCAAATCCGAGCCTGGCTCATTACCTAATTAGGCGAAGAATTCAAACCCGCGCCTGACTCATGACGAGAGCTTTGGAAATCGGTTTGGGGCACTATCCATATGGGGTCGTATAGCCCCATAACGTCCGTTTCGACTTTCGAACGATATGGCTCATAAGCCATGAACCACAACCTTGAATGGGTCTAGGATTTAAGCCCAGGGGACAACTTCAAAGAAATTATTAGGTTTAACACATAACTCATGTGAGCCTCCACACGTTCTCCTTGCAGCTCAAAAATCTGACTCATCTAAAATTCGGTTGGGCCATGCCGCATAAAACCATATCTGACCTAAAAAATTGCATGGTGTGGCCCACCTGAGTTTTGGAAAGGCCTGATTTTTGGAGTGTGTATTTAACCTTGTGGATTGCATTTTCCAAATAGATTGGATTGGCCTAATATTTGTGATCCATGTACACACCTTGTCGTAGAATAAGCTTATTCGACAAACATTGTGGAGGAACTAGCTTCTTTTGCGCCCGAACCTAAGACTTTAACATTGAGACAAGCCCTATCTACCATTGAAATGTGGGCTTGAACCTATTACCGAAGAGGTTCGTGGATTAAAGATTTCTATTACTATTTGTAAGCTTCATTAGTTGGTTGGGTTGGGGTCCACTGGAGCTCAACCCATTTACTTAATAGGTCCCTTCCTCTTGAACCTGGCCCATGACTGGTTAAGGTTGACCCAAACCCATCTAAGGAGCTGTTGGACTAGCTGGCTCACGGGCTGATTGGACCCATTGACAGGCCAATTTTGCACTCATCGATTAAAATATTTGAAGAACTTTGGTTTTTGGATAGGAATGCCAATGCCCACTCCTTTCGGTTTTCACTTATGATTTTGCTAATTTCTGATGTTTGCTAGAGTATATACATCCAACGCTTACTATAGAATAGGTCAGGATTCTAGCTGTTTGATCTACGTCATCTTTCATGATCTAAACCCTTCATATGTTGGACCTCAACTTGCATAATGGATCTCTTAGATTAGAATATTTGAGCCTTTGATCATTTGACTCTTATTCTCTGAATATGGAAGATCTCTTAACATTTGAATCTTCAAAGACAAAACAGTTTGACCAGGAATATTTTTTGGGTATCCCATACTATAGTTAGGCCGATCATATAAACATATTTAGATACTCGAGAAATGCGCGCCCTAGATCAAGCAGCTAAAGTGGAATCTTTCTTATATTAATGTTTGGGAATATATTTAAAAACTCCAAGAGAAAGACTTACTTGCATTAGGTTCCGGTAGTTACGGTTACAACTGTTTAAAAATGTTATGTACAAAAATGGAATTAGTAAGGATATGGTAAAGACATCCTTTGGTGGTGGCCTGCCACGTTTATATGCCATTGGATCTATTCACATATTGGGCACTAGCAAGGATGTCATATATATTGAAAAGGGAAGTTTACAAAAGAACCACCTTAATATAGAATTTACAATCCGGTACTTTTTTCCAAAAGGTTTTAGATTAACTTTCTCATTGATCTAAGTAATTATCACCATAGTGCCTTCCAATTAAATTTCTTAATGGCCGCTTGGTTGGGCATGCAAGGTAAGGGGTTGGTAGTGTGGGACTCACCGTGATGTTTATGTGAAATTCACCTGGATCACTAGGTACATCACCCTCCATTATGACCAGGGCTCAAAACTCAGCCCCATTCATGATTCAACTGGATCACATGATTGAAATAGTGGACAAGGTAATGCTCACCCTCCAAATGATTTCCTTTGGTGTAGCTTGCTTGAACCATGGATAGGACTTATTTTTTGAACCTGAGCCTAAATTTTGGTGTGGCATCTAATGATTGGAGTAGGTTTTATATAATCATCATGTTGAACCCCAAAAAAATTAAGGATGGATGTCTTTCTTCTAATTGTTTCCATTGGTGTGGCCTACTAAAACACAATAATTAACTTATTTTTTAGCCTTATCTGTAAGTGGGATTACACATGGTCAAAATGGATTTACATATTATGGTGGGTCCATTAAAAACCAAGGGCAGCATCCCTTGCCAACTGTTATAAACAAACTCAGCATCCCTTGCCAAAAAACAAATATTGTAGAAAAGAATTTTGTGAGATGCCACTCTTGATTTTTTAGGGCAACTCTGATGTGTATATGAGATCCATTATAACCATTAGATGTGTAATGCTACACTCAGTGCCAAAAAAATGAGGCTGACATGTGATTTTGGTGGGCCACACCAAAAGGAAACAGTTGGGAGAGATGTCTTGATCTTTACAGGCCCACTATGATGATTATATGAAATCCACTCCAACCATTGGACACCACAACAAAATCTAGGTCTGGGATCCAAATCAGGCCCATCTGTGATTCAGGTGGGCCACACCAACAGGAACAGTTTGGAAGGTGAGTTTTGTCTTGTACACTGTTTCAAATGGTGTGCTCCACCTGAATCAAGGATGGAGCTGAGGTTTGGGCCTTAAGCCTGACAGGAGGTGAGGCAACTAGTGGTCAGTGTGGATTTCAAATAAACAACAGGGTGGGGGCCAACCCAAGCTGCCACCCATTTGCTGGCAGCGGGCGACCCAACTTCCAAGAGACCATTAAGAAATGGTAATCACTTATTGAAAAGCTTTTTTTTTTTTTTTTTTTTAAAGTAATGGAATATAAATTCTACATTAAATAGGTAGTTTTCTGTAAAATTCCCTATTAAAAACTACACTAGTATATTTATTTATCCATAGATCAGTGGCAATTAGAAAGATGATATATAGAAACAAAAATACTTCTAAAGAGAAGTAATCAATAAGATTGTCTAAAAAATTGATTTTTGAATTAGAGCCATCCTTATCAGGGGCCCACTAAATGATCAATTAGACTCAATAGGTCATTCAAACTTGCCATGTGAATGGCACAGTTACTCGATCGCCGGTCTCAAACAAGAACATGTATAAATATCTTGTGATCCCAAATCAATACCACAAAGTGGGCCGCAATCTGCGCCTTTGATTTGCTAAAAATCAGCGGAAGAGTAGTTCTTTAGCAACTTTTATAGTGGATTTTCTTTTGACCACCTTTGGATTCGGCTGTTATGGTAGAATAACGTCTCAATCTCTGTCTCTTGCTCAAATGACAAAAACGTCCATTGTTTTCTTTTGAAAAAAAAGTCGAGAAAGACGCCCTTAGCGATGGCCATAACCAACTGCTGTTTTTTGTCAAATATCAGTATCATGAGGAGAATTTGGGAATTTACAACAAATTTCAATAAGTGATGTGGAAAAAAGAAAAAGAAGAAGGTAGACAGAGAAGTGACTCCCATGTGAATGCACTCGTTCAAGGGAAATGTGGAGATGAGGACTACCGCACTTCACGTGAAAGACAGTGGACTCTTTCGGCTTCAATGGCCCACCACTCCCCCCTCAACCTAGAAATCTTAGCTTTTCATTTTCTAGTAGGTTCTGTTACAATATTAGGTCACATTGCAAACGTATGAATGGTCGCGCCATTGTAAAATTAGGTCACCTCACAGCGACACTATTAAATCACCACTTGGGTGACTCTCAAGAGGTGAGGTGAATGATACAGGCGGCAGATTGGGTACTAGCCCTCCCTTCCCTAGCTAGGAACGGACAAGGGCTCTAGGGCCCACCATGATGTATGAGTTTTACCCACAACTAGAGTACTTGTACACGAGCCAAGTTAGTTCGGTTGGCTCGCTTGAATTGGCTTGGTTTGGACACTGAGTTCGAACTGAGTTGAGCCAAAAAAAATTTCAGCTCGAAGATTATCGAGTTGACCTTGGCTCGATTCGGCTAGACTCGAAACTCAATTTGTGTTGGCTTAGCTTGAGTTCAACTCGACTGGACTAGTTGAAAATGAATGTTTAGTCCCACATCAAAAGAGAGCAAATAATTAAGAGAGAAAACTCTTTATAAAAGTAATTAATAGGGAGTGTCAATTGGCCTTGGGTTGCCTTTAGGCTCGAAATTTGAAATGTTTTAGACTGAGCTTTTGAGCTAGGCTTATTTAAAATTTAGTTTTTTCTAGGCTTGAATTCGGCTCGAACTGGCTCGAACTTGGCTTGAAAGCTCAACTGAACTAAGCCGAGCATGCCATTCCAGCTAAAAGGTCAAGTTGGAAATCTCAATCGAATCAAGTCGAGCATGCCATTCCAGCTTGAAGGTCGAAGGTCGAGCTGGAAAGCTCAACCGAACCAAGTCGAGCATGCCATTCTAGCTCGAAGGTCTAGTTGAGGTCAAGCTAGAGTTGTTTATTGGTCGAGCCGAGCTGAGCTAGGCCCAACTCGATTCAGTTTGGCTCGGCACCATCTATCCTAGGGCTGAAAGTTGGGCGGGTTCAACCCGACCGACCCATGACCGACCCGACATTGGGTTGGGCTTGGGTAAGAAATATCGAACCCGATCTCGAGCTTGGGCTATGCAAACACCAACCCGATAAAGCTTGGGTCGGGCTTGGGTTGAGGTCTTGGGTCGCCCAACCCAACCCGAACCCGATCTATATACAAGTTACTTATAATTTTATTATACTTAAGTAAACTTATTGGTTTATATTACTTTAGTAAGTAAACTTATAACGTTTGAAATTTGATATACTTTTAGTATTAAAGGAGTAGTTATCCTAGTTAATTTGTTTGGAAAAAAGTGAAGTTCTTCGTAATAAATAACTACATACATAATTAATATAGTCATAGGTACGAAAAATAAGACGTGTATTGAAACATAATAGGCTAATATAATAACGAAGATATTAGCATTTATCAACCCGACCAACCTGACCGAGCCCGCTTGGGTTAGGCTTGGGTTGAGAATTCCCAACCCGAGGTTTAGGTTGGGTTGGGTTGGGTTGGGTTGGGTTGGGTTAGGGTTGAGGTATAGGAACCTTGGGTTGGGTTAGGGTTGAGCACCAACCCGACCCGACCCAACCCGCCCGACTTTCAGCCCTAATCTATCCATTTTGACATATCATTTTGTGGTACAAGTTTGAAAATTAAGAAGATCTAAGGCTCAAGTGAACAATAAAGTGGGATTAAACAATAACCATTGATAACTTTTTGAGGGTCACAGAAGTTTTGAATCAAGCTGATATTTGTGTTATTCCTTCATCTGGGCATATGTGACCTTATGAACAGGTTATATGGCCATTAACCATAGGGATGTTTCAATGGTGGCCATCATTATCATTGCTGCTTCCTATGGTGTTGTCCACTTGAGCCTTGGATTTGCCTCATTTTTGGGTTTATCCATGGTTAAGTGATACCCTAGAGCTGGTGGAGCTTGAATAAGGTTGCATTGAAATTAGTGGTAGACCAAGTGAAGATGACCTTGTTTCAATAGAGAGGTCATGGCATCGATTCCCAAGGGGGGTGACTAACATTGGGGTGTGACTAATAGTGGGGGTTGGTGTACTCACCAAAGAAAAAAAAAAGTAAGTTACATTTTTATGATGTTTGGGTTGCAATGTAAGTCTAAAACTCCGTTGTAGTTTTGAGTTATTTATTTAAAGGGGTGTAATTTTATTTTTATCAATAAATCAATTTATTTTGAATTTCTTAGGAATTATTCCTGTTTTTTATTTCCCTCATGGGTTTGAGGAGTTCCAAAAGCCTTGTGGATTCAAGGTAATTGTCCCATGAAGAAGACAATGATCGTCCTCACCATGTCTACGTCTGCATTAGTTGGGTCCCGCCTGCCATGGATAGATTATGCCTAAAAGCTCTTTTCAATAAGACAACCTTGAAACATCTCAATTTCTGGCTTACAAAATAAACATTTAAGAAGAGAAATACAAAAATAATCTGCATTCAATTAAAAAGATTTTTTATTGTAATTGACTACGATAGCTGAATATACATATGCGCCATTAATGCTACATGTGCTCCTAACCATTTTAATTCTATTATGTGTTCCCTACTTCTTAGGCAATTGATAAGGAATTGCACAAAATGTCAAGATAACGTTATCCTACGTGGCTTTGTAGTAGATCTGGCCTCATGATTAAGATGACTTATTCAAGGAAGCAGCTTAGAACACAAGTTTGGTTGCATCAAACGCCCCCAATGTTGACATTGGCCATTGTTGATTTCCCCCTTGCTTTCAAGGCTACTGTTTTGATGGCTAGGATCATTTGATCTATGTGAAGTTCAAACCATGTTCGTCCACAATTGGAAAAACTAGATGAATGGTCTCCAATGACAAGTCTGCCCCACCACTTGTGCTGTCGAGAGATGGCTCTACCTTCTACCTGCTCTACTGGCATTATTGTATTATCACTTACTGGACAATTCCTAACAGGGCATGCTGGTTGAGTGTGAACCCAGCTTGTTAGGGACCACCTAATAAACGTCCAAATCCAGCAGGGCCTAGGCAAGATAGAGGCAAAGTGCTCAGGAAGACTTTGGAAGAAAGAAAAGACACCCAGTGCATTTCTCCACCTTTTGCTTGTATGCGTTTCTGCATCGTTTTAATTTTGGAGATATGGCCAGATTTTGAGTGTCACAATCCGATCTTTGGATCCCCTTGGAAAAATTAAAATAACTTGGAAGGTCATGATCAAGATGCTCCCTTACAGTTGGGTAATGGTGCACCTCTCAGTACGGTGCCAAAAAAGAAAATAGAGTGGAATCGCTTTCAAATGATCAATATGTAGCTAAAGATCACAGTATGATTTTGACTAGAGAAAACTTTGATACTCTGGCAGAGTGTGATGGATGATACACAGGCACAGAATATGTATATGTGGCATGCAACTAATTAAAATTGAATTGGCAAGGTCCTAGCCTAGATCTATCTATTAAAAAAAAAACCTACTTGATTGTATAACTGTTGGATTAGTGAACATTAATTGGATGATTGAGATGAAAAACAACCAGCAGTCCTGTCTCAGCAAACAAGTAATCCATGAATCAGAGGTTAGGATTGTTCAACCTTTCTGATTTTGGGCTTTAAAACGTAGTTGTGGTATGTTCCTATTTATACAATTTCTCCTGAGTGCCTGTATATCAAGCTTCGTACTAAACCAGAGTATCAAATAATTCCCTTTTGCAAAAAGCTGCATCCTGTCGAGGATTCAACCATGTCAGAGATCGTAGTTGATTCCAACTCATCATGATTGTGCTATGTTTCATTGGTTTGTTAGACCTCCCTCATTGGTTGTGCTTCCCACCCTCCACATGGGCCTCTGTACAGTTCAAATGTGGGGACAGAAATTGAAGAAGGTGGCCATTTCGTTATCATCACTTCCCACTCATGCAGCAATTTGGGGTCGGGTTTAAATGATAGATTGACAAAAGTCATTCGTTCAGGCTCGCCATGATAGAGGTCCACACAAGGTGGGCCTTGATAGCCTTATGTTTTGTTCCCTACCTATTTGAACCATATTACATGTTGACCTATGTGATGGCTAGAAATGGACACCAAGCTGGCATCACTGGTGATGGGTCACATGCCAAGGGTACTAAGAATCAAATAATCCTAATTATGTGTTCATATGGACACTTTGAGATTGGGAAAAGCCACAACTTGTTGTGGAGGGGTGAGACACCCTGCTAGCCGTCGGGTGCTTGGACGAAATAAAATCCAATTGGGCTGCCTAGCAGATAACTAGACATGAATTTCTAGCTTGTCTATGCGCAGAAAAAACAATAATAATAATAATAATAACAACACTATCCTTGAAAGATAGAATAAGATAAGAAAACATGTTGTTCGAAAAAAAATGGAATAAAGATGAGTAAAGCTTATTCTTAATTTGGTACATGAAAATACAATGTTGGATGTAATGCATACTACCATCAGTCTTTGAGAAACTTTTCTGTTTTACACATGGACTCACACTTCACACACACGCACGCACTCACACCACAATAGGTACTCGAACCCATGACCTCGTGTTGAAACCCTTGTGAGTCTACAACCGAAGCATGAGTAAGGACCCTGATCTTGGATATGCCTATGTGTGCTATGTCTTCTCATGCGCACAAACACCAAAAGAGCTGCATGTGCCACCATCTATCTCATGCTCTCTAATGTCTCACAATTCATTTTACTTCTGACAGTTGAGATATTTGACCAACGATAAAATAAATTACTAATCCAGACAACATTACATGAATAGCCTCTATGAGATGGTATAACCAAGATGATCCATCCAAAAGTGTAACCATCTATTGATGTAGAAAACCAAGGACAATTAAATGGAGTTTCAGATTCGTTTTTATTTTTATAACAAAATTTATGACTCTGCTAATTAGAGGAGTTGCTTAATGGAATTTGAAGTAGTCCATGCATTAATGCATACAATGATCAATCTTGTTGAAATTTCCCAGCCATGAAAATTTGAAGAAATTTCTCAGCAGATTTTCAGATTTTGGGATTTTTCTCGTGATGCTATCAGAAATATCTGGCTGAAAAATATTGTGAAATATTAATAAATAATTTAAAAATTTTGAAAATTAATTTATATTAGGGTTTTTATTATTCTTTGGATAAAATTACCAAAATAAGATATTTTAAAATCTACTTGTATTTTTAAAATATCACCATATCTTATGTTTTTTTAATATATTATCTAAGAGATTGTATTAGGATTTCAGAATCTCTATGGATGGTACATCTTTCTTAGACATGAATTGTAGCTGATTTGACTGATGCAAGGGCTTGTTTGGGAGCTTGTATTGGGAATGAATTAGAATCTACTTCACAATTATCATGAAATTGATATGAATTAGGATACTTAATTGTATTTGGCCGCTTGTAATTGAAATACACTAGTATTCAAAATTATGTTTGGATGCTGGTAACTACGATGCATTGAAATTCTTTAATATTTTTATAAGAATTTGAATTTGATTAACTAAATTAGTTTTAATTTCCCAAACTAGTGTACATCTCTGTTATTCAATAGAATAGTTATAATATATACTTTGGCCAAAAAATAGAAATAATAATAAAATTTCAATCCTTAGGTGGGCAATAGATGTAGGGACTACAAACGAACGACTTGCTAACATTTTTTAACCGTCCTATTCAGATGGCCAACATTTGGATATTTTGGATCATTCTATTAGTATGATTTTAGTAATGCAGCTGACAATTGGGTTGTTTTGACTAAATATCATCAGCACGCCATGTGTATAGCATACTAGTAGGCTATCAATACCTTTATTGTTTTTTTTGTTAGTACATACATCCCACTGTTAGTACACACACCCACACCTGTTAGTCACACTTCAATGTTAGCCACCCAACGTTGAGAGCTAATACGACTCTTCTGGCTTCGAAAAAGGATCCAAAAAAATATTTCACCATAATTATACTAAATACACAATAAAAGCAAAGGAATTTCAATACACGACCAAAAATAACTTTTCATTTATCGTTGGTTCCATTTATTTATGATCATACGGTGCAAATGCACCAATAAGGTACAATCACAGCTAATCACCCCAAACGGCCCCTAATGGTAATAGTGTAGGGTTTTGATTCAGCAGGAGCCCTCCTGTGATGGGGTGGGACACATGTAGAAATCCAAGTGGTTGGCATAATTTTTAGAGATCCCACCCTACATCTGATAAGGTACATGCTGTGGATGTCAGTCCAGTAATGATCAAGCTGCTCAAACTTACACAAGAAAAATGCACTGCTGTGGACATTGGTCCACTGATCTGGCTGGTCAAAAACTGATTGGCTCAACTCGGAACTCGCTCGATCGAGTCAACTCGATTTAGCTGGTTTCATGGTCGAGCTGTTTGGTAAACTCGATGTATACCAGACTTGGCCCCAAACTCGGCTGACTCTCCCTTGACTCGGTCGACTCGTTGAGTAGACAAATGTGGTCGAGTGTCGTAAATATCGGAAGATAGTATAAGTCGTGTATGATCCCCCAGTAGTGTATGATGCTTGACTCAGCGACACTCAACTTCAAGATGTGGCATATATTAACTTAAACTAAACTGATTAAATGTAGAACCCATTGTCTCTAAATTATATTTGATAAACATATATTTTTAACAATCCTAAGCTCTGATTCTTGGTCACTTGTTGGTTGAAATATGACCATTGGATATTGTCATTTCAACCATCCAGTAAATGTCCACCAATTTGACATTCAGATAATTGAATAAGGCTAATGTTAGGGTCATTATCCATCTAAATTGGAAACCAGATGAGTTTAATCTGATTTCGCATGCAACATATGCAATCTCTGTGAAATTTTTTCAGTGCATGCGTATCATCCTTCACTCATACATAGTATTAAAGCTCTCCTCTCTCTCTCTCTCTCTCTCTCTCTCTCGTTGGGAAAGAAGCATGACTTCCATAACTTCTTTTTACTTAAAAGTTACTTGATCACTTCAGCCTAATAAGTAGAAACCAAGATAAGCTAACCGAGGCAGTAAGTAGCTTATCTTAAATAACTTGCAATCCAAACGCCCCTTAGGCCCCATTTAGATTGTAAGTTACTTAGGATAAGCTAACTTATCTTGGTTTCAACTTATTAAGCCGGCAAGTATGTTTGGTAAACAACATACTCATGAGCCAATAAGTAGATTAGCGTGTGTTTGGTAATTTTTCCGGCTAGGTTTGGTAAGAGGATTGCATTTTGAGCCCAATACCATGTGTATGTATATTGTAGGGCCTACCATGATATATGTGTTTTATCCATGTCCATCTATTTTGAGAGCTCATTTAAGGGCCCACACCATAGGATTAGTGGGGATGATGATGTCCACTAATGAAACCTTCCTAGGGCCCACAGTGATGTTTATTTGTCATCCAACCTGCTCATAAGGTCACCTAGACCTGAATGTAGGTAAGAAATAAATATCAACTTGATCTAAAAGTTTTGTGGCCAAAGAAGTTTTCAATTGTAGGCAATCAATCCCCATTGTTTCATGTGGTGTGGTCCACTTGAGATTTGGATGTGCTTCGATTTTGAGCTCATGCTTGAAAATGATTTGGGAAAAATGGATGGACAACCGGGATAAACACACACATCACGTTGGGGCCCACAATCCTTGCACTACATAGCTAGCTACCTCTATGCGTCCGGTTTGGTAGTCCGTGGGTTGACAAAATAATTGGTCCTCTGCTCTCACATACACATACATACTAGCAAAAAATATCATGATCCTCGACCAATGCTTTACTCGAGCCCTCAGTTGTAACAAGTGGGCCACATGGTTCAGTAATCTAGACCATTGGAATGTTGCATAATACCTGTGATGGAATATTCCATATAAAGAAATCTCGATAGGGCATTTGATTTCAAATATAATAATAGACGATTAAGAAAAAAAATACAACTATCGTCTTGATCACATGAGAGAATTCATTCGAATGGTGGCGAGAGTTTTGAGATGTGGTCCACTCATAGTTCAATGCAGCAATATAACAATCTAGATTATCCAAATATGGGCCTCACTTATCAAACCAGAACACCTAAGCATATGGTGAAAACCCTTGGGTTGAGGATCCTGTAAATACTCATGAGGGATGATACAGTATGCGAGTAGAGCTAAAGTAAGGTAACGCCATCTCTCATTTTTCTACACTTTAGTTGCTGAAAAAAGTTAAAAAAAGCAATAAAAAATACTGAAATGCTGATGTGCTTTTAAGTAAAAAAAGTAACTTATAAATAATACTTAACCAGACTTACTTATGTTAAATAAGTAACTTTATGGCTACCATCAACCAAAAAAGCTACTTATGTAGCTGCATCCAAACGGGGCCTAAGTGTCATCACCCATTAGGACCCAAATGAGAAAAGATGAAATTATACAAAATGCTAAACTAATATGGAATTTACATTTTGTAATTTTTTAAGATGGAACCGCATTAATCAATATAATTGTCATTCCACTATCTTTTGTCATGGTGGCCATGCGACCAATCGGGTCGGCGCTTGGTTGGGCCTTGCCATGATGTTGATTTAAAATCGACTCTAACTATCAAATGCACTATCAGAACCCTTTTTAGATAAATTACCAAACAGACTTTTCAGTACTTATAAATACTACAATTTAGCGATTTAAGCTTTCAGTACTAAAATTAATTTTCAAATCTTATTTTTCAGTGTACCAAATGGCACCTTAGATCTGGCTATTTTTGGTCGCACGTTCTGAAAATGAGCGAGAAAAACGTATCAACGGCGTGAATTTCTCTCAAGTATCATGGTGGGCCCACCTAAGTTCCCAGCACAGGAACTTCCGCTTCCGCCAAAAATCGCGTCCGTTGCTTGCAAATGGGTATGCTTTTATTCTAGGGAGTAAAATCAGTTAGGCCCACTATCAATATATGTGGTTTATCCACACTGTCCATCCAGTTTTTCCCCGTTCATTTTAGGGGTTGAGCCCAAAATTGAAGCATATCCAAAGCTCAAGTGGATCATACCACAAGAAAGTGGGAATAATGATTTCCACCATTAAAACCTTCCTAAGGCCCACAGTGATGTTTATTTGTCATACAAACGGTTCATGACATCACAAAGATATGGATGAATGGAAAAAAAAAATACCGACTTGATCCAAAATTTCTGTGGCCTCCATGAATTTTTCAATGGTAGATGTTCAATTCACACTGTTTCCAGTGGTGTGGTCCACTTGAGCTTTTGATATGCTTCATTTTTGGGCTCAAGCATTAAAACTCAGTAGAAAAATCTTAGTTGGTAATACACGGTTGGAATTATTTAATCCATATGAATTTTTGTTATGTGGGCCATAATCCATAGAGCCCAACTGATGGATGCCTCGGATTCATTGATACAACCATGTGTATAGGGGTGAGTAGCAATGAACCAACATTTGTTATTTTTGTTTTGCAGCCCGTTGTTGAAACTAATAGGATCATCTGATGGTGCAGCAACACTGTGGCCCATCCAAAGAGGGCCCCACAAACTTAAGTAATGCAGCGATGCCTGCATGGCCGGGAGGAAACGACTTATTTATTTTTATTTTTCGGTCCCCTTGGAAGCATGATACAATGTTACTCAAGTCCTGTGTTTGTGCAGTTCTATTCAATCTCAATTCATATAAGTGGGGTCCATGATTCAGTTATCCAAACCATTGATATGGTTAAGAGATCTCTTGGTTAACCTGTTTTCTTCCTTAGCCGTCTATTTCTTGGCCACCTATGGAATGGTTAAGGTCATTCAAATCCACTGATCATTTAGTGCAAGGGTCATCCACGGTGAGGAGCATCATTTCGACTGTTTGGATGGAATATCATTTCAAAAAGGGTTGGATTACTTAACAATGACCCCTAGCATTCTGATCAATGATTTTCGAAAATTAAAATGAGTGATGATCATATACAACCCAGCGTATAGACCCATCCATGTGCCAACGTCTCAAGTGCGCACCGCATCTCAGCCATGAGAAATGGTGGCCTCATCATGAAAAAGTCCCATCCAATCTTCAGGCAGACCACTCTGTACAGAAACAATGGATACTTTAAATCAGACCAACGCTTTCATCCGGCCTACAAATGCAGCCCCACCTCATAATGGTACTGGCCCGATCTAACTGGTGCACCCAACATTCCTTTCCTTTAGTGCGGCCCACTTGAGTCTTGAATCTGGCTCTTTTTATTTTATTTTATTTTATTTATCTCACGTCTTAAAATGAGCTCACATAGAAGGGTGGGCGAGGTGGATTCCTTACAAACACCCTGGTGGCCCACACTTAGGTTCCCAAGCAGTAACTTAGTACCAAAGGCTTCCACCAACCAAAATCTGCATCCCTTTTGATAGCCATTCGGAATTTCGGAGAGAATATCGAAAGTTAGAGAAACGAGGAGAGAGGCTCACTCTCACAGCAATAAATTTCCCTTGAGATACGGACCTCACCCACTTCTGAGATTTGCGTGTACACAGAAGCCGTGGGTGTAGAGAATTTTTTCTCAGAGATGAGAGAGATGATCTATGTCGCGCACCCAGAGCAACCGCAGATTGACTGGCGAGGAGGTCCGTAAAACTGCCTGGGATATGAATCTAAGGCTGGACCGTGTGGCTTCGGTGGATCCCTGACTGTGGGGCCACCATGATGTCTGTGCCTTAAATCCACGCCGTCCATCCGATATTACAGATTATTTTAGATTATGACCCAAAAAATGAACCAGATCTAAATCTCAGGTGGACCACGCCATAGAAAACAGTGGTGATTGAATGTCCTTAATTAAAAAATTCTTAGGGGCCATTGGAATGTTTATTTTCCATCCACCCTGTTGATAAGGTCAGAAAGACCTGGATGAAGGAACCATACAAATATCAGGTTGATTCACCCGTTTGCTGCCCACAAGATTTTTTTATTTTGTAATTTTTTTATATGGTCAATTACCACTGTTTCTTGTGGCGTGGTTCACCTGGAGGATCTGCTACAATTTTTTGAATCGTAACCTAAGCTAAGCTGTAAAACTGGATGGACGGCATGGATTTAAGACCCATACATCATGGTGGGCCACAGTCAGGGATCCATTGAAACCACACCCAACGGGGCCGTGTGTGGTAGGAAGCTATGCAGGGCCGTGCGTGAGAATCCACCCCATTCGTATGTTTTGCCAGCCTAAACATGAGCTTTTATTTCTATTCTTTTCTTTTACACATGCATGCGCACCTAGGCCTGGCAAAATTCCACACGGCCACGAAACTCACACGAAAAAACCAATGTTCAGTCCAGCCTTATCATGTTGGGTCACTAACTGGTTGACTCATTAAGACCCATTCACATAACGGGTTGGGTCGGTATTTCACCGCAAGCCTGTTTAACCCATTAACATAATGGTCTAGATCACCAAACCATGTCCCACCTATGAACTTGGCACTCCATCATATGCAATAGTGCAATGTACATGTGATTCTTCCTCATCTCACGAGTGAATCCCATTGTTTCCGGTGATAGAATGGGCCCACAAGGTGGACCACTACTGTATGTTGGTTCAGACTATTAGTTGTCTGCATCAACGGTGTGGTGCCATGTGATGAGTAGACTGACCTAACAGGTTAAATGGGTCGGGTTACGGGTAACCTGTTAAATTAATGAATGGGTTTGGGTTTCTAGATTTTGACCCATTAGTTAACGGCCAAGTTTGGGTGAGCAAATTTTTGACATGACACAAACATGGTTCAACATGACCCATTGCTAGGCCTACTCACACCCCTCACACTTCCACACTCACACCACAATAGGTACCCCAACTCATGACTTCATGTTGAAACTCATGTGAGTCTACTAAGGAGGCATGAATAAAGAGCATATATTGTTGAGATAGTCTTCAAACTATGTTCGAGTTGGGTGCTCCGACCGATCAGACGGCGTGACCCAAATGCATGTGAAGAAACCCCATGGACGTTTTCTTATGCCCCAAACCAGTCGGCCGACCTGTCTGCAGGGGGCTCCGGCCGGTGGTGAGGCAGCAACGTGTATTTCTCCCTGGACTGTCTGTGCATTGGCTGGCCGGTCGGCCGACCGGTCGGCTGTGCACGCGGATTTCTTGCCCAGTCCGCAGTATTGCGCAATGTGTTTCTAATTTCGAAATATTGCTTATTTAAGGAGTTGTAATCCGACTTAAATGTGTATCCTAAGGTGTCCAAGGTTTCCTATTCGTGCTGAGAAGATGGGAGAGGTGTGTGTGTGAGAGAACTTGAAGTTTTCTCTGGTTTTTCCTTGCTAGTGGGCTGTCAATCTCTGTAATCTTCTGATATTCATAGTGGATCGCTTTATGCCGTGGTTTTTTACCCGTTGAGGGGTTTTTCCACGTAAAATTCGGAAACTCTTGTAATGAGTGCTTATGTGTGATTGATTACATCTTGTTTACTTGTTTGATTTCGCATTACTTCACGCGTTTGGCGTTCCGCTTCCGCTGCCGGCTTTCCCAACATATATGAGCTAGATCCAAAACTCAAGTAGACCATAGGATAGGAAAAAGTGGAGAAGGAAATGCCTGCAATTGAATCCTACTAATGTTTATATAACGTCATACCCACATGAAAACGTAAAATAATAGCTTGATCCATAACTTCTATGGCCCCATGAATGTTTCAATAAAAGGCATTCCATCTTCATTGCTCCTGTCAAGTGACTCAGTTGTGTTTTGGATCCGCCTTATTATTATTAGTTTTTTTTATCTTATGCTCTAACATTAGCTGAAAAACTAATGAATGGGGGTGGATTCTTCACAAACATCGTTGTAGATTCCACCTAGCTTTCGACTAAGCAATTTTTTTATAATTAGGGTCAGTGGCAATGAGCTCACTACTCATTAGGGCTGGTCATGAGCTGGGTCAGCTCGAGAAACTCGATCGACTCGACTCGAAAAAGCTCGCCTTGACTTGAATCAATTCAGTAGAACAAGTCAAGCCAAGCTTCATTTAGGAGCTCGAGTTAGAAATCAAGCCAAGTTCAATAATTGGGTCACTCGACTCGAAACTTGACTCGATTCAAGCTCGGCTCGGATCGGCTCGAACTCGAGCTCGACTCGTTTCATAAAGATATTTGTTAAAAAAAAAAAACTCTAATCTTCTTATTTCTTGGTTCCCTCTCCCCCACACACACATTGGGGCTCCAAGCTTAGGACATATAAAACCCTCACACGTTGGGAGTTTCTTAATCCTACTATTTTGTTCAGGTAAGAACATTCCATGTTGAGTATATCTGATGGATTGAGTAATTTCAAGTACAAAACATGGTGAGCATATAGTGTTTATATGTTTTATACGCTACACAAACACAAGTGCTACAGTGAGACCACACACCATATATATCTACAAAACAAGGGCTATGGTTAGACCAAACACCATATGCAGCTATTGATTGCAATTTTATGAGGGAGGTGGTGCATCTGATCCATGAATTAGCTGGGCCTCATAATGAAGATGGTCCACACAATAATTAGGGTAGTCCATTCACGTGGTGAACTATGTATGTACTATGTTGATTATGGTTCATAAAATATTACTAGTGGTCTGCAGTTCAATGCATGTGTGACTTGGCCAAAGAAAAAATTGATCAAAGCTAGGTCATTTTAATGGTGGGGTCCCACATGTAGAAATACTATTCTCCCCTAATATATGTGTGACTTCTCGAACTTAATGTTGTTGACTTTTAATTTGTATTTTGTAGTAAAAAATATAATAAATTGAGGTGAGAGCAAGCTCGACTCGACTCGAAGTAAGCTCACCTAGACTCGATCCACTAGCTCGCCTCGAAAGTTTTAGCAAACAAGGCAAGCTCCAATGGTAAGCTCGAGGGTGAGCTCGAGCTCGAGCTCGAGCTTGAACTCGAAGAGAGCACCGACGAGTCAAGCCAAGCTTGGCCCACCTCGACTTGACTGGGCTCGATGTACAGCCCTACTACTCATTTCCCAGGTGAAATGATATGGCGACATTTGATTTGTGGGCTGTATGCGGTCAAAAACCATTAAAAGCGCTTGAGCCCATCTCTGATGTGATGGCATACGACCCTATCAATCAATTTCTTTTTATTTTTTATTAAATAATTTTTTTCTTTCAATAAAACGAGCAGCCATGCTCACTTTATAGACCTACTCCTATTCGGGCTGGCCAATACACACAAAAGATGAAGAAGAAAAGCCAGCCAGCCAGCCTATCATATGCCCATAAAAGCTGTAAGGCTAGTCCTTTAGCTCTCACAACTCCCAAACCTACCGTCTAAGAACTATGTCACCTCAAAATTTTTTGGGAAGCTCCAAACTTAAGTTGAACAACTAATCTCTTTGCTCCCTACTTCCAAGGCGATCAAGACCATAAGCCACTATGTTCCCTTCCCTAAATATATGCCTAATATTTACTTGGGCCAAACCCCTTAATCGGTCCCACCAAGCCACAGAGAAGCCATTGTCTTGGAGTCATTCTCTACTTCTACTCTTTCATAGCCCTTGTGCAAATACAACACCAAACCTTCCACGATCGCCGTTGCTTCCGCCAAACAATTCATACCAATACCGTAACCCTTTGCAAAGGCGAAGATCAGGTCCCCTTTATCATTTCTACAAACTCCCCCACTTCCTGAGGGCCCCGGTTCCCACAAGACGGCCCATCCACATTCATCTTTACCCAGCTAGTTGCCGGCCTTCTCCATCTAACTATAATAGCCCTTAGACACATGGTTACCTTCCCATAAAGCCCATATCCCAAAAAGCCTCCACACGGGGCTGATCATTACTACTGTTAATGACGTTGAAGGACATTATCTCTGTCAGCCACCGCTTAATATTCACAATCACTTGGTTTGCGTAGGGCCTCTTACCTTCAAATTGCCTTTTGTTTCTCGCTAGCCAAATTTCCCAAAGAATGACTGCTGGAGCAATACTCCTCGCCTGCCCAATTCCTAAGGAGTCCATCACCAAGCTCCACCATTGCATGGCTCTACCCACCGCTGATTGCCCTACTACAAAGGAGACCCCGAGCGCTGCTATGAAGTACCACCAAACCTGGATAGCTAGTTCGCTATTGGCGAACAGGTGATCGATAGATTCCTCTTCGCGGCTTCTTTGCACCTCACAGCATACGCATCAAGACGCTAGGCACGCTTCTCTCTTCTTAATGCTCAGATCCACTAGGATTGCACCTGCAATCAATTTCCATATAAAAATCCTGATCTTCAGAGGCCGTCTATCTTGCCAAACCCATATGGACCAAGGCCTACGACTACTTGAGGATTTGATCACTCCATATGCAGATTTAACAGAGAATTTACCTGTCGATTCTCTGATCCAGAGGAAGAAATCCTCCCCCTGCTGTGTGCACACTCCTTCTGACTGAATTTGGTTCCTCACGGCATCTGGGAGAAGGCAGGAGACCGGGCTCCTGACAAAAGGCTTGTGTGGGTTAGCACATCTTTCTTGCTGCTACATTTCACCACTAATGTGGGTGATTAGCTATTGACGCCCGATCCACATTTTGTATTTGGTATTGCTCGCGCTTAAACTGAGCAACCTCTACACTTGACGTGATCAGATTTGAATGGATGACACGGAGTGTATGTGATGGTATTTGGCCGAACAACTTTGGGACATACTTTGCTTGGTTTCATATCTAGTGTCTGTCATCCAATCAAATCTTATAATGTCATGGGCATAGGGAGTAGGGCTCTCAATGGAGTGGGTCAGACCCAATATCCTGTATAATGCGGATTTGGATCTTAAAATAGGTCCGATTAGTTAAATGAACAGAATTTGGATCTTAAAATAGGTCCGATTACTTAAATGTACCGGATTTGGATTCACGGGAACATATCCGAGTTCGATCGGAATCCGATTAAGATCCGACTCATTGTCACCTTACTATATATGTTATATTCATGCTGGCCATCTTATAGATTATTTTAGGCCATGTCTTAAAATTGAGACATGCCACTCTTAGGTCGACCATACCCAGTAAATAGTGGGATTTGCATCATTTTTCTACTAAATTAAATATATTATATTATTTATTTTTTTAGATTTGTAATGGGAGTGGATTCGGACCTAGATCCCACCTGAATCCGATGGTTATATGGATCTTGGATCAGAAATGGATCTAACAATTTATAAATGGATCGGATATCACCTTTTGGATCCGAGTCGGATCTGAATATGATCTGAATCCGTCTACAGATATATGGACTTGGAGCCGGATCCAACTGGATCCGATCCAGATCCAACCCATTGAGAGCCCTAACAGGGAGCCTTATCCAAGCAAGGCAATACCCAATTAACTGAACGAGGATTTTGTCCTACCCCCACCCATCTAGAGTTGGGAATGGGCAGGACAGCCGAGTGGCCACTGTGATGTATGGGTGTTATCCACACTGTCCATCCATTTTGGCATGTAATTTCAGGATGTAGGCCAAAAAATGACACAGATCCAAGACACAAGTGGACCACACAATAGGGATTAAATTATCACCATCATAAACTTCTTGGGGGCCACATAAGTTTTGATCGAGCTGATATTTGTGTTTTCCCTTCTAGGTCTATATAACCTTATGAATAGGTTGGATGGAAATTAAACATCACGGTGGGCCCTGAGAAAGTTTCGACGGTGAGAATCATTACCAAAACTGCTTCCTGTGGTGTGGTCCACTTGTGGCTCAGATCTGCGTCAAATTTTTTTCCCTACTCCTTGGAATTACACGCCGACATGGATGGACGGTGTGGATAACACCCATACATCACAGTGGCCACTCGGCTGCCCTGCCCGTTCCCAGCTTCAGACGGGCGGGGTAGGACGCAATCCGCGTTCCCAATTAACTTTACAAAATGTTAAGCCCTAACATGAAGCTCCAGTCAGCAGAGAAAATATCGACATACATTTATGCTTTTGTGGTAATTACACGAAATTGTAAATTGTATGCCAATGATAAGGTGGGCCCCAACATCAAGCTAAACTAGCACAAAAATCAGGCTGATTCTCACATCAGGTGGGCCACATCTGTACGTTGGGTCAGATCATTGGCAATCCATTGATTTTGAAGTGTGGCCTACCTGATAAGTCAACAAGCCTAAGTTTTGCACCAGGCTATTGCGGGCGCCCGCCTTTAACTCAGCTATGACGTCCAAATATTATACATCTAGGGTGAAAAAGGTGTGTCCCCTGGTAGCTCAGCTGGAAGACGCTTTGTCATTTTAACAATAGATCATATGTTTGAATGCTAATGAGACACTAATTGTACCGGTGGTGCATCATGTTCACAACTGGCCTGTCACACCTGGCTCGAAAGCACAACTGAGTTTGAACCAAGCAGTGGGCCCACATGTGTGGGATTTTGAATTCCACATAAATCTCGCATGTGATCAAGTGAAATTCCATCCCACCTAATCCCAAGTCTCCCATCCTCACCAGATATCAAATGGAATTTGCACGAACCAAATGCAATTCCATCTAATACCATGGCCGAAACCCTTCCTTAAATCTTATATTTCAATATCAACCACTAAAAATGTTTATCTTGCATCCACAATCATCCGTTCAACAGTTGCTTCTAATGATGTCCCAAGTAATTAAGAGTCCAGGTAGACGGTTCAGATCATCATTTAAGATGTAATCCTGAGTGGAAACCTGACACTGTGGTATCGTGTCACCATACTATATCAAAACCCGAGGAGTATCCAACGAGAGTATGTCGGTTGCCTGCCGCTGTATAAGGATTTATTCATTCTAGAATGGACCACAGAAAGGGTTGCGTAGGACTACTCGGGTTCATAAACGGTGCTTTCCGGTTAAGAGGCATAGACCGTTGATATGATAGGCTATTCGTAGGATTGCTGGTTTGAAAACGCATGTGATCCCGTGAACACGCATCATGAGAAGATGTGAAACAAAAATGTCATTTCACACGTAAGAAATTTTTGAACTTTTCATTGCACCATTTGAAAGTGCTTGGGATCCTTTTTCATTGAGCCATGTTTTCTGCAGCTGGGAAGAGGATTGCCTCCGACACTTCCTGCCGTGGGAAGCTAGATGGGGCCTAACATGATGTGTAAGAAACCCACCCCTTCATCCATTTTGCCAGCTCATGTTAGTAAATGAGAGCCCAAAAATGAGTTGGAACTAAATCTCAAGTGGGCCAGGCCCAGGCAAAATGTAGGGACTGAAATGTCTACCATTGAAACCTTTTTGGCTCCACCTAGGACTGAAAGTTGGGCAGTTTCAACTTGACCGACCCATGACCAACCTGACATTGGGTAGGACTTGGGCAGGAAGTCTCGGATCCGATCTCGAGCTTGGGCTATGCAAACACCAACCCAATAAAGCTTAGGTCGAGCTTGGGTTGAGGTCTCAAGTTGCCCAACCCAACTTGAACCCGATCTATATACAAGTTACTTATAATTTCATTATACTTTAGTTAAGTAAACTTAATAGTTTATATTACTTAAGTAAAAAAAACTTATAATGTTTGAAACTCAATATGCTTGAATTTAATATTCTTAATTGCTAAAAGAGTAGTTATCCTATATTTTAGCTTATTTGTTTAGAAAAGTAAAATTCTCTACAATAAATAACTACATATATAATTAATAAAGTCATAGGTATAAAAATAAGACGTGTATTGAAACATAACAAACTAATGTAATAACAAAAATATTAGCATGTATCAACCCAATCAACCCGATCAACCTGACCGAACCCACTTGGATTGGGTTGGGTTAGGGTTGAAGTATAAGAACCTTGGGTTAGGGTTAGGGTTGAGCACTAACTCGACCTAACCTGCTCGACTTTCATAAGTTCATTTTTATTAGGATGAGCTAAAACCACAAAGAAATATCAGTTAATATAGAACTTTCGTGGCCCCATGAGGCGGACATTCAATCCCCACTATTTCATTGTTGTGTGGCTTACTTGAGTTTCCAGTTCACTTAATTTTTATGTCATTTTATGAGAGCTATGTTGGCTTTTAATTCAAGTATTTCCGTCAGTAGCTCACCTTGATTGGTTATTCAAGTTGACGGTAGTTACCTTGTAAATTAGTAATGATTATTTACTTACATAACTACAACATCTTTCCGACGGAGACAGTGATCAATAACTTTTTGATAACAAAAAATGAGAAATATGCCAACTAAATGTGGGGCCCACCATAATGTATGTGGCTTATCCACACCATCCATCACTTATGCCAGTTGAATTTAAGGTGTGAGCCCAAAAATGAGGCAGATACAAAGTTCAAGTGGACCACACCACACAAGAAATAATGGAATTCGAGTGCCTACTATTAAGAACTTCTTGGGGCCTCAAAAGGTTTTGGATCAAGCTGATATTTGTGTTTTCCCCCCATATCCATGTCTATGTGTGACCTCATGAACCGGTTAGATGACAAATAAACATCAATGCTAGCCCAGTGAAGGAAGCAACTTTCAACCATGGATGGGTGATAGTCATTGATTCCGTTGTTGTGGGCCACTTGAGCATTGGATCAACTTCATTTTTCGGATCATCTTAGAAAATATTATGATAAAACAGATGAACGGGATGAATAAGTCACATACATCACGGTGAAACCCACAAATTTAAGCCACTAGTTTTGGACCAATTTTCGAAACAACAATACTTGGGATAAATAAGTAATAATTACTTATTTACAGTAATTTACTTGTAACAAGGAAAATCAAACGGCCCTTAAAGTTTTGGATCACTTAGTTTTTGGACTCATTTCCTAAAATAGATGGACGGGTTGGATCTCTCATAAAGATCATGATGGCCCCTTCTTAGCTGCCAACCGACAATCGGTTTTCCCTGGATCTCTCCCGTAAAAGGTGGAAGTGAATTAAGCGTGATGGATTGATTGAGCCACGTGGCTTTATCTTTGACAGCGGCACATGCTAATTAAATCCCGCCATGTGAGGTTACCATCAAGTATATCCCTGGTGACGCAATCAATATCCTAAGATCAAAAGATTCTAGCTGTAATTTCCTTGGCCGTATGTTGAATTTGAAACGATCCTCTGTTTTCCTTCTTAAACTTCAATTGCTGGCCACCCATTGAAGGGTTTAGATTCTCTCAATCTTGGCGATTTTAGGCACAAGGTTATGAGGTCCACACTACAAATTCTCTTTTGGTACAAATCTATCCACACATTTTTTTATAGTTATCAACCAAAACCAGCTTCTCTAGTAGAAATTTGTACACACACATCACTAAAGTCTATGTATACAGTACATGTATATACCAGCATATATTGGGAGAAAGAAAACAAGCACCCATATTAAAACTTTGTTATGGTGATTTAGCATGGTTGGATCTGAGTGTGTTGACAAGAGCCAAAGCGTTGCTAGTCATCTGTGCAACGCTCAAGATGCGGCTCCTCACGGTATTCTTGATCTTACCATTCAAAGCATCGTCATCAAAGCCTTCCATGCAAGTGTCCTCATCGGTCAGCGCAGCACTCACCCATGTCTGGATGTTGTCCATCTGGAAGTCGAAATCAGGCCCACCCAAATGCCCTAACTCTGTAATAGATTGCTGGAGCTCATCGACGCAGTCGCCTATGGTCTCGACGCAGTCCTCCATGGCGCCTGCCACTCTAGCCTTGAGACCATGTTGAGTAGACAACTTTGAAATAATGGCCGAAGACGACCGTGCGCTGAAGAGGCTAACGGAGAGGGCGGCGTGAGCCAATTGCTTTGGGCTTGTTTGGATTGCACTTGCATAAGAGGAGAGTGAATCAATGCACACTCTAGGATAGGTGGTGGCCCCACAAGATGTTTTAATGAACTCAGTGCTGGTTTTCCCATGATGATGGTGCCTAGCATGGGATGTTTTAAGGTGGGATATGGATAGTAGGAGTGTAAGAAGGGCTACAAGAGCATGGATGGAAGATGGGTTTTTGGTACTACCTTCCATTTCTCTCTGGTGCACACGAAAAATAAAAGATGGGTGTGATTCCAAAGGATCTAGGGAGGTAGAGATACTTAGGGAGATGATAAACGGTGAGCAGGCTTGTACTGCTTTTATAGAGAAAGGGGTCTGTATTTGGAGGTGTGGGCTCCCCCTCCTCCGATTCGAGTTCATCAAATCGTCACCGACAATGTTGGTACGGGGAGTAGTATCATACTCCGGGGGAGCATGGTGGATTGTACTCGTACAGGTATTCCCGGGCGCGGATTTCCTGCGAAAGCCTTGCGCGGGAAGTTCCTGCACTGGGAACCAAGGTGGGGCCCACAGTGATGTTTTTTGATAAATCCTCCCCGTCCATCCGTTTTGAGAGCTCACTTTAGGACGTGAGAACAAAAATGAACCGGATCCAAGACTCAGACTCAAGTGGGCCTCACTAAAGGAAAATGTGGTAGGTAAATTATTACCGTTGAAACCTCCCTGGGGTCCACAGTAATGTTTATATGACATACATACCGTTCATAACGTCACTACTACTGGGATGAACTGGAAACACAAATATTATCCTGATTCGAAACTCCTGTGGCTCCACAAATATTTCAACTGTGGACGTTCAATCCTCACGTTTTCGGCCCACTTGAGTCTTGGATCCGCTTCATTTTTGTTCAAAGGTCCTAAAATGAGCTCCCAAAACGGCTGGACGGGGTGGATCTATCAAAAGACATCACTTTGGCCCCACCTTGGTTCTCAGCGCAGGAACTTCCTGCACAAGGCTTTCGCAGGAAATCCGCGCCCGGTATTGCCTGTATGCATATCATGTCGTGGAACCAAAGGGGATTGCGTGCCGTGTAAATCAGTGCGCTGTGGACCCACCGTGATGTATGTCTCTTATCCACACTGTCCATCCATTTTTACAGATAATTTGAAGACATGAGACCAAAGTTGAAGAATATCTAATGCTCCACTGGACCACACCATAGGAAACAGTTGTCATTGAAGCACTGATATTTGTGCCTGCACATAAGTTTCGGATCAAGCTGATGTTTTTCTTTTCCCTTCATCCATGTCTCTGTGAGTCTATGAACAGGTTGGATGATAAATAAACATTACGGTAAGCCCTGGGAAGGTTTCAAGGGTAGATGTCATTATCACCATTGTTTTTTGTGATGTGGTCAACTTGAGCTTTAGATATACTTCAATATTGAATTCATGACCTAAAATGAGCGGATAAAACAAATGGATAGCTTGGATAAGAGACATATATCACGTCGGCTGCACAGAGTTTACTCGGCACGCAATCGGCGTCCTGGAATGATGCTGACCATGCTGTCGGTTCCTACCTCAGTATGGAGGCAAAGCTTCCATATTTAGCTGTGCAGGGCCCATCGTGATGTATCTATTTATCTGTGTCATCCATCCCTTGTGACTATTTTAAGCCATGAGACCTAGAACTAAGCAGATCCAATGCTCAGGTCGATCGTACCAAAGATGACTCTTGCATTAGCATTTATTGCAACCAAACTCACCATAGAAAATGGATAGATGGCATGGATAAGCAGATACATCATAGTGGGCCCCTCTACAGCTCAATATGGAAGGACGCAATCCCCGTCCCTCACTGTAGATGGGGGGCGGTAGCAGAAAGAGACAGTGGTCGGATAGTCTTACCAGTTTTAGTGGTGCCCTTGAAATGGACGGTTGGTAAGAAAAATGGCCAGCAATGTGTATTCATTGGACAGGTTCTCGTTAATTAGATAGGAGTACTCTTGGACGAATGTCAATTTTGTTCTTGGGGCGCACAAGTGAGGCACACACGAATGAAATCCAACCCGTCCATCAGATGCCTGGTGGCATGTTACTGACAGCCCAAAAATTAGGCTGATCTCGGAGTCAGGTGGGACACCATAGGGTACAAGTTGGAAGGGAACGCCAGTCGTTGATTTGGGTGTAGGGCCCACCATGGCCCACCTTATCTTCATGAGTATGGAATCTAAAGCATTTCAAAAATTATTGGATGTCCCTTTTTTTCTTTTCCTGGTATACTTTAGGCTTAGAATACGACGGTACACTTTTTTTTTCTTTTTTTTTCTTTTTTTCTTTTTTAAACATTCACACGAGGGGATTCAGTCAAAAGTCAGGGTAAGACCGAGCCATGAACATGGCTCCATCTTGACGTGAACTTATCAAATTGGACAGCAAATATACGTTACAAGCCTTAGTAAGTTTTTAATGATCATCGCCTTTTTTAGGGTATGGTCTATCTGAAATTTGGGGCTGCTTAACTTTTTGGCGGGCAGCTTCGGTGGATCCCTGGCGGTCGTGTGATGTGTGTGTCTTACATCCACGCCATTCATTGATTTGGAAAACTCATTTTAGAGCATGATCCAAAACATGAAGTAGATCCAAATCTTAGGTGGACCATAATACAGTAAAAAGGTGTTACTCAACCATGAAAAGCTTCTCGTGTGCCCTAAAAGTTTTGGATCAAGCTGATATTTGTATGGTCTCTTCATCCAGGTCTTTGTGATCTTTTAAACAGGTTGGATGTAAAATAAACACTCCTGTGGCCCCGTAAAGTTTTTAATGGTGAGGATTCAATCACTTACGTGTCATGTGGTGTGGTCCACCTAAGATTTGGATCATGCTCATTTTTTGGATCATAGCCTAAAATGAGCTTTCAAAGTGCATGAAGAGTGTAGATGTATGAGCTTTCAAAGTGCATGGACGGTGTAGATGTAACGAACATACATTACAGTGGCCCCACAGTTGGTAATCCACCCAAACCGCCCCACCTTTTAGCTCATATGAGGACGTGGATTGGCTCGTGACCCCAACGGCCCCACAGTTGGTGATCCACCCAAACCGCCTCACTTTTTCTGAGGGCGGATTGGCTAGTGACCCAACACCAGCCCCGGGGCCGGTGTAAGGAAGCGGATTGCCTACTGAGTAACTCCGCACGCTAGCGTGCCGAGAGAACTCTGTGGGGCCTACAATGATTTACGTATTTTATATGCTCCGTCCATTCATCTTAACAGAAAATTTTAGGTATAGTAAAAAAAAATGAAGCATATCAAAATTTAAAGTGGACCACACCACAAGAAATGTGTGAACTGAATGTCTACCATTGAAAACTTTTGGAGGACACAAAAGTTTTGGATCAAGCTGATATTTGTGTTTTCCCTTCATCCATATCCATGTGATCTTATGAACAGGTTGGATGACAAATAAACATCACGGTAGGGCCTGGGAAGGTTTCAACGGTGAAAATCATTATTCCCACTGTTTCCCGTGGCATGGTCCACTTGAGATTTGGATATGCTTAAATTTTGAGCTCAACCAATAAAATGAGCTGGAAAAACATATGGACGGAATATATAAACCACATACATTCTAGGTGGGCCCAACTGAGTTTACTCCGCAAGATGAGCTCCGCACAATCCGATTCCCTGGTGTCAAAGCTGTGTGGACCCCACCATGATGTATGTGTTTTATCCATGCTGTCCATCCATTTTTCCAGGCCATAAACAAATGAGGCAGATCCAAATCTCAGGTGGACCACACCACAGGAAACAGTGAGAATTGACGTTGAAAACTTCTTGGAGGCCACAAAAGTTTTGGATCAAGCTGATATTTGTGTTTTCACTTCATCCAAGTCTGTGTGACCTTATCAACAGGTTGGATGGAAAATAAACATCACAGTGAGCCTTGGCAAGTTATTAAGGGTGGACCTTCAATGAACACTGTTTTCCTGTGGTGTGGTCCACCTGAGATTTGGATCTGCTTCATTTTTGGGCCCATGCCCTAAAATAAGGTGGAAAAATGGATGGACAGCGTGGATAAAACACACACATCATGGTGGGCCCCACACAACTTTGACACCAGCCCTGGGAATGGCGTTGGGGTCACTAGCCAATCCGCGTCCCTCATATGACCTAAAATGAGCTGATGGGCCCACTGTCACGTACGGCTGTGGCCGAATCCGCTCTCCATTCACACGATACCACGTGGCATATACTTGCAACAGCTGATATGCACTGCGAAGATGCCTTCTTTGAAAGTCAGTACAATCTGATATTGAGTTGCGTTAACATCGTCCATATAATCTGGATGCTTGTCTATATCTTCGAATGACACAGCTAATTTTTAAATTGGCACGTACTTTGAGACAACGCAGCTGCACGCGTGCAGATATGTTCTGATGAGTAGCTCCAATTTTGCACACGTATCATCGATTTCCACGAGTGAGATAAGCCTCAACAAAGCACTTGCACCTGTCCAAATCTCATCCTTGAGACTATCTTCTTGGGATAATAAAAAGCCAATGCTATTAGTTTTTCATTTTCGTTATGCCGACTTACCTTATTTTATTTTATTTTATTTTAAATTACTTCTTGTTATTGAATTCCTATATGGGAGGTGGTTCCTCACGGACGTTTGTTGAGGCTGTGGTTTAAAATCACGTGTCGTGGGCCCATGAGTCTCAGAAGCTGTGGTTTATATACCTTTTAAAATCACATGTCGTAGCCCCCGTGAATTTTAGAAGCTGTTGCATATCAGCCTTTAAAATCACGTGTCGTGGCTCCCATCAATTCTAGAACGGCCTGTTTTTTTTGTTAGGCTCATGGTGTGAATTGCATGGTATGGTAAGACAAAAAAAAAGAAAAGAGAGAGAGAGAGAATAAAAGACTGACAAACAATTCAAAAGGTTTTCATACTGGGTACCACTCCCACGAACGCGGATTGCGTCCTACCCCCGCCCATCTCCGGCTGGGAATGGGGGAGAGCGCCCAGTAGCCACCGTGATGTATGGGTTTTATCCACACTGTCTGCCCGTTTAACCGTATCATTTCTGGAAGAAAAGGCCCAAAATGAGGCAGATATAAAAATGGGGATTAAATTCTCACCATTGAAAACTTCTTGGGAGCTAGAGAAGTTTTGGTTCAAGATATTTGTGTTTTCCTTTCATCTTGGTTGGCCCATGTAACTTTATGAATAGGTTGGATGACAAATAAATATCACGGTAGGCCCAAGAAAAGTTTCAACAGTGAGAATCATTACCACCACTTCTTCCTATCATGTGGTCCACTTACGCCTTAGATTTACTTAAATTTTAATCACATACCATAAAATGGCACAACTAATGGATGAACGGTGGGGATAAAACCCTATACATCACGGTGGCCACTCCGCACTCCTGCCCGTTCCTAGCGGGAGACGCGCTGGGGTAGTACGCAATCTGCGTTCCATTCCCACCGTTTCATGTGGTGCCCAATGCCCATCTATGCTTTTATGCAGATTGCATACTACGCCTGCCTGCCCCAAGCTCAGCACACAAAGAGGGTCTGAGGAGCACTGGGATGTACGTTTTTTATTGAGACCGTCCATTCATTTTTCCATGTTATTTTAGGATATCAAGTTAAAAGAACGAGGTAAATCCAAGGCTCAAGTGGACCACGCAGTAGGGATTAAATGCCGGTCATTGAAAACTTTTTGGGAGTCACAGAAGATTTTGATGAAGCTGATATTTATGTATTCCTTTCACCCAGGTCTATGTGAACTTATGAACAGGTTGGATGAGAAATAAACATCTAGGTGAGCCTAGAAAGGTTTTAAGAGTGGGCATCATTATTACAGTGGTGCTGTGTAGTCCACTTGAACATTGCATCTACCTCATTTTTAGGCTTATAATCTAAAATAATATAGGAAAATGAATGAACCGTGTGAATAAAACCCATACATCATGGTGAGCCCCTCACATCTCTTCCGGAAGTGCCCAATCCACTTCCTCTTCGCTTTTCAAAGGAAGGATTTTAGTACGCCTTTATAGGCAGATCTAATAAGAACCAAACATTATGGTGGCCCCACACACCTGCAAAATAAGTTTACGATAGAAACGATGCAAAGGAAGAGGCATCGTCCTAGTCACCGGATAAAGAGAAGGGCGTTGAAAGAGGAATAAAGAGACCATGTGAGGAGATCCGTTTAGTGGGGCCTAAACCACCTGCAAAGATGTTAACTCAACTAAAATATCGTGATGGTCTGAGAACACAGATGTTTAACATCTTCCTGGCAGTGTGGGGTAACTCATGTAATTGATGGCCCATCTGTGGCCCAAACCTTCCGTGAATTAAGATCTGCTTTAAACTGCTTTTATTTTGGGATGATATGTGTCGAGCATGCATGACCTTTCCAAAGGACATCCCTCTTCACCGTCCCTTCAAATATCTCTACTGTCTTACTCGAGAGTATTTGATTTAGCCATACACGAGCTTTACTGAATTGACGTCACCAAGTTCTGTGGGCCCCACCATTATGTATGTGTTGTATATATCCACACCGTCCGTTTAATTTGAGAGGTATCATTTTAGTGTATGAACAAAAAAAAATAAAATTTGAGGCATATCCGAAGCTAAAGTGGACTCCACGGCATACAACAGTGGGGAGAGAGATGCCCACCTTTGAAATCCTCTTAGCGCCCACCATGATGTTTATTTGAGATCCAACCTGTTCATAAGTTCACACAGACCCTGTACATAAGTTCACACAGAGATAGACAAAGGATAAAGACAATATCAGTTTCATCGAAAGCTTCTATGGTCTCCAAGAGGCTTTTAATGGTAGGCGTTCAATCCTCACTTTTTTCTATGGTGGGGTCCACTTGAGCTTTGGATCTCGCTCATTCTTTGGCTCATGCCTTAAATTTATCTCTCCAACTGGAAGGACGTTCTAGATACAATACATACATGATGGTGGGGCCCACAGACTTGTGACGTCACTTCATAGGGAGATAGGCAGATTACTAGTGAAGCCGTCAGTAGTTAATCCGCGTCCACACGAGCTATCTAAGCTCTCACGTAAGACTGGCAATGGACTGGGCCTGGGCATAGCAAAATTAAAATTTCGAACATAGCTGGTACGAAGACCTGACCCAACCAGGGCAAAATCCATGACTGGACCCGACCCGTTGCCCGGCCTACTAACACAGTATTGGGTCACGGATTAGATACTACCAGGACTCAGGTAGATACGGACGGTGCCAGCGGCTGCCCGTGATTTGAAGCCTACCATTAAAAACCCCTTGGGCGCCACAGAAGTTTTCGATCAATCTGATGTTTAAATCCCCACTAGGAACAGGTTGGATGGCAAATGAACATGACGGTAGGCCAGTAGGAAGTTTTCAACTGCAAAAGTTAAATCCCCACTGCTTCATGTGGTGTGGTCCACTTGAGCCTTTGATCTTCCTCTTTTTTTTTTTTGCCTCCTTATCTAAAATGATCTATTAAAATAGATGGACGGCATGGATAAAATATATAAATCACGGTGGGCCCCACAAAGACCCCCCGACATGACCGTCCGTGTCTACACAGGTCCTGGTGGGGCTCGTACTCAATCCGCGCCCAAATAATTGGGTGAGGACATTCACATGCATTTCAAAGTGGACCTCAATCCAAAAAATCAGGCTGTGAACACGGGAGATGACTTGACGTGACGTGACGTGCATTAAAACCATCCCGTGATTAGATGCATCACTTCTCGTTCTTAGCGTTGATCCAAAAAATCAGGCTGATTAAACACTGAGGTGGGACATCCGTAAATTTATACGGACGCGGGTTGCATTAGTACGTAGGCAAAGCGTCCTTACGGAGCTGTGGAGAGGCCCACCTTGATGTATCTGTTTATCCGCCCCGTCCATCCCTTTTTTTCTATGACCATTTTAAGCCAAAAGACCAAGAACCAGGCAGATCCAGCGCTCAAGTCGACCACACCGCTCAAGTTGACCACACCAAAGATGACTCATGCTTTTAATGCAACCAAGCTCACTATTGGGTGTGGCCTACCTGAGCATTGGATCTGTTTCGTTCTCTGTTTCGTGGCTTAAAACGATCATAGAAAAGGGATGAACAGCATGGATAAACATATACATCACGGTGGGCCGCTCCATAGCTCAGTATGAATGCTTTGCCTCCAAATTCGGGAAGGACACAATCCCTGTCCATTTATACCAAGAAACTTCTTAATTACTAGTTGTGGCCCACCTGAGTTTTACAATGCCGTGGATTTTTTTTTTTTTGCTATTCTTTCATCCTAATGACTCACATCAGATGAATGGATTAGGTGGTATAAACACCAATGAGTGGGCATCCCACGACAGCCTTTTCCAAGTGTGGGCTACCTGAGTTATCGATGGTGATGATTTTTGGGTTCCAAAGGTAAAGAAGATGCAGCTTTCCTGATGGACCAGTTGGATCTCAAGAAAATTCCACAAACACAGCTCTCAGTCCACGAGGTACACTAGCAGACTGTAGATCTGATACACCCACCACGGATGGACCAAACCTCAGATATGGAAACATCGTAACCGTACAGTCTTAGTCCATGAATTCGATTATGGATTGTTGTTGCATTTCTTTTCTGAACCGTTAGGCCAACCAATCAAGGCTCACAGCTGTCTCATTAAGTAATCCGTATAAAGTGGAGCCCATCAGATCAATAGCCTGGTGAAGAATCTGGATCCTCTGTTGGCTGCCAAACAGTAAATTCCTCTTTGGAGCCTTTTTATTGGTCCACATCATTACATACGTCTGCAACTTAGTCACTTTCTCAATGCAACTTAATCACACTGATGCCAAGCATATTAGCCTTTAAAATCAAGTGTCGTGGCCCCATTTAGAGTTGGATCTGAACTGAGTTTAACCGTTTGGATCGACTTTGATCAGCTCGGTAAAACCCTGTTCAAACAGAAAGTCTTATTGTTCAAACTTTGTTCGAACACACATGGTGTGTTCGAAAAAAAAAATTCAATTTAATTTCAAACACAGTCTTGTTCGACTCGACTCGAACTCGAACTCAACTCAAATATTGATCGACTCGACTTGACTCGTACGTTCGACTCAATATATATATATATATATATATATATATATATGGAGAGAGAGAGAGAGAGAGAGAGAGAGAGAGAGAGAGAGAAGGGAGGATGACAAATAAATGTGACTGTGAGCTTAGGAAGGTTTCAATGGTGGACATCATTCTCCTCACTGTTTCCCGTGGTGTGGTCCACTTGAGTTTTGTATCTGCCTCATTTCTTATTTAATGCCTTAAAATAAGCTGTACAAATGGATGGACGGAGTGGATAAAACAAATACATCATGGTGGGACACACATAACAAAAAAAATCGGTATTTACCATTCAGTAGTAGAAAAAATATTTTCAAGCGAAAAAAGCGAAATTGTTCGAACTTAATTGGAACTCGTAAAAATTGTTCGAAATCCATATGTTTGAACATGTTCGAATATGATTGGGCTAGACCAAATTGAGTTCGAATAGGGCCATCATGTTTAAACACACCCACTCAAACAGTTGAACAATCCGATCTGGTATATGTTCGACTCGGATTGGATCGTTGTCCACCTCTAGCCCCATCAATTATAGAACAACCTGTTTTTTGTTAGGATCATGGAATGAATTGCATAGGATAGTAACACACACACACACACACACACACACACACACACACAAGGACCTACAAACAATTCGAAAGGTTCTGTCCTACCCCAGCCCGTCTGCAGCCGGGAACGGGTGAGAGCGCCCGATGGCCATCGTGATGTATGGGTTTTATCCACACCGTTCGCCCATTTCTCCGTATCATTTCAAGAAAAAAAAAAAGGCTAAAAAATGAGGCGGATCCAAGACATAGGTGGACTGCACAATGGGGATTAAATTCTCACCATTGAAAACTTCTCGGGAGCTACAGTAGTTTTGGTTTGAGCTGATATTTGTGTTTTCCCTTCATCTAGTCTATGTAACTTCATAAATAGGTTGGATGGCAAATAAATATCATGGTGGTTGATATTTATTTTTTGAATCCTCTGTTGGTTGCCAAATAGGAAATCCCTATTTGGAGCTTTTTTATTGGTCCACATCATCACATAGGTCTGCAACCTAGTCACATCCCCATTGCAACCTGATCACACCTCATTGTAACCCGATCACACTGATGTAATGTAGTGTGATGTGGACCAATGAAAAGGCTCTAAATAGGAATTTCCTGTTTGACAGCCAACAGAGGATCTGGACTAAAAAAGAAATTGAAAACTGAACTATATCATCATATGTGTGTAATATAATTCCTCATGCGGTTAGGGTGCGTTCGGCTGTAGCATTGCAATGTAGTCTTTAATTCCATGGCCTGGCCCAAATTGAAATTTGCATTAAGTTAATTGCAATTGAAAGCTAATCCCTGATTGTTAAGATAGGAAAACATCGTTAACATTTGCCATTGGTTCTTGTTTGAACTGAATGTTGGCCCTTCAAGTTTCATCTTGCTTGTACAACCAACACAACCATGTCCATTAGTACATTGACTCAAAACCATATAATTGAGAAATGATAATGGGACATGTCTCATTACAAAAAGAAATGGTCAATTACCAGATGATAATGCAGTAACAATCTTGCCATGATTGTTTGTTCCACCTGACAATGGTACATACCGCACCCATATCTCACTAGTTATGTGGAGTGCTAATCATGGGATGGGCCATGCCCTGATCATAGTTCTAAAACCTTGGTGGCTGGACTCGAAACTTGGCCAAGTCAAATCAACTTGGCATGACTCAACCGAGTGACACGCTCAACAAAAATTGACAGCAGCATTTTGCTATCTATGCCATGGATATTGACACCGGGAAGAGTGTGTAATAAAAGAGACGAGTAGTCTTCCCCAATTAATCATAGCCTTGATTACACAAGGGTCCTTGAGTCCACAAGAAAAGGGAGAATTTTTGGGTAAAATTTATTGAATAGTGTGTGCTTAATTTCTGGATTGCACCACTGACTAAAAAAAAAGAGACCAATATCAAATCTAAAATTATCCAAAACAATAAAAATTTATTTCCAAAGCTAATTTGCTAAAAAATAGACATGTTCAAATAAACTTTAATAGAGTATTTCCAGCACTATTACAAGCAATTTTAAAAAGATATTCTAAAATTATAAGAAGAAAGAGACACGATAAAAATAGAAAATTTTAAAATTAGTAAAACTTTTCTAAAATTGTGATTTTGAATAAGAAGTGTGCATTTCTTGTGAAACAGTCATCCATACCCTGCTATGTTGGTCATGTGTTTATTGACGATGCTTGAATCAAAAGTTACAGTTGATTTCTAGTTCACACTGTTGGGATCGGACGCTTCAAATCTCAATGTACAGAGGTCAAGCATTGGAGCTTTTTCGGGCATTACCGGCTGGCTGGTAGTTTCCTTGTTGAGTTGGGTCTCTTGCGTAGTTTTGCACAAAGATGTTTCTAATTCCGTTTTTTCCCTATTTAAGGGGGTGTAATCCAGGATTATGGTTTCTGCTAATGGGCCAAGGTTTCCTATAGTGATTGAGAGGGTTCTAGGGTGAGAGAAAGAACTATGAGGAAGTTTGGAGTTCTCTAGGTTGAGGGAAATTGATGTGTTTGTCCTTCTCATGTGAGAATTAACTTTGTTAGCTTGGGATTTCTCTTGTAGGCTGTGATCTGGTTGTGTTTCTTCTATCTCTTGTAACTTCTGATCTCATAGTAGATTGGTGTCGCTTTGTGCCGTGGTTTTTTACCCATAAGGGGTTTTTCCACGTAAAGTAGGATTACCTTCTTATGTGTGTCGATTTGCTTGTGTGATTGCCATTGAGGTGTGTTCCTTGCCTGCTTTGATTGCTTCCGCTGCGGGGCTCCTAACCCCAACATACACATCGAGCAACAATTTGTACTTATTTGAAATGAATTGATTTGAACTGGACATGCCTAAGGCCTAATTACGCTATGCCTTATGTAGGATTAAGCCCGGATTTAACGAACTACTACTTTCGTTCGACTTTTTTTTGGTCCAGCCGTGCTAAGAATGTATCTACGGCCTGCTCTACATCAGTTGTGGTGAGCAGGTGTGGGTTTGACCAGGAACATGGATTTGGGTAGTAGGCATTAATTGGTCGGTTTAAATGATAATGTTCCAATTTTCAATTTCAATGGATGAAATCACATTGTTGAAAATCGTACTTAGGATCATTCAATCAGCTCCATTCCCACGAGGGTTCGTGATTTGTATGGTCTGAATTGATTTACATGTATGCCATGTAGGCTGAAGATCTCAATCAGCTCCATCCCCACTGGGACTATGAAACAATCTCACGTGTCGTGGCTCTCACCTTCCATGTAAACTTGATGCAGAGACCGACGGTGTGGATAAACGTCTTCTCCTCACCTTTGGCGTAACAGTGTGGATCTCCAATCGGTGAGATCATGGCCATGTACGGTGTGGCCCACTCGAAGGACCGAGCAAGGGTCCACAACGTGCTTATCTTATCCAGATTCTCAAGTGGTGACTGGGTCCTTCGAACCCTCTTTAGATGGGCACAATTGCTTTTCTAGATAAGGTACAATCATCTGGGTTGTCAAGTTTCAATACGTGGGGCTAATGGTTCAAAAGTCCAAACCGTTCATATGCTGCACTGTTATGATGGGCCATGCTCTGTTTCTTCCGTGCACTATGTACATTTCCCCCTTAATCAGATGTTTAGGATCGTCCAATCAAAGTGAGTTGAGAGGGATGGTCAGTCAAACGTGAGCCCCACATGATCCACGGTCCACATTAGTGCTTAGACCTTCCTTAGTGTACTCAACATGGACTGTCCATTTCCTGAACTACTAATGAGATGGTTAGGATTATCTAATCAAAGTGATTTGAGAGCAATGGGTTATTGAAGCATGATGGGTGGTCCACATCAATGCTTGGACCTTCTTAGTATACTAATATGGACTGTCCATTTCCCAAACTACTTGGATGGTTAGAATCATCCAAGGATGGGCAATCAAAGGTGGGTCCCTCAAAATTGATGGCCTAGACTAACACTTAATCTTTTATAGAACACTCATTATGGACTGCCCATTTTCCCTGGCACTAATTAGATGATTAGGATCATCTGATCAACGTAATTTGAGAAGGCTTGGCAATTGATGGTACCTCATGATGCACCATTCATATCAATAATCAAAGCTTTTCTAGTATATATAATCGATATAGATTGTCTATTTCCATATCAATGTGTAGACTTTTCAAGTACACTAACACGGACTGTCCATTTTCCAAACAACTAATCGGATGGTTAGGATCATCCAATCAATTTTGATTACATAGGGATGGGCAATCAAAGGTGGGCCCCTCACCATAGATAGTCTGCATCAATGCTTAAATATTTATAGAATACTTAGTTATGGACCATCCATTTTCCCTAGCACTAATTACATGATTTGGATCATCCGACCAAGTAACTTGAGAAGGCTTGGCAATTGATGGTACCATATGATGCACGGTCCATATCAATGATCACATCTTTTCTAGTACAATCTAGTCCACTACACATCAAAGCTTACACCTTTCTAGTACACTAATAAGGACTGTTCATTTTTCAAATAACAAATTGGATGATTAGGATCATCCAATCAAAGTAATTTGAGAGAGATGGGCCATCAAGGGTGATTAGGATCATCTGATCAAAGTGATTTAGATGGATGATCCATCAAGTGTGGGCCTCAAACGATGGATGGTCCATATCGATGATCAGCCTGTTTTAGTATTATCAATATGGATCATCCATTTCAGAGCCATTGATCGGATGGTTGGGATCCTCTGATCAAAGTGAATCTGAGAAGGATGGGCTATCATCCCATCAAAATGATTTGAAAGGTATGGAGTATCTATGGTATGCCCCACACAATGGATGATCCATATCAATGTAGAATCTTGTATTAGTGATATTTCTAGAATCTTGTATAAACCCATGTCTCCATTGAAAGCCATTCGTTACTAGGGCTGTCAACGGGTCGGATACGGGCCGGATCAGTGATGATCCGAATCCGACCCGATTAAGAATATATCCGACCCGAATCCGACCCGAATCCGATTCGGATCACAAGTATATAATCCGAACCCGACCCGATTAAATTTTTCGAAATCCGTTTCCGATCCGATTATGATCCGACCCGATATCCAACCGGATATCCGAGAGAGGAGAGAGAGAAAGAGAGATATAAGATGATTTATTCTATGTTATTTTATTTTATTTTATTTATTTATTTTTTTTTATCGGGTCGGATCGTTAACGGGCCGGATCAAGGTTGATCCGAATCCGACCCGAATATTAAACGGATCATCTTTGGATATCCGTATCCGACCCGATTATCCGATTATTGATCCGAATCCGATTAAATCGGATCGGATACAGGATCGGATACGGATCAAGATCCATGCCATTGACAGCCCTATTCGTTACTGGAACTCCAAGATGTATGCTTTTCTTTAAACTTGATTAAAAAATTCTCATTGCTTGCCTTGAGTAAATTTCCCTTTTATCTTTTAATGTGATTTGGTTGTACATGCATACCTTTTCTTTTAATTTATCACAATATATACTGGTCATTAGTATTTAATTTGATATATTCTTTTCATAAGATTTGTTATTTGTAATTCTATATATTTTTAAATTTTAACAAAAAATATGGTAGATCTGGTCAAAATTTACCAGACTCGGATGAGTCACCAAGTCTTGACTCATTGGTCGACTGTGAGCTGAGTCCTGAGTTCCTGATTTTTGGACATTGGTAGAAACTATTATCATGCAAATGGATGCACATGAAGGTATTCTGCTGTAAACCATTTGCACATTCAAATTTGGGTTCACACATGGCATTGCTCCTAAGGCAGTGGAATGAACAGTCTATATCATTCAAATTGGGATAATGTAGGGACCACAGAGAAATGATGTATCTGCCCCTTCATAGGTCACTAGGGACAGTTTCAGTAATAATGCTCTCTCTCTCTCTCTCTCTAATGTGGGAAAGAGTCGTGGAGTCGATGAAATTGTCAGTGAGTCTGTCGACAGGTAGGACTCACAATGAACTTAGTATCTTTTATAAGTGAAGGCTCGGTCCCCTTTTCAGTCACTCTGATTCAAGGATCGAATACCTCATCATATAGAGAGTGAGGTGGACCCCAGAGTCAGAAACAATGACCGTCTCAGTTAAGTAATCGATTCCCTGTGATTGGTGCATGGTGAATCATGGTTTGCCAAAAAAAAATAAAAAATGGAAAATGATTTTTTTTTTTTTTTACATGCCATTGATATGACCAGCTTTATTTGACTAGTGTAAATGCCTCAATGAAATGGAGTACTAACCAACAACATCTGAACTGGACCAAGTTTGAAGGCTTAAAATTTAGAATACCAAAAACCTAAACTTGCCCAAATTTTTTAAAACCCAAACCCTTGTACCTTAGGAAACTTTAAAACATAAACCTTTAAACCCTAGGAATCCCATTTCCCAACAGCCTACCATAAACTCTTCAAACCCAATCAAATATCCACTCTCCTTGCTACTCAATTTTTTTCCAAGTGTAGCAAACCAAACGATTTCTTAATAAAGTGATTTATAGTTCATTGAAAAGCTCATCATCAAATTATCTTTCCAACAAACCTAAGATCACTTAAATCCAACTAGTATTAAAAGAAAAGTGGGTTACACCATTAAGGACTTTGGCTACAATTTTCAGGTATTTAATGACCTCCAAATAAAGTGATTCCGGTCAAAGCTTATTGAATTATCTTTCCCACGAGCACAAGATCATCAAACATGAACCTGTATGAAAAAGAATTAGACATTTTTCAAAGGTTTTGTGCTAACAAACGGACCTAAAGACTTACAGACATTTTATTTTTGCTGGTGCCAAAAAGTGCACTTATCACTGCCAGATTGCTCTTATCACCTGAAAATGCCTCAAAAGACATGAAATTGTGACCAACGGAAATTGAATTACCAGTAGTTTTGCCTATATAAACATATCGCCCACCCCTCATCTACAAATGTCGCCTGTCTTAGTCACACATCAAAACCATCCATACTTAGTTTTTAGTCAATTCGAGTATATTCAATGATCCAAATTTGACAGGGTAGAGAAATGATTTGAGATATCCAACGATCTCTTCCACAAAGAGTGTCGTGTTTCTCTTTTCCTCTATCACATTTCCACAGCGTATGGTAACCCCTTGTGGTTCCACTATGACATCTTACACTCACTTTTTTTTAAAAACTTTTATTTGTCTTTATGATGTATACTTTATGTGTTGTGGATTAGTTGATGCAATAGAAATAGAAAAACTATTCACCTTTTTAGTTTCTTACATCAGTTACACTCCAACTAGTTAGATTGACGTTGAGCACTAAGTCTCTGCAGTTCGACCCCAGATGTAATTTCTATATAGTTGAGTAAATGTTCGAAAAATTCCAAAATCCTGTAAAGTAGAAATCACACATTTATGCAGGAAGAAAGGGTCCCCAATTCCTTTTTTCCGTTACTGAGGCCCTTACTTAGAATCTCTACTAGTAGACCAACCGTAAGAGTTACTTGAATTCGAGAGTCTTACGATTCCTTAACCCTTAAGCGATTTTATAGCTTCTAGCCAACCGTAAATTCTAAGCTTCCTTTGGTTAGCAATGGCTTCAAATTGTATGCATTATCACATTTAAGTCAGTACTACACCCCATCTGTAACAACAGAAGAAAAAAAGGAAGTAAGTGCCCCGTGAGTATTAACAGCTGGCTATGCACCAAAAATATCTTCCAAACCCCCTCTTATTTATAGATCAATAATACAATAAATGGGCTTGAGCCCAATGGCCTACCATAGGCCCAATTCCTAACAAGTATGACAACTAACATTTCTTTTTATTGGACTATCTTAAGCATAGTGGTGGTTGATTTGTGTCTTTTAGTGTTCATATGTATGCCACCAATTAAAAGTCCCGGATAACCAAAATAATGTGATTTACTGACCATACCAAAATCACTATTCGAATACCAAATTGATGGTTTAGATCTCTCTCTCTCTCTCTCTCTCTCTCTCTCTCTCTTTTTGGGTTAGTACACATACCCCATTGTTAGATCTCATTCACATAAACTATGGCTTCAGAAATGGCATACATTCATAAAAAATGTGTGACATCCAGAGGCACTGAATCGGCTACAGGTACAACCTGTGCGTGCGCAGAAAGGTTGCACAAGTCAGGATCAGTTTCGATGATCCAAATTCCAAACCGTTGATATGATGGACCTTATAGTGTTGGTCATAGTGTTGGTCAATGAGCTAAAGATCACCCAGATTGAATGATCTCAGCTGTTTAATATTTGGCCTTTCTGTAAGTCGATTGGTGGAATGTGAACCTTTTGCTGAATTTTCTCTTTGAAACATCTATTTGTTAACCACCATTCAAGGATAGGATTCTTTCAATCTGAGGAATTTTTTTTTTTTTTTTCGTGCATGAGCCATTCTAGCGTGGTCCATGGTATCAATCAGATGATGTAACCAGGCCTTGATAGTGCATGCACATGTAAATGATGTAATCACCCAAATGGGAAAAACCTAATTACAGGTACATTGGGTATCATAAGGCAAGTGACTTGTTGCCAAGTCGTGTTTAATCAACCAAGTAACGAGTCAGAGTCAGTGATTTTAGAGCTATGATAAATGCACATGCTATCATGACTCGTTGTAGGCCAACTAGATCAAACAGACCAATGAGCTTAACCTGAGTCCAGCCTAATTCTTAACCAGGCTTAAACTTTTACGGCCCAACTCAATGAGCCTAAGAGTCTAGGCCGAAGCCAGACAAATAACGGGACAGGCCTGAAGACTTGACAAAGCTAGCTGGACCATTGGCACCCTTCACCAGACTCTTTTCTTTTAATACAGACCCTCTCACACCCTACTTACACCCATGCACTCACACCACAGTGGAATTTCACCACAATGGGTACTTGAACCTGTGACCTCATGTTGAAACTCTAGTTAGTCAGCCACTGAGTTGGTGTACATTAATCTCAGTGCATGGACAACCAAAGTGAATCTAATATACATTTTCATATATATATATATATATATATATATATATATATATATATATATATATATATATATATATGACTGGACTTCATGTCCAGTTAGGTTGGGTTTGACTCGCTGGAGTCTTTGCTTTTCCAATTGATCAGTATTTAATAATTAAAATGAAAATAAATTTTAAATAGTTATAAGTACTTAAAATATTTAATTATTTGGAATGAGCAAAAAGGCACCACGCGCGATTGATTTCAAACTTTTGACCTGACTCATGATTTCACCAGATCGAGTGACTCAGCTTGAAATCTTGTCCAGTCAACATATTCTAGAATTATGGTTGGAAAGGCCCACTCGTCCATAGCCGGTGGAGATTTGTTTAGGACGGAACTATGGTTGGAATGCCCTATACAATGTAAACGTGTGCGCTACCACTTTCTGGAAAGAAAAGAGAAGAAGTTTTGAAGTCCCAAAGCTTTCACAGAAATTTCATTCCTTCCAATATGGTTTTGCATGTTATTACACCACAGCACATCAGAAATAATGGTGGCAATGGGCCAGGTTGCCCAGTCTGGCCCAACAAGCCCGATCCAGCTTTGGACCAGGCTTGGACCTTCTAGCTTGGCCGTGGACCGGGATTGGCACTTGCGTGCATGGCCTAATCAATTTCTAGGCTGGATTTGGGCTCATGTTATTGGGAGCGGATTAGGTGAGGCCTGGGTAACAACTTAGTGGGTGAGGCCATGACCATGGGGTACACCTCAATATATGTGTTGTATATCCATGCCATCCATCAGTTTTTCCAGCTCATTTTAGGGCAGGCTCCCCAAATGAAGCAGATCCAAATCTCAAGTGGACCACATCATAGGGAACAATCGTCATTGAACACCCACCATTAAAATTCCTAGGGACCAATGTAATGTTTATTTACCATGTTGCTAAGGTCACATAGACTTGGATGAATGAAAAATACAATTATCAGCTTGATCCAAAACTTTCATTAGCCTCAAGAAGTTTTTAGTAGCAGGCATTAAATTCCTACTATATGGTCCGCTTAAGATTTGGATCTGCTTCATATTTGGGACCAAGCCGTAAAATGATATGAAAAACTGATAGACTACATGGACATACAACAAATACATCAAGGTGGGCCCCAAGGTCAGGGCGTCACCCACTAAGCTTTTACCTGGACCTCACCTAATCTGCTCCCCATGTTATTTTAGCCCCCCTTCAACATTACACTTTTTTTTTTTTTTAATGGGTTAGTTCACATACCCCCATTGTTAGTACACCCACCCACCCCTGTTAGTAACATCACAATGTTAGCCACCCACCCCCACTATGGGAATCGATACCATGACCTTAGTGTTGAAGGACGCTATCTTCACTCAGTCTGCCACTAACATTACACCCGTTATATCCTATAAATATGTTATTCTAACCCTTGGTTCAGCAACCCATTTATTTTGAATCTAGACCATTGGTTTCATTCCTCTCATCTTTATTTCTTCGTGCAACAGATAAGCCACATTCAAGTGTAAAATATAGATTTTATCAATTTTCACGTCCGGCCACGCCAGTCAATTATTTATGGGCAAGTGCTTGCTGTGCCAAGGCATGCTGAGCTTGAGCTGGACTATCTAGGGCCTTGAGTCTTATGTGTAGGCCTGGACGACCCAAACCCAGCCCATGGCCACCACTAATCAAAGAGCACCAGTAGTGACACACATGCAAAGATGCTTCAATCTGGACACTAGACAGGAAAATTCAACCTAAGGAAATGAAATGATAGTGATGAGAGAACTCATCCTCCACTATGGTAGGGCGGCTGATGAACTGTCAAAGCATTGCACGTCGGCTGGGCAACCGTCCCGACATCGTTTCACACCATCTTCTCGACGTCATCCAAAATACTGAAAATGCCAAAAGGGCCTTCTCATGCGTCAAAAGCGCACATGGGAAAAATGGCCAAAATAAAAGGGTAGTTATTTGATACTCCGGCTGTGGCGTACTGCTTGATATGCAGCCACTTAGAAATGCTTCACGTGGCGTTAATTAATTCAAATTATTAAATTCTGAAATAAAGCCATTGGAAAATTTTCATTGTTAACCGTCCAATAAAAATATCTATCAATCTTTGCCTAGAGTTTGAACGGTTTAGATTGAATAGAGTATCAAAGTATGTATGAATGATCGGTTTGGATCGACAATAGATCACACAATGCATCAGATTAAAAAGTTTGGGGATGTAAAATCATTTTTTTTCTTTCCAACCCACGTTTTTGAATTCAACCACGCAACATAGAGCCATCAAATTAAAGCGTTTTGGACACTTTTTATACGGGAATCTTCTGCAACCCCTGCTTTATGTGTCGTGTATAACACCAAGCTCTGTGGGACCCACCATGTTGTATATCTAAAATTGACTCCATCCACAAGGTTCAATGCCCTGAGAAAAAACAAACTACCAGATCCCCAACTACTAATGTAGGCCTTCCAACTATAGGTTAGTGTGTGGGGCCACCCTGGCATTTATCTTTCATCAAACAAGCTAATCATGAAAAAAATACAAAAATCAGCCTGATTAAAAACTTAGGTGCCATTTGATAAACTAAAAAATAAGCATTAAAAATTAGTTTAAGGGCCGTTTAGACACACCATCAAATAAGTAACATTTTCCACTTACCATAGTAGATAAGTAACTTATTTGAGATAAGTTTGGTTTATGTTCACTTATAAGTAATTTTTTTACTTAAAATTATTTAATTAATCACTTCAGATGAGTTACATAGGGTATAAGTAACTTATTATCCAAATGCCCTCTAATGTTGAAAACTTCAAGTGTTGAATTATAATTTTGAAATAATTAAAAGGATATTTTAGTCAAAAGTGAAATGAAAATTAATTTAAACACTTAATGAGTTGGATTTATCAAACGATTTGAATCAGCCCAAAATCACTGAAATTAATTCAAATTTCCATGATCACCGGAGAGTTTTGGGTGTTGTACACAGTGCCATGACACACGATTCTGGAGAGGCGAGGCGCAGCGCAGCAGACGAGTAAGAGGTCGGCAAGCAGTAAGCAAAACTAGCAATATTAATTAACTACGCAACGTGGAAGTCCAACCATCAAAAGCGTTTTTGGGTCCTTTTTCCCACAAAGAAATCACAAAGGGGCCACCCGGAAGAGTTCCCTGCATCATAAACTCACCATACAAAAATGTTAAAGACATTTTCAGTCATGAGGCCGGTTCTAAATTTTCTATATCCTCCCCAAACGTGCTTTAAAATTTTCTATATTACACTCTCCCAGCTGCCTTCCCTCCAACTTGAACTTCCCATTCTCTCTCTCTCTCTCTCTCTCTCTCTCTCTCTCTCTCTCTCAATGGCTTCAACCATTTCTTCATCGAACCCATCTTTGCTTTCTTGTCACATACGCTGGAGCAGAACTCTGCAGTGTCATCTTGACCAATTGAGGGTAACCCAGAGGAATGTTTGGTCAAGCAGATGGTCAGTCGTTGCAGCGGCTTCTATGGTTGCACCGGTAGTCAAGACCAAGGCCACAGATGGCTCTTGTTTGGCTCGTGTTTGGAGAGAGATTCAAGGTGTTGATAATTGGGAGGACCTCGTTAAGCCATTGAATCCTCTTCTCCAAGATGTGATCATGCACTATGCAGTGTTTGTGATGGCATGCTACATGGCTTGCGATCTTGAACCGAGCTCTAAGCGGTTCTTGAATTGCAAGTATGGGAAGAAGAACATGTTCAAAGAAGTCGGGATGGAAGGCTGTGGCTACGAAGTCACCAAGTACATCTACATGACACACGATATCAATATTCCTACCCAGATTGGGACGTTCGCTGGCCGTTGGATTGGATACATTGCAGTGTCTTCAGACGAGGAAGCGAAGAGATTGGGAAGGAGAGAGATCGTCGTAATATTCCATGGAATGGTTACTAACACAGAATGGACTGCAAATCTCACGAGTTCATTGATTTCCACACGGCTGGACCCTCACAATCCACGCCCAGATGTTAAGGTGGAGTCGAGCTACTTGAATTTCTATACATCTGATGATGGAGCATGCAAGTTCAGCCATGGGAGCTGTCGAGAACAGCTACTCTCAGAGCTGTCACGAATTATCAGAGAATACAGGGATGAGGAGCTGAGCATCGCTGTGGCTGGACATAGCATGGGAGGCTCTCTAGCATGGCTTCTTGCATATGATATTGCAGAACTTGGCCTGAACAAAGATGGATCGAACCATGAAGTACCCATTACTGTCTACTCATTCGACGGTCCAAGCATCGGAAATTCAAGCTTCAAGGAGAGGTGTGAAGAGCTGGGTGTGAAGGTTCTGAGGATTGTAAATGGGAACGACGTCATCATGGAGCATGGTTTTTAGACTTGGAGGCCCGGATCGACTCGTTCTGTATCGAGTCGAATCGTGACTTGTCCGACACTGCCATTTTTTTAAACTTTGAAATATCAAACAGTTAATATAGGGAACATCATCAAAACTGTGTCATTTATTCTTGATTGAATAGAATGTTAGCCTTTCAAGTTTCTATTAGCATTTGACCCTTCGGATGGGTCACATGTGGCACTGGTTGGTTTCCAAAATGATGAATTTGAACGGCTTGGATCAAATGAACGAAACTCTCCATGTCCAGGCAGAGTCCTAGTACCTAGTGCTGTCAATGGGTTGGATACGGGCCGGATCAGTGATGATCCGTATCCGACCCGATTAAGGATATATCCGACCCGAATCTGATTCGGATCACAAGTATATATGATCCGAACCCGACCCGTTTAAGTATTTTGAAATCTGTTTCCGATCCAGTTATGAATCAACCCGATATCCGAGAGAGAGAGAGAGAGAGAGAGAGAGAGAGAGAGAGATGCTCGTGTGTGGAGAGTAGAGACGAAGGAGACGACTGTTTTTTTTTTTTTTTAATCGGGTTGTTAACGGGCCGGATCAAGGTTGATCCAAATTCGACACGAATATTAAACGGATCATCTTTGGGTATCCATATCCGACCCGATGATCCGATTATTGATCCGAATCCGATTAAATCGGAGCAGATCTGGATCAGATACGGATCATGATCCGTGCCGTTGACAGCCCTACTAGTACTGAGTATCCTAGTGATTGCCAAGTGGATCGTGTTTAAACAGTCAAGTACTGAGTTAGTGACTACGTCTTCCTTATGCCATAAGACCTTGAATTCACCAAATGAGTTTTCGAGTCCACGAGAAATAAGAAAGAAATTTTAAATAATTTTATTAAATAATAGTTTGAGATTACTCGAATACAACGATTTTATAAAAGGCTCAAAGTCCTAATTTATTTAAAATTACCTAAAATTCCAAAACTCTGTTAAAATGTAATTTTCCAAAGATAGAACCATCCTAATAAACCTCATTGAAGCATTCCCAACATTATTACAAGCAACTTACTAAAGAAATGAAAATCATAAAATTGGAAGAATAAGGAGATAATGAAAATGAAAATTTATAAAAAAAAAATAAAAATTAAAATTTTCCTAAAATTACAATTTTAAACTAGAGGTATGCATTTTCTGACAAAATGGATGAATTCGGCCCGCATAGAAGGCTAGTTGACTCTAAGAGCATTGTTACGTGATGATGGATACCAAACCTTTCAAAGTCTATCAATGAAGAATGTGCGCGCCACAAGCATCTTCCTTGTGGCTAGGTGACCATTAAAGAGTATTGAAGACCTTACACACGTGGTTTGATACATAGAAGACCTCACATTGGGAAGACATACGTGTAGGATGAAGGAAGACCCGACTGGATGTTGTCGGGCGCCCGACTAGTGGTCATCGAGTGCCCGAAATTAGCCCGAGATGAAAAGAAACTCTCTGCACAGTTTTCACTGTCATCGGGAGCTCGATCACAAGTCACCGGGCGCCCGAAATTCATCAACTTTGAGTTTTTAATCGCTTGACGTTGTTCGCTCGCCTCAAGTGTAAGGCTGCGATGTAGTAATAAAACTCGGTAAGACCGAGGTCGATCCACAGGGAAATAGAAACAACTTCCAAAGCACTCCAGCAACTCAGTTTTTGGGAAAAAATCAGATTCAATTGAGTGTTTAATTAAAACAGCAACTTAATGAAAAATCAGGGATATAAAGTACTAAGGCATTCAAGGATCCACTTGTAGCAATCCTATGTCAATTCAGTTAATCCAAGTAGAGAACACAACTAGATTTGAAGTCCTATCTCTCATCTAGTTGGGAAATAAAGCATTCACACACATTCAATCCAAATCAAGTTGAACTTCCAAGTTCTAGGCCATACAATCAATGTAGAATTCAAATCCATAGCCTGCGGAGTAACAGCCATGCCTATGGACTATGGCCTGCTCAAGGATTACTATAATTCGAATCTAAACAAGCAACCTGTGATAATCTCAGAGAATTGCAAGGAATTCATGTCCTGGGCACATGAACTCTCATAAAACATCTCAAACTACCACTTAAAGAACTGGAACATGAGAAAAATTCAAACTTGAATTTAAATTACTTGAATTAAACTGAATCCAACATCGAATTGGCTACAAGCTTCACCTCTCAGCCTTAGCTGAGAGGTTCTAGCCGAGCATATTCATGCTACAACTAAAATCTCTAAATAAAAGCATAAAACTAGCAAAACCGGAAATAGAAGAGTTGCAGACGCTCCACGACAGCTCTCCCTCCTTAGAACCACGTTCCTTAGCTTCCCTCATACCCTAGGAAGAACCCCTAGGTGTCCTTTTATAGTAAGAAACCTCCCTTGCGTCAGAATCTGCGAAAGGTTACGCAGTGCGCAGCAGTTTTCAGAGTCCAGATTTAGAAAGGACTCTGTTTACGCAACGCCGACCGGTCATGACCGGTCGGACTGGGCTTTTACACATTCTAGGGAGCACAGCCGACCGGTCAAGACCGGTCGAATAGACCTCCTAGAAATCCAGCAAGTGTAGCCGACCGGTCATGACCGGTAGGACCAAATTTCTAACCATCCAGTGTGCACGGCCGACCGGTCAAGACCGGTCGGCCTTCTTCAACTTGATTCTTCTTCTCTTCTTTTTCTCCTTTTTCTTCTTCTCTCTCTTTTCCTTGCTTTCTTCTTTCTTTGGTCTTCTTTCATCCTTCATCCAAAAGCTATAAAAGAGTTCTTTTGGTCCCCAATTGGATGAAGTCCGCTCTCATTCCTATAATCACAAAACATGTGTTAGGTGGGCCTTTAAATCATGAAAATTATGCAAACCATGTCATGTAATAGGCAATGCAATGTATAAATTGGAGGTTCAACACACCCCCCAACCAGCTTTTTGCTAGTCTCGAGCAAAACATGCGTGAAACAATTTCAAACCTCCAAACCCAACTCTCCTTCAGAACCCATGATTCTATCCATTCCAAGGTGTATAAGTATAAAATTTGGAAAAATTAAATGATAAAAGCTGAAACCTTGGACTCTCAAAACATAAAAGGTGTCTACATGAAATTCCTGCTGACTGATTGATAAATAGAAAAACTCAAACAAATTCAACCTAGTGTGCATAGTGAAAGTTCATCTCATGAGTTCCTGGGATCATCTTCTTCATAGATTAAGTAAACCATGGATTTTAAGGTGCACAAAGCAACAACAAGCCTATGACAGGAATTTGCCTTACCGTCCTTCCGACGGCTTTCACACTACATCCCATTTCCGGCTTTGGTTACGGTTCGACCATCCCCCGGTTGGTAATAGGTAGCCCTTTTCGAAATTTTCCACAATTTTTTTCTTTCCTTCCCGATTTCATCCTTTCTTTCCTTTTTCTTTTAAATTAGATAGGATTTTTAGAAATCCATATCTTCTGTTATTTTTCCATGGACAAGGATGGACAAAATACCCTGACTTGGCTGCTCAACACCTTTAAATCACAGTCTAGCTAATCCACAAATCATATAAACCTTTCAACACATGAAAATCGTGTAATGTGAACTAGGTGTAAAAAGTGTTCAAATTTTCTATCAATCACAACAATAGGGGAATTAACATATGAAACCATTATGTTGGGAGAAATTCAAGACTACAACATCACACACTTCGTATCTCCTCTTCTTATACTCATAGCATCTAAAATGTATAAAAACAAGATTTTTTAAAAGAATTTAGAGATGTTAGAAAATTCAAAAAAATTTTGCGCATATGAAGCTCGAAATGTTGCAATATGCTAGATGAGGAATCTCATCTCACCCCCCAACCAAATCTTGCATTGTCCTCAATGTAAGAAGATATTCAATTAGCATGAACATAAGAGCAATGGTAAAATATGACGGAGTGAGAATCAATAGTACCTGAGAGAGCGATCGTGGAAGTCTTCAACTCAACAACTAAAACCTACTAAAATAGTAAAACTTAAAGAAAACCTACCTATGCTATACCTCCATCAGACTAGGAGATCAATCATCCTGATAGACAGGATCATTCAGAGTGATGGACATGTCCTCTGAATCAAATTTCTCAACAAATGGTTTAAGGCGTTGTCCATTAACTTTAAAACAGTTACCATTTGCTGCATTTTCAATCTCAACAGCCCCATGAGGAAAAATTTCTTTGATAATATATGGGCCGGTCCATCGAGATCGTAATTTTTCCGAAAAAAGATGAAGTCGGAAATTATACAAGAGTACTTTCTGGCCTTCATGGAAAGATTTCCTGAAGATGTGTTTGTCATGGAAAGCCTTCATTTTACTCTTGTAAATTCTCGAGTTCTTATGCATTGTTCCAGATTTCATCAAGCTCATTTAATTGGAGTTTGCGAAGCGAGCTAGCCTTGTTCATGTCAAAATTTAAAGCCTGAATTGCCCAATAGGCTTTGTGTTCTATCTCCACAGGCAAGTGGCAAGCTTTCCCATAGACAAGTTTATAAGGGGACATTCTAATGGGTGTCTTGTAGGCGGTACGGTGAGCCCAAAGTGCATCATCTAATTTTAGGGACCAATCCTTGCGATCTGGTCTCATCGTCTTTTTCAAAATCTGCTTGATTTTCCTATTGGAGATTTCAGCTTGCCCACTTGTTTGTGGGTGGTATGGGGTACTCACTTTGTGCCTAATACCATATTTCTTCATTAAAGTTTCGAAAGGTCTATTGCAAAAGTGAGAACCACCATCACTAATGATGGCCCGAGGCATCCCAAATCTAGAAAGTATGTTTTCTTTAAGGAACTTGAGAACCGTACGATGATCGTTGGTTCTACATGGGATAGCCTCTATCCATTTAGACACATAGTCTACGGCAAGCAAAATATAGACATGTCCAAAAGATGAGGGGAATGGTCCCATGAAATCGATGCCCCAACAGTCAAAGACTTCAAGATGTTGAATTGGGGTGAGAGGCATCATATTTCGACGGGATAATCCTCCTAACTTCTGGCAGCGCTGGTATGCTTTGCAAAACTCGTGGGTGTCCTTAAATAGTGTGGGCCAATAAAAACCACACCGCAGAATTTTTGCAGTTGTTTTCTTGGCTGAAAAATGACCCCCACATGCTTGATCATGACAAAAGGAGATGACTGAATTGTGTTCATCATCAGGGACCCATCTCCTTATGATTTGGTCTGGGCAATATTTGAACAATAGAGGTTCATCCCAGAAAAATCTGCGCACTTCCCTTAGAAATTTACGTTTGTCCTGCGCAGTCCAATGAATTGGCATCGCACCTGTGGAAAGATAATTGGCTATATCAGCGTACCATGGTGGATGCACAGCAACAAAGAGTTGCTCATCAGGGAATGAGTCCTCAATAGGTGACTCATCAATGGAATTTGGTAGGACTAGGCGAGATAGATGATCCGCCACCACATTTTCTACCCCCTTCTTATCTTTGATTTCCAAGTCGAATTCTTGAAGGAGTAGGATCCATCTAAGCAAACGGGGCTTAGCATCCTTCTTAGAAAGAAGGTATTTCAGCGCCGCATGATTCATATAAACAATGACTTTGGATCCTATTAAGTATGGCATGAATTTGTCTAAGGCAAAAATGACAGCTAGGAGCTCTTTCTCCGTAGTCGAATAATTAACTTGGGCAGGATTCAAGGTCCTACTTGCGTAGTAGATAACATGGGGCTTTTTATCCTTCTTTTGGCCTAACACCGCCCCAATAGCAAAGTCGCTCGCATCGCACATCAACTCAAAAGGAATGGACCAATCTGGTGGTTGCATGATAGGAGCGGTTGTCAACATGTTTTTTAGCTTTGAAAAAGCTAATTGACATTCAGGCACTCAACTCAAATTGGTTCTCCTTTTGTAGAAGGTTGTATAAAGGCCTTGAGATATGACTAAAATCCTTTATAAACCTTCGATAGAAACCGGCGTGTTGAAGGAAGGACGGCACATCGCGTATGCTTTTAGGGTGGTGGTAGATTGAAAATTATGTCAATTTTTGCCCGGTCTACCTCTATTCCATTGGACGAGATGATATGTCCAAGGACTATTCCTCTTTGTACCATGAAATGACACTTTTCCCAGTTTAATACAAGTTGCTTCTCCTCACACCTCATCAAGACCAACTTTAAGTACTTGAGACACTCATCAAATGTACAACCAAAAACAGAAAAGTCATCCATGAATACCTTCAGAAACTCACCCACCATGTCCGAGAAAATATTCAACATGCATCGTTGGAATGTGGCGGGTGCATTGCATAACCCGAATGGCATCCTTCGGTAAGTGAAGGTACCAAACGGGCATGTAAATGTGGTTTTCTCTTGGTCTTCCGGAGCTATCTCAATTTGATTGTATCCGGAATAGCCATCTAGGAAGCAATAATAGGAATGGCCTGTTAACCTCTCCAAAATTTGATCCATAAATGGGAGAGGGAAGTGGTCTTTCCTAGTAACCGTGTTGAGCTTCCTATAATCAATGCACATACGCCAACCGGTGGTCACCCTAGTCGGTATAAGCTCGTTGTTGGCGTTTTCAATGATGGTAATACCGGATTTCTTGGGGACAACTTGAGTAGGACTCACCCATTGGCTATCTGAGATGGGGTAGATAATACCCACATCCAATAGCTTCAACACCTCGGCATTGACAACCTCCATCATGGTTGGATTTAGCCGTCTTTGAGGTTGTCTAGTCGTTTTTGCATTTTCTTCAAGGTGTATTCGGTGCGTGCAAACCGAAGGATCTATCCCTTTGAGATCCGCTATTGTCCAACCTTTGGCTTCCCTATGTTCTTTGAGTAACTCAATCAACTTGAGCTCTTGGTCTTTCTCAAGGTGGGAGGCAATAACAACTGGGAACATTTCCTCTTGACCCAAATATACGTATTTAAGCTCGGATGGCAGTGGTTTGAGGTCAAGTTTCGGTGGTTTGATGTTAGACGGTAGAGGCCTTAATATGGTTGGTGGCAATTTTTCAAAATGGGGCCTCCACCGGCTAGTATCAACTACCGGTCTTTCTGCCTGCACAATTTCACTAATGATGGGGTCTTCAGGATCCATGAAGTGTGCTAAGCATGTCTCCAAGCTTTCTAGTGGTTCAAGTTGGAGGAGTTCTTCTTCTTCAAAAGTTTCAAGCATGTTTACATCGAAGAACTCATCATCATCGACATCCCTATGTCTTTTGCCCAAGTGAAACACATTCACCTCTAGTGTCATGTTTCCAAAAGATAGTTGCATCACCCCATTCCGGCAATTGATGATTGCGTTTGATGTGGCAAGGAATGGGCGGCCTAGTATTACCGGTATTTGGGTGCTAACATCCAAAACCGGTTGTGTGTCCAAGACTATAAAATCTACTGGGTAGTAGAATTTGTCAACTTGGACTAGAACATCCTCAACTATCCCCCTCGGTACACGGATAGATCTATCAGCGAGTTGCAACGTGGTTTTGGTGGGTTTTAATTCACCAAGACCCAATTGCTCATATACCGAGTATGGGATCAAGTTCACACTCGCCCCCAAATCTAACAAGGCACGTTCAATCCGGTAGTCTCCAATGATACATGAGATGGTGGGACTACCGGGATCTTTGAATTTTGGGGGGGTCTTTTGAGTGAGGATGGCACTCACTTGCTCAGTTAAGAAGGCCTTTTGTTGCACATTATATTTGCGTTTTGTTGTGCATAGGTCTTTTAGAAACTTGGCATAAGAGGGAATTTGTTTGATGGCATCCAGCAAAGGAATATTAATCTTGACTTGTCTGAAAATCTCTAAAATATCATGAGAATTTAGGAGAGATTTTGGGGCAACCAATCTCGAAGGGAATGGTGCTACTGGCTTGTAAATGCGTTCTGGTTGTTGTGGGGCTAAGTTAGATCCATCTTCATCCTCAGAATTTACCAGATCATTAGGTTCATCGGCCTTCACCGGAATAGTTTTGTCAATTTGTTTACCACTTCTAAGGGTGGTGATGGATTTAGCTTGCTCCATGTTTTGGTTGGAAGGATTAGGGATGCTCACTTCATGTACTTGCTTTGGATTGGGCTGAGGTTGGGTTGGAAAGGTTCCTTCCCTAGCATTCAAGTGTCCCTTAATCTCATCAACCGAGACTTTAAGCCCTTGGAACATTTGCTGATTCGATTGATTTATTTGCGTTTGCCCTTGCATAAACGCTTTCAAGGTATCCTCCAATGAGAATTGAGGTGGGGCCATATTTTGCATGGGTGGCCCTCTTTGGGAGTTGGTGGGATTGCCCGTAGGAGTATTCTTCCAACTGAAATTTGGGTGGTTCTTCCAACTCTTATTATACGTATTACCTACCGGTCCATTGAAGGGCCGTTGATAACCATATGTGGCATTGGCTGTCTCATGTAGCACTTCCTGAAACGCAGGAATTGTGGGACAATCTTGCGTAGCGTGTAAGTCGGTGAGGCAGATCCCACATATGGTTTTAACAGCTTCTTTGGACTTGGAAACTCCACTTTTACTAAGTTCCATGGCCTCAACCTTCCTTGTGAGGTTGGCTATCCTTGCATTCACATCGTCTTCCTCCTTAAGGACATAGATCCCTCCTTTCTCTTGAGTGGGCTTGGAGTTATTGGGTTTATCCGATATATCCCAAGATTGGGCATTTTCAGCCAACATGTCCAAGTAATTCCAAGCCTCATCTGAATTTTTACTCATAAACTCGCCATTGCACATCATCTCCACAAATTGGCGCATATTGGAACTTAATCCATCATTAAAAAAGTTTATAATTCGCCAACTCTCATAGCCATGATGTGGGCAAGCAAGCAGGAGTTCCTTAAATCTTTCCCAACATTGAAAAAAAGATTCACCTTCTTTAGCCGAGAAATTCATTATGGCCCTTCGCAGGGTGTTCGTTTTATGAGCCGGGAAGAACTTTTTCAAGAATTCCCGGTTCATCTCAACCCATGACCTAATCGAGTGTGGTCTAAGAGAGTGAAGCCAATCTTTGGCTTTTTCTTTTAAAGTGAAGGGAAAAAGTTTAAGTCTGATAGTATCCTCGGAAACATTTGGGTAATGCAAGGTCGCCAACACTTCTTCGAATTCTTGCAAGTGTAAATATGGGCGGTCAGAGTCTAGCCCATGGAACTTTGGTAAGAGTTGAATTACACCCGGTTTTATGTCAAAGTTTCCACCATTTGCTGGTAGAACCACGCAAGGAGGTGTAATTGCTCGGGCAGGTTGTAGGTAGTCCCGTAGTGATCTCATTGGAGGAACATTCTGTACCTCATTCTCTCCTACTCCTTCCTGATTTGCATTTGTGGTTGGAGTAGGGGGGAGGATTCCTTACAAGTGTTTGTTCCATACTCCCCAAACTTTCACAATGCTCTTGGTAATTCCGGACTCGTCTATGGACTGACAATGGTCCAACTAGACCACCTTCAGATTGGAAACGATTTGAGTGATTACGTTCCCAACGGGACATAAACCACTCAACCGAAAATAAAAACTAATCCTAACCTAGAAAACTGAATCTGAAATTAATCTGAGAAAACTAAGTTAGAAAGGTATCACCTGATGCGCTTGAACTTAGAGAAGAATTCCTACAAAACAGAAAACTTTGTTAGTTCTAAAAAAATCAGAAAAACCTATCTACTTCTACAGCCACTGAACTATTTGAAAACCGTTATCTAACTCCCCGGCAACGGCGCCAAAAACTTGTTCGCTCGCCTCAAGTGTAAGGCTGCGATGTAGTAATAAAACTCGGTAAGATCGAGGTCGATCCACAGGGAAATAGAAACAACTTCCAAAGCACTCCAGCAACTCAGTTTTTGGGAAAAAATCAGATTCAATTGAGTGTTTAATTAAAACAGCAACTTAATGAAAAATCAGGGATATAAAGTACTAAGGCATTCAAGGATCCACTTATAGCAATCCTATGTCAATTCAGTTAATCCAAGTAGAGAACACAACTAGATTTGAAGTCCTATCTCTCATCTAGTTGGGAAATAAAGCATTCACACACATTCAATCCAAATCAAGTTGAACTTCCAAGTTCTAGCCCATACAATCAATGTAGAATTCAAATCCATAGCCTGCGGAGTAACAGTCATGCCTATGGACTATGGCCTGCTCAAGGATTACTATAATTCGAATCTAAACAAGCAACCTGTGATAATCTCAGAGAATTGCAAGGAATTCATGTCCTGGGCACATGAACTCTCATAAAACATCTCAAACTACCACTTAAAGAACTGGAACATGAGAAAAATTCAAACTTGAATTTAAATTACTTGAATTAAACTGAATCCAACATCGAATTGGCTACAAGCTTCACCTCTCAGCCTTAGCTGAGAGGTTCTAGCCGAGCATATTCATGCTACAACTAAAATCTCTAAATAAAAGCATAAAACTAGCAAAACAGGAAATAGAAGAGTTGCAGACGCTCCACGACAGGTTTCCCTCCTTAGAACCACGTTCCTTAGCTTCCCTCATACCCTAGGAAGTGCCCCTAGGTGTCCTTTTATAGTAAGAAACCTCCCTTGCGTCAGAATTTGCGAAAGGTTACGCAGTGCGCAGCAGTTTTCGGAGTCCAGATTTAGAAAGGACTCTGTTTACGCAACGCCGACCGGTCATGACTGGTCGGACTGGGCTTTTACACATTACAGGGAGCACAGCCGATCGGTCAAGACCGGTCGGACAAACCTCCTAGCAATCCAGCAAGTGTAGCCGACCGGTCATGACCGGTCAGACCAAATTTCTAACCATCCAGTGTGCACGGCCGACCGGTCAAGACCGGTCGGCCTGTCTTCAATGTGAACAGCCTTCATGGCCGACCGGTCAAGACCGGTCAGCCTTCTTCAACTTGATTCTTCTTCTCTTCTTTTTCTCCTTTTTCTTCTTCTCTCTCTTCTCCTTGCTTTCTTCTTTCTTTGGTCTTCTTTTATCCTTCATCCAAAAGCTATAAAAGAGTTCTTTTGGTCCCCAATTAGATGAAGTCCGCTCTCATTCCTATAATCACAAAACATATGTTAGGTGGGCCTTTAAATCATGAAAATCATGCAAACCATGTCATGTAATAGGCAATGCAATGTATAAATTGGAGGTTCAACAGACGTTTTTTGCCTTCATTGGACACTCGACCAATTTTCATTGGGCACCAGCTGACCACCGCGCAAACTTTTTTTTTAGTTTTATTTTTATTTAAGTATTGAGGTATTTTGATATTTTTCTTCCTTTTTTTTTAGTGGTTATTTAAGAGGGCTAAGCTCTAAAGTCGAATTTAGTTGATTATTATTGAATGAAAGTGTTATAGTCAAAATGGCGGAGATCAGCTATTCGCGGTTCATATTCTCACGATGTCCTGGTTCTACGAGCACATTTATTCGACTCTCGAGATCACCTGCTCGAGGCTCGTAGATTAGATAAATACAGAACACAGTTATCGAGGCTTCGAGCTCTCATGGTCGATGGTCGGATATTATGAGGCAGGAAATTCCCTTCTCGACCCGCGAGCAGTCCTTCTCGCGAGTCGTTAAAAGGAGTTACATCCTAATATGCGAGCACCTTATCTCGTGAGCATCTTCCGTCGTGCGAGCAGCTTTTATTGATTAGCGATGACGTGCTTCATCCTTTAGTACCAGTAGCCCGTATAGGCCGATTTTGGGCTTATCTCCGTTTATGGCTCTGAGTCTCAAGGGATCGTCATCAAGGAACGTGGTTGATCGGGTGACTAATTGGATTAGATTGTTCTGATGATAAGTAGGATAAACACCCTATCCCATGAAATCAGTAGATAATCTCGACATCTAACGTAACAGAGTGGGACATTCGAGTCTATATAAATGGATGATTTTATCATTAAAAGGTACACAATACTCAATTCCTGATCTCTGTCGTTTATTGGTTCTCCTTCCATACCCTATCTAACTTAGGCATCGGAGGGCCGACGGCCGAACGCCGGCCACCCTTAGTTATTTTCTCTGTTCCCTTTCAGGTCCAAGGAGAAAATTCGCTTGGAAGGAAGGTGGACCTTCTGGAGGATCCTGTTACAAATATCGACGTAAACAGAAAGCCTCTTTGGTTTCCTCCTCTCTCTCTCTCTCTCTCTCTCTCTCTCTCTCTTTGGATGTTCCCCTTTTTCTCCAATCTTCTTCTTCTTTCTCTTCCTTTACCCTCTAACATTCTTCTAAGGTAAGCTTATTCTTCCTTATTTCTCTACTTCCATTATCTCACAATCTTCGAGCCCTAAAATCTGAAAATTGATCCAAACTCCAATTTCTCAAATTTTCGATTCCCTAATCCAAGAAATCTTTTGATATCCCGAACTAGTAAATCCCATTGTATGATTGGGTTATGACCATGCAAGATTGGGAAGTTTCATCCTTCACCGGATCCAGCTCATGCAATACTTGAACTTCATACTTTGTGGTTGTGATGATGACCCGTATTACTGCATGTCTCTTTTATGATTCTCTTAATTTATGATGGTAGATGCTGAATTCTAAATTGTTATTGTTGTCTATTTTCGCTGGATTATATATGCTTATGAGCATGCATCATAATTAAGTCATCTTGCATCACATAAAGATCAATATATAGGTTGTACAATGCTCGGATCAAAAGTTATAGTTGTTTTACCGTCCACACTTTGAACAACAATTTTCTCATATTGGGAATGAATTTTTTCAAACCAGACACACCTGGGGCTCGATTCTAAATTGTTATTGTTGTCTATTTTCGCTGGATTATATATGCTCATGAGCATGCATCATAATTAAGTCATCTTGCATCACATAAAGATCAATATATAGGTTGTACAATGCTCGGATCAAAAGTTATAGTTGTTTTATCGTCCACACTTTGAACAACAATTTTCTCATATTGGGAATGAATTTTTTCAAACCAGACACACCTGGGGCTCGATTATGTCATACCTTACATAAGATTGAGCCTTGTTCTAGCGAAATATGTACTTTCACTTTCGTTTGGACTTTCTTTGGTCAAGTCGTGCTAAAAATGTGTTTGCAGCTTGCTTTACATCAGCTAAGGTTGGTGAATTTTAGAACCATGATACATGCACATACTATCATGAATACTCATTGTAGGCCAAGTAGACCGAATATAGTCTGGCTTAAACTTTAAGGCCCAACTCGATGCCAGGCCCTGAAGACCTGACAAGCCAGCTGGACCATTGATTCCCTTCACAAGACTTCATTATTCAGATGGAAAACAGGGTTATCGGACAACAAAGGAAATCTAATATACATTTTCATAAATCCTATCTTGAAATTCATGATCAGATCATTGTTTGAATCCCTGAATACACGACTGGACTTGATGTCCAGGTTGGGTTTGACTCAATGACTGGCCTAGTCTTTGCTTTTCCAACTCAGTATTTAATAATTAAAACAAATTAAAAAATTTAAACAGTTATAAGTAATTAAAATGTTTATTTATTTGGAATGAGGAAGAAGGCACCATTGACGCATTCGCTATGTTATTTGATTTCAAAATTTTGACCTGATTCATTTTTTCACTAGTCAGAGTGACTCAGTTCAAGTGTGGGAATTTGCGCCATGGCTCAATAGTAGACAGCCTGCATTTTTTAACATTGAGGTCTACTGGTCACCCAAGTTTCTTGCAAGAAAAAGTGGTTCTGCTCAAGTTAGAATGATTGTAGTTGTCTGGAACCTGCTTATAAGTTTTTTAGGGCCTGATCGGATATTACCAAATAAGTAACTTTTTAACTTAATAAGTTACTATTTCAACTTAAGTGAATGACGTTATTAAACTTAAATAACTTATATATATAATCTTGCTTGTCAACTTACAAAAAGTAACTAGGCGTGCATTGCATGACTGACAAAAAAATAAAACTTTCAAAAGGTAACTTTTAAGGGGTTATGGTTAGCAGTGCACTGTGCACTGGAGCTTGATGAATGAATGCACTATGTTAGAAAATACTTCTCTACTGTTATGAGAAATCCACCCCATCAGCCATTTTATTCAACAGATGGACCTTAATACGAGGTAGATCCAATACTTAAGTGGGCCACACAATTTGTAACAATGATATTGAACACCCATTGTCATGTAGCCCACCATGATGTTTGTGTGAAATCCACTATATCCACCAGCTTTTTCAACTTATTTTTATTGGTGTGTCCAAACGTAATGAAGATCCAAACTCAGGAGGGCCATACAGTTTGAAAATGTATTATTAAACCCTACATTAGGATGGAGGAGCTCAAAAAATTGAAGTGTCCCACCATAAAGTTTTGAGAAATCCACCCTCTCCATCATTTTCATTGGCTCATTTTAGGCTTTGGACCCAAATATAAGGCAGATCCAACACTGAAGTGGGCAACACTTCTTGAAACAATGGTATAATTGAACCTCAACTGTTAAAATATCCACCTGTCCACCCATTTCTTCATATGATTATATCGGGTAGGAATGGCCTTTTGAACGATTTGGACGGCATATAATCATCATTTTGGGGCTTGAAAATATCTTAATGGTGGTTGTTAAATCTTCATTGTTTCCTTCAATGTGGCCCACTTAAGCTTTAGATCTGCCTTATTTTTTAGCCCACCTCCTGACATGATCTGGTAAAATGGATGAACGGGGTGGATTTCTACGAAACATCACGGTGGGGCGCCCTAGGCATGTAAAGTTGGATTCACCTAACAATCTATGTGTAACAAGTAGGCTCGTGTAAAATTTCTTGAAAAAATTTCTTTCTCAAAGCCCTTACAAGTGTAAAAACCCTTCTCACCTCACAAAACCCTTACCCTTAAAGGGAAAATACTCATATTAGCTAAGCCTGAATCGAAATTAGGCTTTACATAGCTTACTTACACAAAACTGTCCAATCTAGCAGTCACACCTTTGGTCGATTGAAGGAGATTTCCTCGAAGCGTCACGGTCGATAGTCAACAGCCTTCAGTCTACCGTGGACATCACCATGATTAAGGGAAAATGCAAAAATCGGTCTAATCCAAAAAGGGCTATGCCACGTGAACTTAGGGGCCTGTTTGCCAGTGTGATATTTTATGGTATTCTATGGTATCGTATTTCAAATACCACGTTTTAAAACTAGGCTCGTGTTTGCTTTCTTCTCCACTTACTTTAGTTTTTGTCATTGGAATATGTGCATGTACTAAGAGGGATTTCAACTGTTCCTCTTCTCCACCGCCTAAATCCAGCGTGGGATGCACATCATGGACCTCACTGACATTACTAGGTTTCGAATGCCCCACCATGATATATGTGTTGTATCGACACTGCCCATCCATTTTTTGAGATTATTTTAGGACCCACCATGATGTTTATTTGCCATCCAACCTATTCATAAGGTCACACAAACTTGGATGAAGGGAAAACACAAATATCATATGAATCCAAAACTTCTTTAGCCCTGAGAAGTTTTCAATGGTAGGCATTCAATCTCCACTACTTTCTATGGTGTGGTCCACCTAAGCTTTGGATCTGTCTCATGTTTTGGCAACAAACCTAAAATGCTCCTGCAAAGTGGATGGACAATGTTAATATAACAATACATTATAGTGAGGCCCACAACTTTTTTTTTATTTAAAAAGACATTAAATTTTATTAAAGCAGCGGGCAAAAAAGATAACAACCCTCACCAAAGGGACCTCTACAAACAGAGACCCACCCAATGAGTACAAAGATCTCTTTACTTTCCTTTTCTGCTTGCCCCAATCCCAACGTTATCTAACGTCAAGAGACCCCTAATGTGCTTTGGGAGCTCAGCTCTGGAGTGGAAAATTGAGTCCTGAATTGAACTATTACCCAATTTGGTGAGCGTGTTTGCCACCGTGTTTCCTTCCCTCAAAATGTGAACAATTTTCAGGTTCACCTGCTGCCTCATTCACTTTAATTCGCCCATCCTATATCAGATATTCCATGGCCCCTCGCTACTGACCTGCAAAGCAACCTCCGCAACAATCCTAGAATCAATTTCTACAATAATATTAGAGTATCCTTGATCCAAGCACATCTTCATACCATCTAGAAGGGCTTGAGTTTCTGCTATTTGTAAATCTTACACATATGCGGAATAATCGGATTGTCTATGCATCGAATAATGGAGATTCCATACTGTAATCTTAAAGCCATACCTGATTGGGAACACATTCCCGATGCCGCCGTGTTGTGGAGAAGAACTCTTGATCTTCCGCACCTAACACCTTTTAGGAGAACCTCTCAATGGGGACTAGGGTTTCTCTTGTATGTTGGTGAGGGGATCAAGACGTATATTTATAGGAAAGAGGGCCAGAGAAGCTTACCCATCACACTTCTCTCCTCTAGGGTCTCCACACCGTAGGTTTCCATATCTGGCTTAATAACCGCGCATAGGAACCACGGTTCAAGCGTCCCGCCCCAAACCTACTTGCAATGATCACAACTGTAGTGGGGCCCACTGAATCGCTCAATCTGAATAATCCAACGGTCATGATCTAAACCGATGATCATGTGTGGCCCACCCAATGGAGTCTTACATTCTCCCACTTGGTCTACACTGATCTCAGAAAGAAAACAAAACATTTATTTTATTTTGTGAAAAACATTTCATAAAACATGTTTGTTTCAAAAGTTCCTAATGGGCGCCCTACTGATTTCAAAACAATACCGTTGGATAATTATGAGCAACGCTTGTCAGATCCGGTCCATCAAGACCACTGATATTGAATCATGGTAGTCAACACAACATTTCATATTTTCGAAGTGTGACGAATCACGATCACAAATACCAATAGCCTTAACGACATGGATCAATGATATGGGGTGTGGTATGAAGATTACACGTCTCATGTGATCATACGTGTTTATCTTCAAGTGGTCCTACTGAACGTGTCTCCAAGACACAAACCAAAGTCTTGCTTACTCAAAACTGAATGCGCACACTGAAGGAGAAGCAAGGTATAAACTGAAAAACAGAATCATCAATGCATAAACGATATCTCAAAAAATGTCTGGACATAATCGGATCATACATAAAAACTCCCACTACTGAAATACATCATTGGGATCAACAACTCCCATAGATGTCACATGCTCCTTAAAGAGCGTGATAGGAAGGCCTTTAGTGAGAGGATCCGCTATCATCTGCCTTGTGCCGATGAGTTCCACAGACACTTGACGATTCTGAACTCTCTCCTTCACAACAAGATATTTGATGTCAATGTGCTTTGACCTCGATGAATGCTTGTTGTTATTGGAGAAGTTAACTGCAGCTGAACTATCACAATAGATTTTCAATGGTTTCGGTTTCATCTGCACAACCCGTAAACCAGAGAAAAAACTCTGAAGCCAGACCGCCTGATTCGTGGCTTCATGACAAGCTACATACTCTGCTTCCATGGTAGATGATGCCGTAATCGACTGTTTCACGCTTTTCCATGATACGGCTCCACCAACCATCATGAATACATAGCCTGAGGTGGACTTCTTGCTGTCGAGACAACCAGCAAAATCTGCATCTGTATATCCTACCAACTCCAAATGGTCGGATCTCCTGTATGTGAGTTCGAAGTCCTTTGTCCTTTGCAGGTAGCGCAACACTTTCTTTACAGCTATCCAATGATTCATTCCTGGATTGCTAAGGTACCTGCCCAACATTCCAACCACAAAAGCAATATCTGGACGCGTACAGACCTGAGCATACATGATGCTCCCTACTGCTGACGCATACGGAATGGCTTTCATCTTGTCCTTCTCTAGGTCAGTCTTAGGACACTGAAATTGACCAAACTTGTCACCTTTTACAATAGGTGCTTGGCCAAGAGCACAACCTTGCATGCCAAACCTTTCGAGAACCCTATCAATATAGGCCCTCTACGACAGGCTAAGTAATCCACGTGATCTGTCTCGGCTAATCTGAATGCCGATGACAAAGGAAGCATCACCAAGATCTTTCATCTCAAAATTTTGAGATAGAAATTTCTTAGTCTCACGCAACAATCCAATATCACTACTGGCCAATAAAATGTCGTCAACATACAAGACCAAAATGATAAACTTACTCCCACTGATTTTCACATATATGCACTCATCCGCAGTGTTTTCAATGAAACCATATGAGGAAACAACTTCATGAAACTTTAGGTACCACTGTCGTGATGCTTGTTTCAACCCATAAATAGACTTCTTAAGTTTGCAGACCAGATGTTCTAAGCCTTTGGCTTTAAAACCTTCTGGCTACAACATATATACGTTCTCCATTAGATCTCCATTGAGAAACGCAGTTTTTATGTCCATTTGATGTAGCTCTAAATCCATATGAGCAACAAGAGCCATAATGATCCTAAAGGAGTCTTTCTTAGATACAGGTGAGAAAGTCTCCTTAAAGTCAATGCCCTCACGCTGAGTGAAACCCTTTGCAACTAGCCTGGCTTTATACCTTTCGATATTGCCCTTAGAGTCCCGTTTGGTTTTAAATACCCATTTGCAACCAATTGGCCTAATCCCTTCAGGCAATTCAACAAGGTCCCAAACTTTGTTGTCCTTCATGGATTTCAATTCATCCTTCATAGCATCAAACCAATGAGAAGAATCCGCACTTTGTTCGATCTGTGAAAGGGATACAGGATCCTTTTCAACCCCAATGTCAAACTCATGCTCCTGCAAATAGACGATGTAATCATCTGGTATTGCAGATCTTCTCTCTCTATGTGATCGTCTTAATGGCTCATTATTCTGAATTGGGTTTTCCATTTCCTCATCAGTGGGTTGTATTTGAGGTTGTACATGGTCGTCCATAGGGATCTCAGGGTCCACTGCTGGATGGACAACCATGCTACTCTGAATGATTGTGGTGGGAATCACAATCCGCTTTTCCTCAAATACAGTATCTCTTAAATTTGTGCTCCCACTATCTTCAGTGTTCTCAATAAACCTAGCATTCCCAGTCTCAATGACTCTCATGAAATGTGATGGACAATAAAATCTGAATCCTTTTGACCTTTCTGGGTATCCAATAAAGAAGCAACTAACAGTTCTAGGGTCAAGTTTTCTTTCATGCGGGTTATTCGGTTTGGCTTCTGCAGGACAACCCCATACATGAAAATATCGTAGACTATGCTTTCGGCCTGTCCACAATTCATATGGAGTTTTCATTACAGCCTTACTTGGGACCCTATTAAGGATATGCACAGCTGTTTTCAACGCATCACCCCACAAAGATTCTGGCAACGTAGAATTACTAATCATAGATCGCACCATGTCCTTTATGGTGCGATTACGCCTTTCCGCTACACCATTCTGCTCTGGAGTACCAGGCATGGTGTACTGGGCGACGATGCCACAATCTTGTAGGTATCTAGCGAATGGACCTGGATTATGTCCAGATTCGTCATACCTTCCGTAGTACTCACCACCACGGTCGGATCTAACGACTTTGATCTTCCTGTCGAGTTGATTCTCGACTTCAGCCTTATAGATCTTAAATGTATCCAGGGCGTCTGATTTTTCGTTAATAAGGTATAAGTACCCATAACGAGAGTAGTCATCTATAAAAGTGATAAAATACTTCTGCCCATTCCAGGATGCTGTAGGGAACGGTCCGCAGATGTCTGTATGAATCACTTCTAAGAGTCCTACGCTCCTAGTGGCACCCTTTTTTCTTATTCTAGTCTGTTTACCTTTAATGCAATCAATACAAACCCCAAAGTCTGAGAAGTTTAGGGAGTGAAGAATTCCTTCACGTACAAGCCTTTCCAATCTCTCACGAGCACTACCAAAAAAATGATCAAAGGCTAGGGACTATGGGTACCTTTAGCTGCGGATTTAATCCCTAGCTACATTTGATACGGATTTTACCCGCAGCCTTATCTCATGCCGCACCTAACCGTATCCCTTGCCTTAAAGTCCCATAAAGGGGGATCTATGGGGCCACCACAATGTTTCTGTTTTATCTAAGCCGTCCATCCATCTCTAAAGCTCATTTTAGGTCATGAAACTAATATGAAGGCAAGTCAAATTCTCAAGTGGACCACACCATAGGAAATGTTGGTTATTATGTGACTACCGTTAATATTTGTTGTGGTCCAGTTGGGCCTTCGATGTGTTTTATTTTTTGGATTGTGCCCTAAAATTTATATTTAAAATGAATGGACGGAGTGGATTGATCAGATACATCATAGTGGGCCCTACGAGCATTGACAGGAGTGCTAGCATCCCGCCACACGCCACACGTTTTCCCCAAAACACAAAACCCCCGCCTCTCCGAAATGAAAAATGCCCGCCCTTCTTCACTCCCTCTCCTTCTCGCTCCCTCGCCCTCAACGCCCTCTCCCTCGCCGTTGCCTCCCTCTCCCTCGCCTCCCTCTCCCCTGCGCTGTCTCTACCTTCCTCGCCCTTGCTCTCACTCCCTCTCCCTCTCTCGCCCTCGCCCCCACCTCCTCTCCCTCGTCTCTCTCCCTTTTTTCGTGTGGGTTTCATCTTCCGGCGAGCATCCACTCACCGTTAATCGATCTTCCGGCGAGCATCCACTCACCATTAATCGATCTTCCGGCGAGCATCCACTCACCGTTAATTAAGGTATCTCTCTCTCACTCAAACAATGAATATCCAAACCCTTAATTAGGGTTCTTGTTTCTTATTTCCTTTTTCTTTTTTAAGTAAATAGGATTTGATTTTTAAGGATCTATGGTGAAAATGTGATTTCGCACCTGATGAACGGAGTGGAGGTGATACAATTTCTTCCCCAAGTAGTGCTCTGTTAGTTGTAGGCTGTGGCAATGGGGAGTGGATTGCCAGTGACCACAGGCACGGATGTATCTCTGTGCCCGGGGCTGTGTGGGGTCCACAGAGATGTCCGTGACAAATCCACTCCATCCATCTGTTTTGAAAGACTACAAAATTTAGGTGAGCCAAACCAACAAAACAGTAGGAACAGCAACGTCCACCATTGAAACCTCCCTGGATCTGAACATGATGTTTATATGCCATCCAAACCGTTCATAGAATTATTGCCACTCAGATATTTTGTAGGAACAAATATCATCCTGACAGAAAACTCCTGTCACCGCCAGCGTTCAATCCCTACTGTTTCTGTGGTATGGCCCACCTGACCATTGGATCTGCCTGATTTTTCTAATCCTGTCCTATTGTGGTCTTTAAAAACAGATATAACCTACAGTCTGTATTCGTTGCATGTACATGATAGAATTGATGAGTGGGCCTTTTTTTCAATTTTGGGCATGGGCATTTTGACAGTGGCCCCGCTCGCACGAATGGCCTGGATCGCTTGCACATTTGCCATGTTGGTGTGAGTGCGCCGTATAAAGAGATTTAGATCCCTTGATAGGAGTGGTGATTTTTATCTGATCCAGCAACCATTGATTAGAGGGATTTACTGGATTCCATGGTAGAGACCATGCATGTTGGATGGATGTCAAGGATCGGGTTGGTTGAGCATCCAAATTGGTTGAATCTGGACCATTGATTTAAGGTCCAAACAGTCCACTTTTTCCACTGATTGGGTGTTGGAAATCTCCTAACCTAACCACCTTTGTAGGTCTAAAAGCTACTCAACCTGAACCATTGTTAAGACATCCAACTTTCCTAAAACCTACTGATCGGACGCTTCAAGTTGTTCCTTGTTTTTAATAATGCACACACACTCACACTCAAGCTATACATGGGTTGGACCTCCAAATTAGTCCAATCTGGACTGTTGTTAGGATGTCTACACCTCTAATGATCTGCCCTCCTTTTTCATGAATTTAAATCATCCATTTTGGGCCATTCTTTTATGCTTTAAATTATGTAATTTGAGGGCAATAATGAAGGAGCAAATTCACTACTCTATGGAATGCTTTAGCAACTCTCCGAATGAGCATTAGAGTGCTCGTGTCTTAGGAGGATTTACTCTCTGTGCATCGATTGAGTTTTCAAGTTGAGAAAGAGGAGTATTTGAAAGTTCCCTCTTTATAGCATGTAGATCTTCCCAACAAGCACAAGATTGTCCCAAATAGATGAGTTTTGAGACAGTTATGACCATTTTATATGTGTAGATCTTTTGCTGTCAATTGGATGGTTAGGATTTCTAGATCAACCTGATTTTAGAGATCCTCCATCCACGTTGTGCCTCACAATTTGGATGGTCTAGTTGGCCTTGCATGAGTACCAAATGTGAGTAATATGAGTCACCATTACTTGGTGGGACTCTAGCCTATGGCAATAGCCGCATATTAAAAGATTGGGGAGTTATATGATACTTAGGGAGTGTATGACGTTTGATACACAGACACTTTTGAATTGTACAATGCACTCAATTGAAACATTTTAATTTTAAATTTTGTCTTAATATGCCTTTGAGCTTAGTAATAAAAGGATCTATTTGGAACATGGATCAGGTGCAGGTTCAAAATGGACCCATTGGTTAATCGAGAGTGGATAACACTAAGTTTCCCAGACCCACGTTTTCTTGATGGTATGAGAAGCTTTTTGAAGTTCTCACGAGAGCACCTTCCTGGTAGAGAAACTATTCTTTGTCCATGCACTAGTTGCAGATGTGCACGTTTACCGATTTCTTACGAGGATTTGGAAGTACATCTAATGAGAAATGGATTCAACCCAACATACAGGGTTTGGAACATGCATGGTGAGCATGCATCACCTGAGTGTACTGAACGTGCATCAAGTTTCCAACAGTACCACAATGTCCCAGACTTAAACGAAGTTCACAACATGGTAGTTGAAGAACTCGGTGGTAGTAACCTGGATGAAGTTATTCAGAATGAGCCAAGCGTGACCCTCGAAGATGAAGGTCTCTTTGGGCATAATGAATCCAATGAGTTTGAAGCAAGTCTACGACATGCAATGACTGAGCTATACCCTGGTTGTGAGGACTTCACCGTGCTGACTTTCATTGTACAACTTTTCAAATTAAAGGTCAATCATGGATGGAGTGAAAAAAGCTATACAGAGCTCCTTCAACTACTCCAGAAGGTGTTACCTTCTGGTAACAAGACCCCAAATAATACCTACCAAGCGAAAAAGATCATTACAAAGTTAGGTCTTGATTATGTGAAGATCCATGCTTGTCCAAATGACTGTATCTTGTACTGGAGAGAGCACGAGATGAAGACTAGTTGTCCAAATTGTAAAACTTCTAGGTACAAGACAGAAGCGGATCCTGAGATAAAACAATCTAAAGTACCTCTCAAGGTATTAAGATATTTTCCATTAACACCAAGGCTACAAAGAATGTTTAGTGTGCCATGGTTGGCGAAAGAAATGTCTTGGCACTTAACCAGGAAAATGCAGCATGGAAAAATGGAGCATCCGGCTGACTCTATTGTATGGAGGATTCTTGATGACAAGTATACGGACTTTTCAGCAGAGCCTCGCAATGTTCGATTGGGTCTGGCCACAGATGGGTTCAACCCCTTTAGCAATTTAAGTACGTCGCATAGCTCATGGCCTGTTTTGTGTGTGACGTACAACCTTCCACCAAAGCTTTGTATGAAACCTCAATTTACTATGCTAACTTTGCTCATCGAGGGACCGCGACAACCGGGGAAGGATATTGACGTTTATTTACAACCATTGATTGATGAGTTGCAAAACTTGTGGCAGAAAGGGGTCACGACGTTCGATGCATACCATGGAAATAGATTCAACATGCGTGCTGTTCTTCTTTGGACAATCCATGACTTTCCAGCGTATGGTAATATTTCTGGTTGTAGGACCAAAGGTAAGTATGGTTGTCCTATATGTGGTCCCAACACAGATTCCTTGCGACTCAAGTATGGAAATAAACATGTTTATATGGGTCATAGACGGTGGTTGCCATGGTTAGACAAGGCTAGGGATGACACAAGTGCTGGCACATTCAATAAGATAAAGGAAGAAAGAGGACAACCGATCCGTCTGACCGGGATTCAAGTCGAAAAACAGACCGCAAACCTGGATGTGCAGTGGGGGAAGAATGGGAAGAGGAATGTAAGGGGTATAGGAGAACAAGAGCAAGTGGATGATGTTGAATCACCGTGGTTCTTCAAGCGGTCCATATTATTTGATCTGGAGTATTGGAAGGATATTCCGATACGCCACAACCTCGATGTTATGCATATCGAGAAAAATGTATGTGAAATCCTAGTTGCCTTGATGTTAAACACACGAGGGAAAACCAAGGATGATGCTAATGCACGCAAGGACCTAAAATGGCTAAGAATTAAGAAGCGTCTTTGGCTAAAAAAGACCAATGGCAAGGTGATCCAGAAACAAAGTCCATTCTGGTTACGAAAAGAAGAGAAAAAGCTTTTCATGCAGACTTTGCGCGATCTGCGTGTTCCGGTAGGGTTTAGTGGGAATTGGAAGACCATCGTAACGGAAGATTATGTGGATTTAAAGGGAATGAAGTCTCATTATTTCCATGTGTTGATGCAACATCTACTTCCAGTTCTCATCCAGCATGCATTCAAGGATAGGAAGGTCATCCGTTCTATAATTACAAGCTTTTGTACCTTCTTCAATGCCCTATGCTCGACTACCATAGACCTTCCAGCGCTTCACACTCTCGAGAGGGTCATGGCTAGGACGCTATGTCAGCTAGAGATTATATGCCCTCCATCGATATTTGTCGTGATGATGCATTTGCCGATCCACTTGGCTTACGAGGCTCGAATATGTGGTCCTGTCTACTACCGATGGATGTATCCATTCGAAAGGTATGGTATGGGCTTAGTATGAATAAATCGACAGAACATTTAGAATTGCATTTATATGTAATGTGTTATTATCTCTGTTAGGTTCATGAAGACATTGAAGGCCTATGTTCGCAACAAGACGCGACCTGAGGGTTGCATTGCAGAACAATACGTCCAACAGGAGACAATTATTTACTGCAACCAATACAAAGGAAAACAGAGAACAAGCCTCTTGGAAAAATTGGAAAAACGATTTGACGGAGTCATTCCAAGACTACAGAAGTTGCAAGATATCGTTGATGATGACCTTAACGGTGACGACGTTGGTCCAGTTGGTTCGGGTCAAAGTGTCATCCTAGCGGGAATTGAATATGAACAGGCTCGCATCTGGGTACTAAAGAGTCATCCTAGCTATGATGCGTGGGAAGGGTATGTATAGTTAGCTCACATATACACATCTTCTTTATTTTATGCAATTTTGATTTAACAATAATATAAAATAATGCGCAGGAAGTATAAAGAATTCTTGCAGCGACGCTATAGGAGGACCAATAAGGTGCCTAGCGAGGATGAATTCATACCCTGGTTGAAGAAGCAACCAGAGTTCAATGAATCAAACGACAAAGACTTTATAGATATAGTGAGAGGACCTCTAGCTTTTGCTACGGAGTATAATAAGTACTGTGTTAATGGTTTCCTCTTCGTCACTAAGGACTATGAGGAGAAAAAAACAAACCAGAATAGTGGGGTTATGACAGAGGGTATGACCACCTTCCGATCTAGTGTTAAGGACAGGAATACAGTGGATGAAAATCAACCTTACTATGGAGTCCTCCGCAAAATCGTCCAACTAGTGTACCGATCAGGATACAAGCCTGTCCTATTTAAGTGTGATTGGGTGAAGGTGACGCATCACGGTGTTTCTTTTGATGTTGATGCGAATCTGAGATTAGTAAATCTGTCTAGTCTTTACAGTTCAGACAAAGTGGGCGATGAGCCATTCATTCTTGCTGAGCATGCCGTGCAGGTTTTCTACTCCAGAGATCTAAAAAATCCTGACTGGCATGTGGTCTTAGATGTTCCAAAAAAGATTTTTGTCGAGGATGAGATGTGTCTTCTATCAGAACAATTCAAGGATGTAACTAATGCTGATGTAGGACTTGATCTCACCTCATTAGCAATTGCTAATGAGTTGATATTCAATGAACCTGAAGACGATGATGTTGTTGTTGAAAAAACGAATAAAAGAAAGCGATCGAGGAGAAATTAGTTAATTGTTTGTACTTCGTAGCATGTAAATAAATTGATATTTATTGAAGGAAATGCAAATAAGGTATGGATAATATAATGAATTGTTTGTACTTTACATTTGTTTACATATCATCTAAATTGTTTCTTACCCCTAGTGTTTTTTCTATTGGCATGAAAGAGGCACATGGATTCACAACCAGAGGCATTGAGTAGGACCTTGCTTCAGAATACAGATGCGAGCGGCGACAAAGGTAATAAGATAGTTCCCCTTAATTATTGGTAATCACATATATATGTATATACTTATCAGTCTTTTTATACAGTTGTGCCAGCTTCTTCTTCGACCAAAAAGAGAGGTCCTACAAGGGGTGCTTCTTTAGATGTGCAACAAGATAAAAGAAAAGTCCTAAAGACAAATGAATTCGGGCAACCAAATGAGAAATGTGCTAATCATAAAGACTTTTCAACACATATCGGTGTCCTCACCCGTACTCATATTCCAATCATATACTCAGACTTTCGCCAGGTGCCTTCTACACACATTCAGACGGTCACCGACACATTGTCACAATTATATGAGTTTGAGGGTCAAAGTTGGGATGCGAGTCTTCAGTACATAACACGCCGCATCAATGAAACATGGAGAAATTACAAAAAAGATTGACTGCAAAATATATTAAAGACAATGATCCTGCAGTTGTGAGAGACAGTCCTGCCCCCCCCGGTGTCCCTATGGAGGATTGGAGAATCTTTGTGGATCAACACAGTACTGAGGAATTTAAGAATGTAAGCACAAGGAATAAAGTTAATCGGGCCAAGCTAAAAGGATCTGCATGTCTTGGGCGACATAGCATGGCTGTTACTCGCCATCAGATGGTATGTGTCTAAAAATAGGTATCCTAGTTTAAAATAGAATTTTAATTTGAGTTATCAGTCATCTAACTCCATTAATGACGTTATATGATAAAGGCGATGGAGAGAAATCTTACATCTGATGCTGAGGTAGGTAGAGGTGAGGTCTACTTAAGAGCCCATACGAGCAAGGACAAAGTTATCCAGTTTCCTGACCTCGCTGTAAGTTCATCCCTCACACCACTTATCATTACCATTATGAAATGCCAATGTATAACTTTGAGTTGTTAAACATCATTTGGTTTTTGTCACAGGAAAAACTAAATGAGCTTTATAGTAGCAATCCTGCTTCAAGGATGAGCGGTGTTGATGATGCCCTAACACAGGTACTATCACAATTAAAAAATTACTTGAGTTTCATAGTAATTATGCATTTCCTGATGTCTTAATTTGCAATGTTTTATAGTTGGTTGGTCCTGACACTAGAGGGCAAATGCGGGGTCTAGGTTGCTCAGTAAGCAAGATTGGACTGAAGAAGTCAGCCCCTTCTCGTTCAAAGGTAGAGATGATGACAAAAGAAAAAGAGAGCATGTCGCAAGAGATAGTAGAGATAAAGAAAACATTGGCTGAATTTAGGGTCACCTTGTCTGTACTACAAGAGATGCAGGAAAAGGCACAGTCTGGTAAAAACCCCTCAACACCACCAACCGTTCGATCTACTCAGGCATCATCGGTATGCAAGTTTAGATTTACTCTTGTATTAAGCTTACAATTGTGTTATAAACATTACGAATAACTATGTCATTTTATATGTGTACATGTAGCCGGATTTGCTATATCTCGGTAAGAGGTGCGACTTGCTTGGTTGGGGAAAACGTGGTGTAGTTGCTCGTGGTCAAGTACACGAAGTTGATCCAAATGCATCTGTCCATAGCCAAAAGTTAGAGGAGGGAGCTTTTGTTATTGTCCTGACAGAGATTTTACAACCTAGAGCTCCTTTGTGGCATGACGATGGGTTCGCAACTACACTTGGAGAGGCCGGTTTGGGATCATTTGTGCAGTGGGGGAAGAACGATTTGATATTTCAGTAACTTTTTAAGTAATTTGGTACTCTATAGTTGAACATATTTTAGCATGCATGCTTTTTGGTTTATTTTTGCTAGTTACTCTATGTTGTTTGGTTTGTTTTTCTAATTTGGTACTCTATAGTCTTAGGCTCCATTTGTTTGAAATATCAAACTTTATGAATATAACTTTTCCACAAATCAAATGGAGCTTAAGCCCTTTTTTAACTCCGCCAATGCAAATCTCCTTGCATTGCCGGTCCCAAGCCCGGATAAAGGAGGAGGGAGAAGGGCGCTATCTGTGGGTATGGTTTATTAATCTCCTTGCAAATATCCTTTTTTTAAAACTTGTGATAAATCTCATTAAGTTTCATGCAGACATTTCTTTTTCCTTTTTTTTTTCCCAAATCTTTAAGAATTTTGGTTATTGCAACAGTGAAGATGGAGCCTTAATGAGGATCACTGAAACATGGGCCCACTTCTGAAACATGAAAAAGCCAAATGGTATTATACAAACTTGTGGCTCAGGCATTTTCCAATACCCCATAGAAACATTTATCATGTGCTTCTGATTTCCTTGTTTCTATCTCTCTAATACAACTATCTGAAGTGCTAGTTTCTTTCTTGACAGGAAAGCTCTTTCCACATGCTGAGATCTTTAAATGGATGATGTGTGGAAATGGTAGTTGACACCAACAAACTTAAATCATGTCTTTGTTATTTGCTTTGTTTCATATGTTTCTTATTTTCTGTCTATCTCTTCTGCTTGTCTATAGATGGAAAGCATCCAGCATGTGACCTGTCCTACTTTGGCCGGAGAGAATTTTCCTTCACGCTGGATAATGACATTTATCTGCGCTTCCAGTCGTTCAACAATGCAGCTGAACTGGAAAGTTCTATCAAAGAAAAGTGCCCATTTAAGATTGATATTGGACCTGTATACAGTGTAGATGTATGATTTGCACTTTCTCTTTGGTGGTCAAGTAGTTAATGGTTGCCGATGTATTTCCTACCCTTCAAGCTCTACTTATGTCTTCTTTTTTTTCTTCTTCTTTTTTCCCAGCCTGCTAAACGGCATGCATATGCACAAGGTGGCGATAATGTTTTCCCGCCAGTAGAGAGGGAGCTTGTTTTTTATATTGTAAGTACAAGCTTGGTGGGACTTTTTCTTTAATTAGCTCTAATGATTGATTTTCTGACAGGATATGTCGGATTGTATCTTTACAGTGATTTTCTTTAAGATTGTATCTTTACAGGGATGCTATTTCATAAATTGTATCTTTACTTGGATGTAATTTCGTTCTTGAAGACTTGCATTTGCATTTTCTCGACACTGGCCTACCTCATTCAACTGAAGCAATGGCCTTGAACTTGTATTTTCTAGACACAGTTCTTGTATAAGCAGATAAATTGTCTGAAATCAGAGGTTGGTTCTTGTTAGTAACAGTAGTCTGAAATCTGAAGTTGGCCCTTTAGCTGCCTGCAGCACATTTTATAGCTATTCCTGCCTGCTTTTAGTGAGGAATTACGATATGCAACCTGAGGTTATGTATGGTAGGCTTGGCCGCTGATTGCCTACAAATGCAGTCAATGGTTCAGTGATTCAGTTCCATGTTTATCTGATGGGAGGATACCCTATACGCCAAAAATGTCCAGATTGGAAGATCCCTGCAATCTAACTTTGGCTCTTTTTTTCTATTGAATTTGGACGCTGCTGCTGCTATTCGTAGGCTACTGATTAGGGCTCTCAATGGGCTAGGCCTTGGGCTGGAATTTGAATTGTTTGGGTTGGGCCTTTTTTTTTTTTTTTTTTTTTTTTGCATTTGCTAGGCCCAAGCCTGACCCATTGACAGGCCTACCACTGATTGAAGGATGAGGACTGCACTATTGGCCACACTAGTTGTAGGAACTTGGGGCAAGCCTACTGTACATGTCCTTTGGCTGACAATTGCATAATCCTTGCCTTTTAAACCATCATGCTATGTGCATGTTTTGTTTGACAGGTCTCGAATTTCGATGCCAATGTACATGTTTTGTTTGACAGGTCTCAAAAGTAGCTTTTCTGAATACAAGTTTTAAGACTGCCAAGATCTGGAAATGGGTATTCACTCATGGTTCTATGCAGAAATTTTGATTTGTTGAATGCCCTGTGCTGTGTTTGTATACCAGGAGCATTCATTACCATGATTCTAGGGCCAAGCATTGCATAATGCCTCACCTGATGAGAGTGGACTGTGTGCTAACTCAATAAACTATAGCATACTGAGTAAACTCTGTGGGGCCTACCGTGGACGTTCATCCACGCTGTTCATCCATTTTTCCAGATCATTTTAGGAAATGAGTCCAAAATTGAAGCATATCCAAAGCTCAAGTGGACCACACCACAGGAATCAGTGGGGATAATGATGTCCACTGTTGAAACCTTCCTAGGGCCGATAGTGATGTTTATTTGTCATCCAATCTGTTCATAGGATGAAGGGAAAACACAAATATCAGCTAGATCCAAAACTTCTGTGGCCCCCAAGAAGTTTTCGACGGTAAGCGCTCAATTCCCACTGTTTCACTCTTTACTAGAATTGGTGGGGCTCATCTATGCTGGCATTCATTTAAATGGGCCAAATGTCTCATGCATCGATTAATCTCAGCCACCTGATTGGTGGACCTTTCCGTTTTGCATAGAGATATGCTGGGTCTTCATTCTAATAGTCCAGTTGCAGGACCACTGTTGGATGGCTAGAATTCTCTTGGCATCCACTGTGGATGTGGTGCTGTCGAAGGTGGGCCCTGTTAGACGTCCCATTGGACATCACTCAGCTCTCTCTCTCTCTCTCTCTCTCTCTCTCTCTCTCTCTCTCTCACTCTCTCTCTCATATGATTAATCTTATTTGTTTTTGCAGCACTGATGGAACCGATGCAGTGAAAGGCCCAGAAGTATCAGCGGGCCGTGCTGGCGATCACAGCGAGGATGCTGGATTGCTGAGGGAAATGACATTACTTAAGGAGAGGAACAGATCCATGGAATGTGAGCTAAAGGAAATGCAAGGAAGATATTCTGAGATGAGTCTCAAATTTGCAGAAGTTGAAGGCGAGCGGCCACATCCAATCCATCAATCAGGTGTGCCTCTTCAAGCTCACTGTCTCAAAAATCAGCCCGATTCAAAACACAGGGGGCCTATGTTCCAGTTCCACTCTCCATAGGATCATTTACACTCAAAATTGAGTATGCACCATAGCTAAACTGAGTATGCATAAAATCCAAATTTGCTGCTGCTTCTTTGTTTCCCATCATGGGTCATTCACAGTAACATGAGAAAAAGGATACATTCACAGTAAATTTGCTGCTGCTTCTTTATTATGTTCATTCATGATGTTGTTATTTACATCTTTTAATTTTTTTTATATGACAGTCTATTGGGTTCGGCTGAACCAGACTCGGCCTATGCCCGGTCAGGTTCTCGCCACCCAATCTATGCCCATTTTGATTGGGTCCTTGTATTTTCGTATTGGGATTGGCTAACCCAGACTCGGCCATTGCCCGGTCAGGTGCTCACCACCCAATCTGCATCCCTTTTGACGGGGTTCTTGTATTTTTCGTATTGGGATCGGCTGTTTACCGAATGGTCCAGGAATTCCAGCCGGAAACCCGATCTGCAACCCATAACCTGTCGCCCGTCCTGATCCACTTAAAATTCATGAACCTGACGCCTGACCCAACCTGACCAACTGAAAATTGTAGTAGGATTGGGCCAATCCAAGCTGGCTCCACCCGATTCGGATCTAAGAACGGAATAGGGGCTGGCAATATTTGGTTCTGTAAGGGCCAGGCCAGGCCTACTGACAGACCCATGAATTTTCACATGTTTATCGCCAGGCCAAACTTAAACCCGTATCAGAACTGAGTCCAGCCCGTTGAGCCACGGACCGACCTGCCCTGTGCCACCCTGTCCGACCCATGAATTTTCACATGTTTATCGCCATAATACCCCAAATTTGCATTTAAATTTACTACTGTGCAATTGTGGACCTGACTGTAGACTCAGGTACCTGTAAAAGCTAGTTTGAAGGTTTTTAGGACCCGGGCCATTGGGTAATTTTCACGAGGTAACTCATTAGTCATTTTCACTTGCCGCAATTTACTTTATGATTTTCTTCATGGATAAAGTGTTATTATTCTGTTTGCTTATTTTATTTCTAGACTTCTATTATTATAAAGTGTTGTTATGATATTCATCAGCCTAGAAACGCCCAATTGTCGGAAGACTTTGGATATGATGCTCATGTTCAGATTGTAACATTGGCTTGTTCTTCATCAGATTGAGTTGATTGTAGCATGATTTGCAAAATACGAAATCCCTAATTAGGAGGCAGATTAGGGATTCAAAATACAGATCAAGTGGCCCACATGCACCTTTACATGCAGCCACACATCCAATCATTGATCAAGTGGCTGCATGTGTTTGTCGAAAGTGGGCCATTGGCAATGGAAATTCTTAAAACCATTCATTCCTTTCATTTGTGGCCCACATAAAGTTGTGGATTTCTTTTTTTACTTGTTCTTGATTCTTGGAGGACGCAGATATCCTGTAATGAGCAAAGCTCTTCTTGACTCTGGGAGGTCCATCTTCTTCTCTATTTGTGAATGGTAAGTCGGTCTTGATGGCAGCTTCTTCATGGCCCATGTTTTACTTTTAGGGCCTATTTGATAAGTTGTAATCCATGAGAAAAGAAAGGAATTCACAATCGCTATTACCCAAGGTACTATTTAAGAATGGATTTCAAGGGATTTCATTTTAAATGAGATATTTTATTTGCAAGTGGAAATCTGCATTGCATCTCACAGGGATCACCTTGAATTTTGTGTTTGAGAAACGTAGAAATGAAAAAGTATAATAATTACGTTAGGAGTCCACGTCTTTTTCCATGAATTCCCACTTACAGAACATGCCCTTACATGCTTTTCTCTTCAGAGGAGCTGTTGGGCAGTTGCTTTGGACCTGTGCATCCTTTTTCTCTTTCTTACATGTACATATACATATACATGTATACATATTAGAGTGAATTTGCCTTGGAATATCATCTAATACTTTTATTTCCTTAAAACTACAGGGGACGAGAAGACCCAGCAACATGGTCAACTGGTGTAGGAAACAGTTGGAGAACAACGGGAGACATTAAGTCAGTAGAGGCTGTTTGGGTAAGTAATTTGGGGCAGAGATTTGTAAACATCTATGGATTTCAGATCTCCTATGTTTGCTTTTGTTGGGATTTGCCTAATCCATGGATTTCCCAATCTACATTCCCAAAAATCCGTGGATGCAAATCCGAAACACCCCAAAAACCAAAGACTTGGGAATCCCCAAAATTAGAGACTTTCTCAAAAGTGGTAAAAGCAATTCACTTGCAATGAATGCACTTCCATTGCAATAAATGCTCGTCAAAACCATGGATTTGTAAGTTGATTCCAAAACTATGGACTTAAGATCTGCCAAATCCAAATCCAATGCAAATTCATGAATTTGACATGTTCATAGATTTACCAAATTCATATTTTCATTTTCCTAATCCAAAATGGAGCTTAAAGGTACACATCAAATTATTGTGGATCAGATCCCGACATGCTTGAAGTTGGAAACAGTGGCATGACAACAGAGGAATATCGTTCGCACTTCAGCATCTGGGCCTTAGTTAAGGTACTGGAGCAATAAGCTAAAAAATCTGTTCGTTTTTTTCCGAGATTTTGTTACTGATGACTAGGAAGACCATTCTCATGTTCGTGGCATGTTCGAGCAGTTCGCCGAATCTGAATACATTGCAACTGAGTAATGCCATGTGTTTGTGATCGAAATATTGCAGGCTCCTCTGTTAATAGGATGCGATATTTGATCAATTGACAATGTCACTTTGGGATTGCTTAACAATGAGGAGGTCATTGCGGTTAATCAAGGTAGTAAATCAAAGGACCTCTCTTCTTCTTTTTCTAATCCTTTATCTGTTTTACTGTCTATTTGTTTTATTTACATGATTCTTCTGACCTACTAATGGATGAAAAGAGACCTTAACTAGGAAAAATAACTGTTGTAACCATATGAGAACAGGGCACTAATGTAACTGTAATAACCGTATGAGATCAAGGGCACTATATCGTAACTGTTGTAATTGTGTGAGATCAACCCAGATTTTGGGTTGATATCTTTTCTCACCAAAACTGAAACTTGCACAACCTCAGATGGGGAATGAGTTAGAACTAGGGAAGTTTTATCATGCATTTGGATGACACCCAAAAACCTCCCCAACTCATTTCAATAGAATTATATCCAACAATGACCTGTGGTGTGTTAGCACACCACTCGACTATTAATATTTCATAACAAAAGCAGATAACATTTCAGATTTCTGGTACATTTGTAGTGCACCTAGAGAGTCGATGGGCCTGTTTTTTTTTTTTTTAGTTTGGGTAATGTGACCATATGATCCACATAATGGATGGTTTGGATCAATCCCACGTGCTGCACTTGGCACGTATGCAGATAAACCCCTGCATCTCCAACTTATTTCCACACTAAAGAGCTAAGATGTAACTACCCTGGGACTGGTTTTTAAGAAAGGAGACTTTTTTAGTTAAATCCAGAAATTGTTTGTGTTTTGTGCAGAAATCAAATGACTGGCTATGGGGTGTCATCCAAATAGGCTTAGATTAGAATCACATGATTGTAAAGTCATTGAATAAATTGCAGATTCATCTAGAAAAGAAAAACAGTGTGTTAAAACAGATCTCTCTCAGTAAAGTAAAAAAAAAAAAACCTTATGGGAATCTTGCAAGTCCTCAAGCTCCTTGAAAATGGGCAACATAGGCATCCTAAGTGAAGGATACTTGAAAAATTATTACGTGTGGAGCCAACTCTAATATTCTCTACTTATAGGTGGATTTAGCACACATCTTTTTATCTTCGGAGAGTTGAATTAAGAGAGCTGTATTTCACATTCTTGAGGCCACAGTATTAATAAAGTTCTACTTGCATTTCTCTACATAACTGGCTCTTTTAATGGTTCAAGGACTTCAACATTCCATCACTTGAGAAATTCCACCCATCTCCATCATGGTTTATGTGCTTAAGGATTTATCTAATGTTTGGGATGAGACCAAATATCAAACTGCTTCCCAGACAACATTAGTTCTCAATTTTCTCACTACTCCTTTCCCTCTTTATGCAACGTGTGAAGTGACTTTTCTACTTGTAGCAAACATTTTGGGTGAGATTTATTGTTTCTTTCATAGATGTTTTGGGAGTGATTTATTGTTTCTTTCAAAGATGTTTTAGGTGTGATTTATTATTTTCTACTTGATGTATTGATCTATCAGGGCAAACCAGCAAACTAGCAGTGATTACAAATGGGTTTTTTTTTTGTTAATGGAAGACAATAGCTACGGATATAATACCTAGCCTAAATTTCCATCCGTAGCTATTTCTCACTTTAAACTACGGCTTATAACCGCACCTAGATTCCACAATCCGTAGCTATAGCAATAAAATCGAAGACTACAGCTACGGTCTATGAATTTCCAACTACGGATCTTATCCGTATCGGATAATTACTCGCCGTATCTATAGCTACTCGGATTCAACACAATTGCTACGGCCAATGGATATTCCGTAAGGGACTATATCCGTAACGATAGGTATTCGCTACGGCTTGTAGCCGCAGCAAATTGGCTAAAGGCAATGGCTACATAGTCTATGGCTACGGATTGAATACGGCATTTCTACAGATTAAAGCCGTAGCTAAAGATAAATAGCTTCGGCTTAAATTCGTAGCCATAAATCCTTTTTTTTGTAGTGGAGAGATATGGCCTAATCGCCTGTGCCATAGCATGGAGGAATTCTCACAATCTAAACTTCGTTTGATGCCTTTAGTGTTTCCATGTGATGAGTTAACGCTGTATACATGTGAAACATCCAAATCTAGCTGATAAAGGTTATTAACTAAAGTGCCAGAACCAATCACAACTGAATCATAGTAAATGCTTAATTTTCCATTTGCAAATTTAAACTCATAACCAAATTTGTCCAAACAAGAAATGGAAACCAAATTGCGCCTTATAGAAGGCACACAAAGAGTATCTACTAGATCAAGAAAGTGTCCTGACGATAACCTAAGCCTACAGACTCCAATAGCTTCCACGTTTGCTCTAATGCCGTTCCCCATATAGACTGATCTCTCTGCATCAGTTGGCGTCCGGCTTTGGAGCATATCCTGCATGGAATTACAAATGTGAATAGTTGCACCAGAATCTATCCACCAGGAGTCTGTGGACATATCAGCTAAATTTGATTCAAAACAGACTAAAATATGGTCTTTACCCTTAGAAACGAGCCATGCTTTAAAATCTTCACAATCCTTCTTCTGATGACCAGGCTTCTTGCAGAAGAAGCAGCCATCATTAGGACCCTTCTTTTTCTTCTTAAATGTCTTTCCAGACTTAGGCTGATTGCCACCCGCAGGACCCGTAGAACCTTTTCCTGAAGTTTGCTTTCTTTTCTTATTTCCTTTTCGTCCCTGACCAGATGTCACTAGGTGCGCACTTTGTGTCTTACTCGACCTTCTGAGTCTCTCTTCCTCCTGAACGCACTGAGATATCAGCTCGTTCAATGTCCACTTTTCCTTTTGAGTATTTTATCTGATTTGGAATTGACTGAATTGTGGAGGGAGGGAGTTCAGAACCAAGAAAATCAGGAGTTCATCCTCAATCTTAAGGTCTAATGCGCGGATTTTAGCCACAACATCAGATAATCCACCAATGTACTCCCTGATATTTCCTTGACCGTTATAGGTGGCTTGAGTCAATTTATGTAAAAGTGAACTCAACTCAGCTTTATCCGATTTCTGAAATCGTTTTCCTATTTCAGTCAGGAAATCTTTAGCTTTCTCAGTGTCGGGCATGACACCCTGCATGGTCTCAGAAATCGAGTTCTTTATGATCTTGAGACACATCTTATTTGACTTGGTCCAGGCCTTGTAGTGAGCCTTTGTTGAATCCGTACTAGAATCAGTTGGAGTAGGAGGCTCTACTTCCTCCAGGGCCAAGTCCAAGTCCATGCAACCTAGGACTATTTCAACGGACGACTTCCATTTGGAATAGTTGGACCCAGTAAGCAAAGGTATGGAATTAAATTGGGTTGGAATATTGGAAACAGTCATAGCTGGACATTCAAAGCATAAAACTCACATTAATAATCAAGTCCCTTATAACAATGCATGAACATAAACCACAAATATCATGCATGTATGAACATTCGATTGATTTGGGCCTTCAATCAAATGACCCAGAATGATGATGGGCCATAATCATCAAAATCTGGAAAGAGCCCAGCGTATCATTACAATTGCTCCTTTGGGCGAAATTATAACATACATGAGGCTCTACTGAATCATGAAGCTGACCAATGTTGGTGAAATAAATCTAAGACGCCCATCACCTTTGGGTGAAATGAATCTCTCAGACCTATATCACCATCACCAACCACTTCATCCCGCTCACATCCAGCCAAAACGATGATACTTCTTTGTTCTGACCACCGCTGTCTGGCTATGAACGCAACTGAATGCAATCCTATAATGGAGGGTCACTGAATTCCAAATACAGAAGTCTAGAAGTAGAAATCTTTGCCAATTGAGGTCACTTTGGTGGCTAACACAATAAGCTTCAATCCCATTTCCAGACTCAAGGATTGCTACATGGTCCTGCCCACAACGGACCATACTGTAGAAGCTTTGACTTGGCTCAAAAAATGGCTGATGTTGGCCGCTCGTATGCCTAAAACATATTCTAAAGTGATGGTTGGATTGCATACTAAATAGTCAACAACTAAATATCAGCCATAAACATATGGGTAATGGCCCTATTTTAAACCAAATCAAAGCTCAATAGATATAACCATATATATATAATTGCTTGGTCCATCTAACAAGTGAAACCCACCAACCATCAATACATTTATTAAGGTTCTACTTGTATCTAAAAAAAATGACCCAAGTATAGTGTATGTAAATGGCAATATCAAGTCTTAAGTTGGGCCTAAAATAAGCATCAAATGGGCCACCAAAATGATTCAGAGATGAATGGGCATTACCCAAGGTTGGGCCCAACATGGGCATTAAAGAGACCACTGAAATTGGGCCTGGGCTGGGCTGATTGGGCCTGTCCGGCCCGGCCAAATGGACTGGGCCTGTTGGGCCTGTCGGGCTGGCCCACTGGATTGGATCACGGTTCAAGTTTGTGGCCCACTTGATTGTATCACGTCACAGTGTGTGGCCCAACCTAAAAAAAATCCCAAAAAACAAGCAAGACGCTGTAATTCTCAAAACAGCAGCTTGCTGTACGCCCAAAATCAGAAAACCATAGCCGCCGCCATCTTGATCTCTTCCACGACAGCCATGGCTATCGCAGATCTGGGCACCCCAAATCCGGCGACTCCTTCCGGCCAAAACCCTAGCTGCGTCAGCCGTGGAAGAAGACAACCTGTGTTTAGTGATGTCGGTGTCTGATTTTGCAGGTCCCCAAAACGCAACATCAGAATCCACTACCGCTGCAGATCAGATCTGATTACGCACGAGATGGGCAGAGAATCATCGCCGTCAGCCATTGCTAGCCGACGACCGCTAATGATGATCAATCACGGATGGATAGCCACTATCATGGTTGGATGAGCAGGGGAATGCGCCGCTGTCGGTCACGGCACAATCTGATCTGAATGTCAGCGATGTGGCCGCCGACGATCGGCGATGAGATGGAAAGCTGCTCCGAACAATCCCTTCCCCAGCCGCGATCTTCATCACCCCAAACGGCCATGGCAGCAAAGGTAGGCTACCAATTTCCATCGACGATTTCAGATCAGAATAGGGGTTTTTTTTTTTTTTTTTAATAAACTGAACTCGCCCGCTGCAATGGTGGTCTGCAATGGTGGACTGCTGCCGTTTCTGGCGATGGCGATGGGCCTAATTTCCCTTTTTTTTTATATATAACTGAATGGAGCTCTGATGATTGGAATCCGCTGCCGATCGGGTTCCAATTGGGATCCGGTTCCGATTGGGAGTCCGGTTCCGATTGGAGTCCGGTTCCGATGATAGATCCCAACTCACCGGACTGAACGGGTATTCCAAACCCTATCTCCAAAACGAGGGATTGCTAAATCCACCACGATTGATGCATAGTATGCTCTGATACCAACTGTAAATCTTACACATATGCGGAATAATCGGATCGTCTATGCATCGAATAATGGAGATTCCATACTGTAATCTTAAAGCCATACCTGATTGGGAAGACATTCCCGATGCCGCCGTGTTGTGGAGAAGAACTCTTGATCTTCCGCACCTAACACCTTTTAGGAGAACCTCTCAATGGGGACTAGGGTTTCTCTTGTATGTTGGTGAGGGGACCAAGACGTATATTTATAAGAAAGAGGGCCAGAGAAGCTTACCCATCACACTTCTCTCCTCTAGGGTCTCCACACCGTAGGTTTCCATATCTGGCTTAATAACCGCGCATAGGAACCACGGTTCAAGCGTCCCGCCCCAAACCTACTTGCAATAATCACAACTGTAGTGGGGCCCACTGAATCGCTCAATCTGAATAATCCAACGGTCATGATCTAAACCGATGATCATGTGTGGCCCACCCAATGGAGTCTTACACTATTGTGTTAGAAACGTGATCGTAATATCTGTGGAAGGCGAAGAGACTCTACCTTGATGATTTCAGCAAACTCCGCCTCCACCCCCTTCCCCCGGGTTGCTTCTGGACGAGCCGTCAGTGTTCAACTTGACCCAGTTAGCTCTTGGTTTGGACCACTTAACGATTCGAACCGGCTCATCTAGGGTAAAAGAGGAGCAAGAGACCCCGAGAGATTGGAGGGCTAGGGATTCTGACATGGACAATCTACTCCTATTTGGGATAAGTTTTCTAATTTTTGACAGCCAATTTTTAACCTTATAAACCACTGCTTCTGATTTAATGCTTCTTTCATCAAATCTGTTGGCATTCCGACCTTGTTGGCAGTCTTAGATAGAAAAATAATTCACTATTGTAGCCAACATCCTTCCAAAAGGTGTACATCCACTGTATCGCTAATCATCCATGACTTTCTTATAATCCAAACATGGAGTAGAATTTTGAAAAACCAATGGTGTTAATCGGCAATCGACTACCACATGTAATGATGCTTTTTTCAAATTTCATCTCATCTAATACCATCTAATACACTCTACTCCCACCGGCTAAAAAGAGGTTAAGGAATGATTTTACATTGTTTTCACGAGCTTTTCACCAAGATGATCTTCTTTTGTAATGCTTTGATAAGTGTTCACACCTGATGTACGGAATTGATTTACATACGGTGGTTCGGTCCAGAAGAGGATTGGTGTATTGAAGTGGCAAAATTTTGTGGGCTCCACCATAATGTATATATTAAATCTACACCGTCCATCTATTTTACGAGATCATTTTAAAACGTGAGTCCGAAAATGAGGCAGATCCAAACTCAAGTGGACTATACTAGAGAAAGCAATGGGGATTGAATGCCTACTCTTGACAATTTCTCTGGGCGACAAAAGTTTTGGATCAAGCTAATAATTGTGTTTTTCCTTCATCCAAGTCTATGTGACCTTATGAATTGGTTGGATGGCAAATAAATATCCTGGTGGGCCTAGGAAAGGTTTCAACGGTGGGTGTTGCTGTCCTCACTGCTTTCTATGATGTGGACCACCTTAGGTTTGGCTCATACCCTAGAATGATCTAGAAAAATGAATGGACGGTGTGAATATAAAACATACATCATAATGGGGCTCATAGAACTTTGCCACGGTGTGTGGCACGCGATGCAGTCCGCTTGCCGTTCGGTCAGATCTTGACGCGGATTAGCTACTGTCAGGTTGGGTAGCGAGACTCCCTACCGAAGTGACATCACCATTGTTTTTGGCCCCAAACTGATGTATGCCGTGTATCGACGCCATCTATCTATTTGGAGAGATCATTTTAGGGCATGCCTCAAAGAATGAGGTAGATCCAAAGCTACGAGTGGATCTCACCAGAGAAAACAGTAGAGAGAGTGATGCCCACCATTGAAACCTTCCAAGGGTCCACCATAATGTTTATTTGAGATCCAAACTGTTAATAAGTTAACACAGATGTGAACAAACCGAGAAAACAAATATGAGCTTAATCAAAAACTTCTGTGGCCCCTTAAAAAGTTTGTAATAGTGGGTGTTCAATCTCCACTGTTTTCTGTAGTAGGGTTCACTCCAGCTTTGGATCTGACTCATTACTTTTCTCATGCCCTAAAATGATCTCTCCAAATGGATGGACAGTGTGGATACAACACACATCATAGTGGGCCCATAAAACATGGCGCTGTCACTTCAGTAGCGTGTCTCGCTTGTCAACCTGTCAGTAGCTAATCCGCGTCGTGGGGTGTTTTACCCGCTGCGTAACACATACGATTCGCAGCCGCGGCGCAGCGGACGCGGACAAGGTCGGCATCTGAGAGATTTGAGGGACAACAAAGGCGTTTTTTCCGTTTTTTCCGCAAAGCAGTATCAAAAAAGCCCATCCCAAGATTTCCATTTATCATAACAAACATTTTCAATCCAACGTGTTTTAGATTTTCTATAATATATTACTCGCACCTCAAGATAAATAAAATAAGAATATCCCACTGCGAGAGAGAGAGAGAGGTGAGCAACTGTTTGTACTTTTGTACACATGTCATGGCCAACTGTCAACCAGATCTAAAACTCTAGTCAGCTATAAAAAAAGATAAGTAAAACAAGGGAGAAAACTATTTTCTTTTTCGGTAGCCCATCAAAGTTTTATATCAGGCTGAAAGTTGAACTATGGGGTTTCATGGGTCCCAGCAAGTGAATCGACCAGATTTTGTGCCCATGACATGCATCAAAAAGTGTTCACGATTTTTCATGAGAACAACTTCCCAAGTGAGCATTTGGATACACACACCCCAGCTACCTTTCCTCCAAAAGAACTACCTATGAGAACATATTTGTCCTAAAGACCTCAAAATTGTATAAATTTAGAGTCCACCAACTGGTCGGCCAGTGGACAGCAAAGCACAGGGAGGTTGAACAGATTCTAGAGGGTCTTAGACCGGTCGGCTGACCGGTCGAATTAATGAGGTAGGGGCATTTTTTTTTGCTAAACTCTCTGGACCAATTTGGCCTGTTGGTGACTGATCGGCCAACTGGTCGACCATTGTGCGTGATTTGAAACTTTGCGCGGTTTTCACGCTATAAGTTTCCAAATCCGGATTTTCTTCTATATAAACGTTTCTTAATCGTGGTAGGCATTATGTTAAGCAATACCTACGTGATCTAAACGAGATTAGAATTTTTGGGAGAGAGGTTTGAGAGTTTTTGTTCATCTTTGGGATCTATTTGGGTATATTAGCTTTGTAATCATCTAAGATTCATAGTGGAGGTGTCGCTTTGTGCCGTAATTTTTTTCCACAAGAGTTTTCCACGTAAAATTTATGTGCTTTTGCGTTGATTGCTTGTGTGGCTGTGTGCTGATTGTTTAATCTTCTTCAGTGCTTCTGCTGACCAGATTTCCAACAATATTGGGCAAGGGTGGATGACACTTATACCATAAACAATAGTCCTCCAAGAATACATTAACCTTCTACTCTTATACTATGTCAAAGTATGACTTGCTAGCTTTAAAAGCTAACAGAGCAGATGATCTGTTGCAGCTGCTTCTATGGTTGTACCGGTGGTTAAGACCAAGGCCAAAGCTGGTTCTAGTTTGGCTCGTGTTTGGAGAGAGATTCGTTGTTTGGATAATTGGGAGGACCTCGCTGATCTGGTTGGTACTTTTTTTTTTTTTTTTTTTTTGGAGTTAGTTCACCCGACACCCACGCTGTTAGCCACCCTGCAATGTTAGCCACCCCTACATTGGGATTCGATACCTGGACCTCGTATGTGGTGTTTGTGATGATGGCATGCTACAAGGGTGTTTGTGATGGCATGCTCCAGGGCTTGCCATCTTGAACCAAATTCGAACTCGTTCTTGAATTGCAAGTACGGGAAGAAGAACATGTTGAGAGAACAAGGGATGGATGGCTATTGCTGCGAAGTTATCAAGTAGCGAGTTGGCTACTGGCCAATGCTCTATGGCCCCACCATGTGATGTATATGTTTTATCCATGCCGTCCATCTATTTTTCCAGATCATTTTAGTGCATGAGACTAAATAATGAGATAGATCCGAATCTCAAATGGACCACACCACAAGAAAATAGTGTTGATTGAATGCCCAGCGTTAAAAGGTTCCTAGGGCCCACTGTAATCTTTAATTTACCATCTAACCTTTTGATTAGGTCTCACAGACCTGGATGAAGGGAAAACAAAAATATCAGCTTTATTCAAAATTTTCGTTGCCCCCAAGAAGTTTTTAATTGTATGCATTCAATCCCCGCTATTTTCTATGGTGGGTCCAATTGAACTTTGGATCTGCCTCATTCTTTGCCTCATGACCTAGAATAATCTCTCCAAATGGATAGACGGTGTGGATACAACTCATACATAATGGTGGGCACCATAGAACTTCTGACGTCACTTCAGTAGCAAGATGGCTACTGAAGTGGTCAATAGCTAATCCATGAATCTCATGAGTCCATTGATTTCCACACGGCTGGACCCTCACAATTAGGGGGGCCGGGTTAGGACTAGGCCAAGCTCTGTACACATCCGGCCCGCCTCCCTCAAGCTCTACTTAAACCTAGCCTAGGCCTATAATGGGCCTCATTAGTATAGCCCAAGCCTGGCCTAAGTTGCAAATATAGGGTCATGCCCAAACCTGACGTAGCCCAAGCCCGGCCTTTTACATAGAGAAAAGCTATCTTTTAATCTTATATTTTTCCATATATGAAAAAAATTCATCAACACTACCGAAAATGAAAGAAGGTTTAGGAGGGAGATGAATTTTTGAAGAAATTTTGTGTAAAATTTAAATTTTAAAATGAGAGAAAATAATTTAATTTTAATTTTAATTTTAAAAAAATATATTTGGGTATGTCGGGCCGGGCCAGGCTGACGGGTTTTTAGCTGCCCAGTCCAAGTCCAGCCCGTTTAATAAACGGGTTTATAGTTTGGGCCCGAACCCGACCCACGGGCCTGATACTCTAGTCCAACTTCGGCCCAAGATGGGCCAGGCCCGAAAGCCCGTCGGGCCAACCCGGTCCATTGACAGCCCTACTCACAATCCACGCCGTGATGTTAAGGCGGAGTTCGGCTACTTGAATTTTGTATACATCCGATGACAGCGCATGCAAGTTCAGCCATGGGAGCTGTCGAGAAGAGCTACTCTCAGAGCTGTCACGAATTATCAAAGAGTACAGGGATAAGGAGCTGAGCATAGCCATGGCTTGACATAGTATGAGCATGCTCTCTAGCATGGCTTCTTGCATATGATATTGCAGAGGTTGGCTTGAACAGATCGAGATGGATCAAACCATGAAGTACCCATTACCGTCTACTTGTTCGACAGTCCAAGCATTAGAAATTCAGGATTCAAGGAGAGGTGTGAAGAGCTGGTTCTGAAGGTTCGAATGTAGATGTGAACGACCCCATCATAAAGCATGGTTTTTAGACTTGGAGGCTTGGATCGACTCATTCGGTCGTGACTCGTCCAACTGTCCTGATTTTTGAAAACTTAAAAATATCATACGGTCGATTATAATATGGTTCCTCTGGTGTGTTTGATGGTACCATTGAATTGAATTAATTGCAAATATATACCATAGGAAACGGTGGTGATTGACGATTAAAAACCTTCCTATGATAAACGGTGGTGATTGAACGCCCCACCATTAAAAACCTTCCTATGATCTAAAACTTTTGTGGCCCATAGGAAGTTTTTAATGTTCAATCACCACCGTTTCCTATGGTATATAGCTGCAATTCAATTCAATGGTACCGTCAAACACACCAGAGGAACCATATTATAATCGACCGCATGATATTTTGAAGTCTTAAAAATTCAAGACAGTTGGACAAGTCATGACAGAATGAGTGTGTGTATGTATATATATCCTTCATCTACGTTGTTATGACCTTAATTACCGATAGGTTGGATAGTAAATAAACATTAGAGATATCATTAATTACCATGGGCCTTAGGAAATGTGGGCGTTCAATCACCACTATTTCTTATAGGTATGATCCATCTACGGTTTGGATATATGACAAAATGGATGGACAGCATAGATATACAATACATACATCAAGGTGAGCCCCATGGTCAGCGCCGTACCTTCTTGGGTGAGGCCGGGGCACACCTAATCTATGCCTCAGCACTACGCCAAAATCGCATTTTTGCGACGGACCAAGTTCGTCGCAAATCTATATTAACGACGGACTTGGTCCGTCGCCTGGGCCGTCGCAGTTTACTATGTGGCAAATTTTAAACGACGGATTATGTCCGTCTCTTTTAAACGACGAATTACCTCCGTCGCTAAATTTTGTAAAGCGACGGATTTAGCGACGGACATTGGTCCGTCGTACAAAATTGTTGCCACGTAAATTGGTCCGTCGTTAAATTTATGGGCGACATTTATTTAGGAATTTTAGCGACGGGTTTGGTCCGTCGCTAAATTTTCTGAACGCACACCTATTACAATTGAATTTATTTTTGAATCTATTGCACCTGATAGTCATCCAAATTATTTAAAACAAAAAAAAAAATTAAAACCTAACAAATCATAATTATATCATATTTGAAACTTAAAGTCCTTACATTTCTAGTGAAAATAATATTAGTATTTGTTACAAATCTACACATTGAAGTGAACCATTCTCCACAGAATGAGCAACTAGGCTTTATTTTGTTCCCAATATTGAAACCAATCTCTTAACCACACGTGAAGCTAGCCTTCATTTCTAATCTTTCCTTTATAGCTACTTCCACCTCATACGTTAGCAAATCCATCAACTGGCCCACCTGCAAAATCCAAAATATAAAACATAGAGAGTATCAGTATTATAATGTAAGAACAAAAAAGGAAAAACAACAACAAAAGACAATGAAGCACCACGTACTCGTAAGAAATGCTAGGTGACAAGCTTGATAACTATTATATATGCATGATGAAGCTTCAGTACTGGGATGAAATCGGAAACCTGGAGGCAATTCCATTTGATCCTCTTTGGATAGAGCATTCACAAACAAAGCCAGCAAGCAGAGAAATTTTTAGTCAACAGAGTCGAAGTAAGAGCGTGGACTGATCTGAAAATAAAAATAGAAATCCAAAACTGATAAGCATATAAATGTAGTCAGCATCACTGAAACCAATCTACAAGCAAGAGAAACGATAATTACTTGGATTGGAGGTAACTTGGGTCGAAGTCCTCCATACTTTGTCTTCAGCTCTTCCTCCTATAGAATACAAAACTCCTAAAATGATCTGGATCCAAGACTCAAATGAGCCGCACTAAAGGAAAAGGCGGTAGAGAAATTCCTACCATTGAAATCTCCTCGGAGTCCATAGTGATGTTTAGTGCCATTATAATGTCATTCTTGTGGTGTGGTTCATTGGAGATTTACTTGTGGCTAAACCTTGTGATTTGTCATTTGTGATATGTAATTTATGGAATGGGAAACTTTAAACCTTGTGATTTGTCATTTGTGATATGTAATTTATGAAATGGGAAACTTTAAACCTTGTGATTTGTCATATGGACGGAGTGGATTTTACATAAACAACATGGTGGGCCCTATAGAGCTTGGGTGTTTTCGGCTCTGCGTTTAATGTGTATTATAGACTATTCCGGTCAATGAGAAATCCCTGCATTCTAGGGGGCTGGTACCAACTAGCAAGCAGTGTATACCCGCCGATATAAACAACATGTTTACCCTTACGTCAGAATAGAAGTACAAGCATACCATGATATGTCATCCCAATCATGGTACAATCAGAGAGATGGATCATGGTACAATCAGAGAGATGGATTAGCTATGATACTTACATAGCTTGGAAGGTCTTCTGCAAGATCTGACTGATGGAAACCATAGTTCTTCAGTCCAGTACTGACAATCTGTAGAAGTAGAACGCCAAAGCTGAAAACATCCGATTTTATTGAAAATTTTCCATGCATTGCATACTCCGGGGACATGTATCCGCTGTATAAGATCATGAAAAAAGATAACGGTCAGCTTGATTCTCTTTATCAAGATTTGTTTTAGTTGATATAAGAAGGATTGCAAGTAGCAATCTGGCCATCGGATCTGTTTTCTACACGACCTCATCTACATAGCAATTTCGACCATCTGATGCTGGGCCTCAAAGGTTGCACTGATCAGCCCGTCCGAACATTGAATATGGTTGATATGAAATAGCAATGGGTCTATGTTCGATGGGCGAAATTCCTTGGAATCAATAAAGAGTTAAAAAAGGCCATTTCCCATTGGTGGTGGGACAGCTGATGGACAATATGTGGATCAAATGGTTGAAACAATCATATAATAACCACCTGAAAGTAAATGATAATGAGTTAATTTGGTGCTAACCCAATGACATCAGATGGCACGTTTGGTTATACCAATTGAATTGAATTGGAATATATAATTAGTCCAATGGAGTGCAAACAATCAAATTCCTATTTACTTGGCATTATTGAAGATCTAGGCTCCAAATTGCAACCAAGGCATTATAAAATGCTCGTCCGAAAAGTAAATTTGTAGTGTATTTTCAGGTGTCCAGACCCATATAATGGGTCCCACTTTTAGATGGAACATGAAACCAAAAAACACAGGTTGAATTGATCCTAACCTTCCATACAGCTACCATCTTCTCAATGTGTTTTCTAGCAATTCTCCATGCACAATGGGTCCTAAAAGTGGTGGCAATCTACCATAGGACTCTAGCCCAACACCACCACCACTACCACCACCAACAATACTAATAATAATAGTAGCAGCAGCAGTAGCAACAAATGGAAAAAAAAAAAAAAAGGAAAAGGAAAAAAAGAGGACAGTACCTGATTGAACATAAAACAAAATGACATGCAAAAGGATGACTCAGGTTCAAGAACCCCAAGTGCCCCTATTTGTGCCTTTACTGAAGAAGGACGACTTAGATTCTATATGGTACATTTATCAAGCAGACCACACAGTGTAGAATAATGGCTAGAGCTGTCAACGGCCCGGGACTAGTGCAGGTCTCGGCCGGGATTTTGAACTGTTTCGGGCCCGGACGTCAGGCCAGTCCTATCAAAACTTTGATATTTCAGGCCCGAGCCCAGCCCATTGACACCCCCAATAATTGCAGCTAATCTGGTGAGTTTCAAAGATCATGTAAGGTGCTTCTGCAAATGTCAGCACGATCCATTTCTTTTCGATGGCAAAAGATGCAATGGAATCGAAGGATCCCATCAAACCTATTCATAAGGTCTCATGTACCTGTTCGAAAGGAAAAAATAAATATAAGCTGGATCCAAAACTTCTAAGCAAATTCCATTTCACAAAAAAACAAAAAAAATAAAAAAAAATAAAAAAAAAAAAAATAAATAAAATCTGCTAATGTACTTTCCAGTATTTTTCCTTTCTACGTTTCCATGAAGTCAATATCATCCATTATGAAGAAAAAAAATTCATTGGCAATTACTAATCTGAAAAGGGAAAATTACAGAATTAAATTGCGATCAGTCTTAATTGAAAAGGTAGGCAACCAGACTCTTGTGACAAGCAGTTTCATGAAATTACTGCCTTGTGCAGATCTTCATTGCTGAAATATAACCGGCCACCCAACAGATCTTCCAAATGCAGTCCGTAGCACACTCCAAGGACTGCCTTGTGCTGCACAATACAAACACCCATCTTTCCCGGCAGATCTCCAACATGCATAACTGCATATAATATAATAAGACAGCCTCGAGGCTACAATCACTGCTATTATGCAGCAGAACAAATGCCCCACAACCCAAATGACCCATCGCGCCATTCTCACATGCATGAAGAAGATGCATGCACAAGGAACCTACTGTATGGATAACAGTCAAACAAATATCCACCAAACATCTAAAAATCAATGGGATATATCGTGAACGCTTGGGAACAACAAGTTCCGTAGAAAAGAATCTCATGCAGCATCGAAGGAGGTTGAGCAGAAAACATGGATACGTCCATATACGAATCTGTCCTATATCAGAAAATTCAGGCCAACAATTGTCAAGATTTCAGATTGCTTTTATTCAAGTAGAGTAACTAACAGAGTTCACCCGTGAAGTCCAACTTCCCGCTCCCAAATGAAAAATCAACTTTCCATCACCAAGTACTGGTGTGACTGCAGAATTTCCCAAATTCTGCACCATTGATATCAACTGTGCCTTATTCCATAATACAACATGACTCAATCAACTTCTTTGCAGAATTCCCAAACTGCACCATTGAGATCAACTGGGCTTTATGCCATAACACATTACATGACTCAATCAACTTCTTTGCAGAATTCCCAAACTGCACCATTGAGATCCACTATCATAATACATTATGTGACTCAATCAACTTCTTTGCATCCACATTACTGGAAAAGACTACTTAGTGACAACCCTAAAAGAAGGGAAAGCAAATTCCACAAGACTCAATCAACTTCTTTGCATCCACATTACTGGAAAAGACTACTAAGTGACAACCCTAAAAGAAGGGAAAGCAAATTCCACAAGAGATCGATTAGCCTCCTCATCTAACACATACAGCCGGCTCAAAACCATTGCTTCAGATCCAGATCATTAGCAAAGTTGGCTAGTGCACAAGCCGATAGAAGGGAAGACCTAGGCTCAAGCCTAGCTCATGTACTGATTTCGGTACCACCTCAGCAGATCATGTAATCCAGAGGAAAAAATTACCACATCACAACCATATGGAAGCAGCATAACGCAGTAGCAATAGATATACATGAGAAATGAATTTCCGCAATTCCACGGCTCTTCAAAGTGAAGACACAGCTTCCCATGGCAAAACATAATGGCTTTACGCCACATCACCCATTGCACCCTATAGTTGCTCTAGTGTTTCTCTTAGACTGATATATTACATGATAAATGCGATATTTCCCAACATTTCTCATGATATTTTCAGATCCCAAGGACATGATCATGGTATGATACCGGTACATAAAACCTTGCAAGTAATCTCAAGGTGAACGAGGCAAAGACCATAAATCAATCAGTCAATTCATCTAGGCCAAAAGTGTATATAGAACAAGAGCAATTGGTCGGATCCTTTTAACCCGTCCATTTTCTCTTATGCATTTGAGGCCAACATGAAGACTAGACTGGCATGAATTTGAGTTAGGGCACATTCACTACAGAGCCCACCGAATTAATGGCCTGGATCTCTCACACAACGCATGTGCACCAAATTAGCATGTACAGGGTGCTTGCAAGTAACATTCATCAAGAAAACGTACCTTTGGTTGTATAGTTGCACCATTCTAGCTTCCATTTTTTCTGATCTCACCACAAAACCTCCATTAGCCAACCTGAGCAGTAAGGTGGATATATTGTTGGAACTACTAGATAAGAACAAGAGGGATCCCAATATAATATGATCAGTTACAAATTTTTTCACCTCTCCTCGTATAGAATAGGATAAATTCGTGTCACCCCAACCAATGTCCTAGGAATTGGACCCCCTGCACACTTGATGCACCTAAAAGCCAATGGCGCACCAATGCCCTTACCTAGAAGCATAGATAAAAGGTGAATCAAAAACAGGATATGAGCCAAATGTTTATATGTAGTACACTGAAAATAAAGTCACAATATCCACCATGCAACTTAAAAGTGCATACAGAATCCCAACCGGTCAGCCCAGTGTGCTCGATATGTCCCATTTATGTGCATAACGAAACTGATTGTCTTGGATGACTACAAATAGAAGCATCAGCCAGCAGCATTTAAGAAAATCAATTAATTTGATAAGATGAAAGGTTTTGATCTTAGAACAAAAGGAAACAGAGACAACAAGAACCTCTAGAGGTGAAACCGGTGCAACCCAGCCACATAAGCCTGCTCCCCAAATCTTCAAAAGACAATCCCCATTAACTGTCAGCTGAAGCCAAGTTCCACCAAAAGAGAGAGAACCTTGCTATGGCTACTCACAGGACTTCAAATCTTACTCTCCCTGCAGCTTCCAATGTGTTACTTGCATGAGAGATCCAGGCATGTGTTATGGTCTTTAGGCCAAAAATCAGGCATGGTCTTCACAGGAGCTGCATGTACAACAAAGCTGGACAGTTGGTCCTTTCTGACCATTCATCCTTTTACCCAAACTGATGATTGGACAAGCCTCATTTTTTGGGCCATGGTACATGGAGTGCTTCATAAGATGAAAATCCCATATCTCACACACGTACCACATTGACAAGTGAAGGGGGAGTAGGATTCAAAGTCCTACTCTCTTGAATAGACCTTCCATTCTCAGTTATATTTCAAATACTAAAAACAATGAGTACCCGAAGTTTCTGGCCCACAAACAATTTTCCAGCAACAAGATGCTTAGTAAGTGGCACATCCAAAAGGGCATCCAATGAATACCTACACAACAAAATTGCATTAGAGCCTTCAGAATTGCACATTTGTTGCATTGAACATAATAATCTGCATGTTACTCACCAACCATCAGTTAGTTCTATTTTCGCAACATGATTATTTTCAGCTCCACCTCCACTCGAGCCAGTAATCTCCTTCAGATCTTCATATGGTGCCAAAGGACATTCCGCTATCTCAATGTCGGAATCAGGGTAGGAGCGAATAGCTGAAATGCATAGAACTACCATTGAAGCAGGTGATGCATCGCCCTCCAAAATTCTCTTAACTGCAGACCTATGACCATGATTTACTTCTCTCTCGTACCTTTTATCCAAGAACATCACTGGCTGTTGGTGGATGTTTCAGAACCTAATACATCAAAATACGAACTGGGAACACTTAACCAACCTATATTTTAATTCCTCAAGTGCATTGGGCACTGTCAAGAATTTGCCACTAGCATGAGCTAGATAGCCTCTCTCAAAGCATGCAAGTTTCCAAACAATCCATTTGTAATGGTTTGCAACCCACCTAAAAAGCAAGAAATCCATGTTAATGGGAGATAACTAAATGAGACAATTCAAAGAAGATCAAGAAATTTATAAGTTGCAATGCTTGGATCCGCATAGCACAAACCTATTTATTTTATATTATCAAATAAGTAAATTGGAAAATGCCAAGCCGAATCCCATGGAAAGCTACTGCCCCATCTTAAGAAAAGATGAGTGACCAAATGCCAACGACAGTTTAAAAAAAATGACGACATTTCAAGACCACACGACAGATAAATTTGAAGTACTACTCAGCGGAAGCTGGCTACAAAGTGACACCTAAGACATCAAAGGACTATTGGAAGAGGTGCATAGACTATAAAGATAAAAATGAAAAACAGAATGAACAATACAGTCTTCCTACAAGACCATAGCAGGAACTTTTCAAGGGCAAGGACTCGATAAAATGAAGTCCAGACACGATAATAGGTTAATAAAATGCATGACAGGAATGCCTTGAACAAAAAGAAGGATTAAGTAGTACTGCAATGAATATCTACTAAATTAAAATCTGTATAGGCCACCTAGATGGACAAAAAAAAAACCATGTATAAATAAACCAAAGCTGTTGTTGCCCAATGAACTACCGTCAGGACCAAGGCCATGACCATAAACTTGATTAACCAAGTTGCACCATACATCACCATGTGTAGCAAGTAGTAAAATATAAGGTATGGCCATGCCCTAGGGCAGACCAAACCCATACCAGATTAACAAACAAGTTCCTTCCTAATAATAAATAAAATTTGAACCCCATACTTATCTAAGGATAGTATGATTGGTGATAAGGCTGCTGCAGACTACTAGGCTGCAGACTTCCATGTTGCATGCCACCAGGTGCAGTGTAACCACCATAACCAACAGGCTTATCATAAAAGCCTGATGATAGCTCTGTGGAGTAGAGATGAGACCTCAGTGGGCTCCTGCCCCCACCATAACCTAGATGTGATCCTAGATAGCTGGGACCCTGATGGTCATAAAGTGCAGAAGCTCCTACACCAGGCCCTGCCAAGCCATAAGACTTCTCACCCTTAAACTATTCCAATTGATTTATTCATATCATACAATTTCAAATAACTTGTGTATGGTTTTTATTTTCAGATGGGTTTATGATTATGGTGGCAAAATGGGCCTGGACCGGACCATCAGATGGCATTTCAGGTCCAGTCCTTTCCATGATGGACGGTCTGGGATGTTAGGATCTGATTTCATTATGTGATCAACACAGTTCTATATCCAAATCTCAAGTGGATCATGCCACGGGAAACGGTGGGAATAATGATTTCCACCGTTGAAACCTTCCCAGGCCCTACAGTGATGTTTATTTATCCGGTCCTTTTCATTATGCTGATATTTGTGTTTTCTCTTCATCCAGGCCTGTGTAACGTCATGAACAGATTGGATGACAAATAAAAATCCCTGTGGGGCCCTCGGAAGGTTTCAAGGGTGGATGTCATTATCCCCACCGTTTCCTGTGGTGTGGTCTATCGAGCTTTTGATATGCTACAACTTTGGTCTTATGCCCTAAAATGAGATGGAAAAAACAGATGGACGGCGTGGATAAGACACATACATTACGGTGGGCCCCACAAGATTAGATCGTGATAATGCTTCTCCATGTAGTACGTTTAGATCGTGATAATGCTTCTCCATAAGATTCTCGATTTTGAAATATATTGGTGGATGTCTTGCCCAAACACAACTCTGTCGAATTGCAATCAGCAACGAGTGAATTTTTTTTTGGAAAAACCCTGATTAGGGATCAACCATGACCAATTAGGGATTGCAAAACCCTGATTAGGGATCAACCATGACCAATTAGGGATTGCAAAACCCTGATTAGGGTTTCAACAATCAATGTTGGAGAGAGAGAGAGAGAGAGAGAGAGAGAGAGAGAGAGAGAGAGAGAGATTTCATACCAGCAGGTAACGGCCGTTGAGCTTGGAAGCTGAAAAAAACCACGGGAGCGGGGATGGGAGGCGTGGAAGCTTGGAAGCTGCGGGATGGGAGTAGTGGGTTTTTGGGGAGAGAGAGAGAGAGAGAGAGAGAGAGAGAGAGAGAGAGGGAGGAATGGCGGGAGACGGTAGAGGGAAGAGGAATTTGGGGATTTTTTACAGGGGAATCGGATTGCATACGGAGTAACTCCGCACGCTCTTATCGTGCGGAGTAAACTCAGTTGGGCCCACCTAGAATGGATGTGCTTTATCTATTCCGTCCATATGTTTTTCCAGCTCATTTTAGTGGTTGAGCCCGAAATTTAAGCATATCCAAATCTCAAGTGGACCATGCCACGGGAAACAGTGGGAATAATGATTTCCACCGTTGAAACCTTCCCAGCCCTACAGTGATGTTTATTTGTCACCCAACCCGTTCATAAGATCACATGGATATGGATGAAGGGAAAACACAAATATCAGCTTGATCCAAAACTTCTGTGTCCTCCAAGAATTTTTCAATGGTAGACATTCAGTTCACACATTTCTTGTGGTGTGGTCCACTTTAGATTTTGATATGCTTCATTTTTTTTGCACCATACCTATAATTTTCAGTTAAGATGGATGGACGGAGTGGATAAAATAACATAAATCACTGTGGGCCCCACAAAGTTTACTCCGCACGTGCGGAGTTACCCAGTACGCAATCTGCTTCCTGGGCGGCGGGGGCGTGAATTAGGTGTTACCCGGGAACTTAGTGGGTGTTACCCCCACCGTATGGCCCACATAGATGATATTTTGTATATCCATGCCGTACATCTGTTTCTACAGCCCATTTTAGGATGACTTTCCAAAAATTATGTAGATCCAAATTTCAAGTGGACCATAACACTAGAATATAGTGTGATTGAGTGACCCACCATTAAAAATTCCAAAGAGCCCATCGTAAGGTTTTTGTAATGTTTATTTGCAATCCAAGCTCTTGATCATGTCAATAAAGTCTTGATGAAGGGAAAATATAAAGATCAGATTGATCCAAAACTTTTGTGGCCCACAAAACATTTTTAATGGTTATACATCACTGCTTCTAGTGATATGGTTCACCTAAGATTTGAATCTTCTTAGGATTTTAGATCACATCCTAAAATGATATGAAAAAAGAGATAGACGGTGTTGATATATAAAAACTACAGCAAGATGGGCCCCACACGGTTAGGGTAACACCCACTAACCTGTTCCTGGGGTAACACCTAATTCGCACCCCTTGGCTATGGGGCCCTCCATGATGTATGTGTTTTATCCACGCTGTCTAGTCATTTCTGAATATTGTTTTAGTGCTTGATCCAATAAATGAGTCAAATCTAAATCTCAGGTGGACCACACCACAGGAAAATAGTATTGATTAAATGTCCACCATTAAAAACCTCGTAGGGTCCACTATATTAATTATTTGACATCCAACCTCTTGATTAGGTCATACAGACCTTGATGTAGGTAAAAAACAAATATCAGCTTGTTCCAAAACTTCTGTGGCCCCCAATAAGTTTTTAATAGTGGGTGTTCAATTAACACTGTTTCTTGTGATGTGGTCCACTTGAGATTTGGATCTACCTCAAATTTGGGCTCATACCATAAAATGATCTACGAAAATGTATGGATAGAGTGGATGAAACACATTCATCATGGTGGGGCCCACAGAGCACCGATCACTAGGCATTGACTAGTGGCAGGGTCACTAGCCAATCCGCATCCGTTATCCCAACCGTATGAGCCCAAGTTTATGTATTTTATGTATATCTAATCCATCCATCTGTTCTTTTATATCATTTTAGGATGCAATAGTAAGTATTAGAAAAGATCAAATTCTCAATGGCTAGATTAGAGTTTGGGGTCCAATGACTATACATTTATTAGGTTTTCATGAGGTCAACAAGTTGCAGCGCAATTTGGACCTAAAAATTTGGCCTAATTTGGAAATCTAATCCATTCACTTTATCATATTCATCAATAACTTTGATTTGACTGGTCACTTGCCCTGATCAAGTTTAAGATGAGAAAGATACTAAATAGATAAAATTGATCAATGATGGGCCATATCTTGTAACCTAACCATTAGATTTGAGTGAAATTTAATCTAAACATCTAAAGTCATTTACTTTTCAATTTGGACCAATCAGATTGTCCAAAATTTGTCTAGCTCTAGACAAACTGATTGTGCACATTTAAAGAGTCGTTTATACGGATATGATTCGGGCTTAATTTTGTTTTCAATAATAATTACCACGTTCTAAACATATCTGACCATTCAGATCAACTTTAGGATGACTTGATCATAGAATTTGATCAATCTCATCATTATAAATTTTCCTTGCAATTAATTAACATCATTATATTAGGGCCTTCATTTTTTGCACCAATGAACATGTATGTATGCATAAACCAATCTGATAACCAGTTAACTGAATGAGTGTAATTTTTCATTTTCAACTATCTAATAAATGTCCACCAATAAATTTGGCCCACTCATTTCAAATTTCTCGCTTTTATTTAAACCACAATTTTTTTCCAACATTTTCTTTCAAAACCGGTAAAATCTCTCTCTTTTTTTTTATCAAATATTTCAACTTTTATTTCTTTTGAAAATATCATTTTTTAATCAAACTTCTTAATTTTTTCGAAATACAAAATCTTAATTTCTTTATAAAAATTTCAATTTTTTTACGAACTTATCAATTTTATTCGAACTTCTCAACTTTTTTCAAATGGTCATTTTTTTTTAAATCTCAATTTTTTGAATCTTATTATTTTCCTAAATCTTATCAATTTTAATTTATTTTCAAACCTCTCAACTTTTTTTGTTTGAAAATCACAAATTTCTTTTTTAACTTCACAATTTTCTTTTTCAAAATATTTAATTTTGTGAAAATTTGAAAAGAAATTTCAAACATATTAATTTCATTCAAACTTCTCAATTTTGTTTTTAAAATCTCTTAACATTTTCTTTCAAATTACTAAATCTGTTATTTTAAATATTAAATTTTTTAATTTTTAAAAAATATCAGTTTTTTTCAATATCTCATTTTTCTTAAATTTTATTTTCCGACGGACCTTATTTGGGGGGAATCTTTTCGGGCTGGGATTAGCGACGGGCCAAATTCGTCGTTAAATAGCGACGGGCTAAGTTCATCGGAAATTAAAATTTTGCGACGGACTATGTCCGTCGGTAAATCCCGCGACGAAATCCCGCCTTAATTTCGCAAAAGCGACGGAATATTTTCAAATACGACGGACCAGATTCGTCGTTAAACCAAGCAATTTTTGCGACGGTCAATGTCCGTCTCAAAATTCGTCGCAAAAATGCGATTTTGGCGTAGTGCAGCCTCATGAAGATGGCGTGGCTCTAACTGTGGGGCCTACCTAATTGTATCTATTATATGCACTTCATCCATTCATTTTACTAGATCAATTTAGGGCATGAGCTAAATAACGAAACAGATCCAAATCTCAGGTGGACAATACTGTAGGAAATAGTGGTGCCTGATCGTGGGCAAGAAAGGTTTAAATCAACTTGATATTTATTTTCCCTCTTTGTCTATGTTTATGTGACCGTATCAACAGGTTGAATGGCAAATGAACATTATCAAAACATTACAATGGCCCTAGGAAGTTTTTAATGGTGGGGCGTTCAATCACCACTATTTTCTATATATAGTATGGTCCACCTGTATAATAACCCTTAGTTTTGCACACTCACACACACATGTTTAAGTTCTTATATTTATAACTCTATATTTTAACCTAAGTAATTGATTAGCTCTCTTCGTAAGGGATGGACATGCGTTCTCTCTAAGGACTTTCCAAAGCAGAAAGAAAAGGAGAGGGGGATCAAGAGGAAGAATGGTTCGAAAAGGTCAGTATTTTATTCATTATTATTTATTTATTCTACTAAAATAGAATTTATGCATGGGGCCATATGGTGGATGGTCCAGATTTACAATGAGTCTTAACTTATGCAGACATGCATCAACAAGTGTACGTATACATGGTGAACTTTGGAGCGCCTTAAGCATGTAAAACAAATTTTACAAGCTTGCTTTTACTTTAAAAATATGTTGGGCCCACTGGTACGTGTGGGGCCTGATCCGCACGGTCCATTGTTTTTTCAAGGTCGATATAGGATAGACTTCCAAATATCAGCCAGATCGAATGTTCGGGTGGTCCGTATCACATCAAAATGTGCATCTTGATTTTCTACTATTGAAAATCAATTGAGGGCCATCGAGGCTTCCAATCAAGCTATATTTATTATCACCCCTCGATTACAAAAGGGTACATCAATGATCAGGTCAGATTTCATCTAAACTCTTTGGTACGCCCCACGTGAAATTATGTAGTTTTCAACTACATATGTAATTTTACTTTTTTTTTTCCTAGCTCAGTCATGGATGTGGCTCATGTTTGGACACATGCCCTAAAACGGTAGTGCTAAACTGGTGAAAAGAATAGATCTAGCACACACGTCATGTGTTTGCTGCCCAAAAAAGTTAAAAAAGACTCGTGAGCATCTAAAAACATATTTATGGCCGGTTTGGCACCATTGATTTGAGGAGAAGTGAGGAGAAGTGGATTCCATGACATGAATTCTCATCAATTCCAGTTCTTACCAATTTCAGATTGTCTGTTTGGCGGTCAAGATTTGGAGAGAAATCAAACATGAAGGAATGGACGGTGTAAATTTTAATCCCTCTGTATGCCCACCGTATTAGCCTCGATTTTTAAATCCATGCCATTCATCCATTTTTACAGATCATTTTATGCCAAGATCCAAAAAATAAAGCAAATCCACATCTCAAGTGGACCATAAAACAAGAAAAAATGGAGAGTGAAACCTTTATGATGCACAAAAGTTTTGGATTAAACTGAAATTTGTATGGTCCCTTCATCCAGGTCTTTGTGACCTTATCAACAAGTTGGATGGAAAATATACATCATGTTGGGTCCCATAGTTAGGAACACATTACAGTGGGTCCCACGTTGGAAGGATTTGTCTTCAAATCTCACCTTGTTTGGGGGATTTGAAAAAGGGCTAAAAGTGCCTTTTTGAGTTCTCCTGGATTCCTCTCAAATCCACTTCTCATCAAATCCATGGTGCCAAACAGAATAAAGCAACCAGTTTCTCCTCCTTTCTCCTCCTTTCTCCTCAAATCCATGGTGCCAAACGGGCCATTAATGAAGTTTTAGATCCGAAAGTGATCCAGATCCGTGTGGGTCATCTGTGTGGAGACCATCTTGATGCAAGTGAAAGATCCATGCCATTCATTCATCTCTATGACCCTTAAACAACTTAGGGTTAAAAAATCATCATGAACCAAAATCTTAGGTGGACCACAGTTTACAGAATAATGGAAAATGAGCGTCCACTATCAAGCATTGTATGATCCACAAAAGTCTTGTATCAAAGAGATATTTAGGCCTAGCTAATGGATAAACCTTGGGTGTCCATTTGATGGCAACTCAGATCCTCGCCGTAGGTCCCACGACTTTAAAAAAAAATTATAATTGGGTTGGTTTCAACGTGAAACCAATGCCGACTTTAACACTAGAAATTAACCATCAAGCTTTATTGTGTAGTTAAGGTCGTGGATCTAGAGCTAAATACCAAGCCAAACTGAGTCAAGCTTGGCACAACTCAGCCCGGTTTGGCTAACAACTTACATCAACTCGACTTTGGCTTGACTTGGTTCGGCCATTAGGGAGGGAGAGAGAGAGAGAGAGAGGGCTCGGGTCGCTCGGCTAGGGAGAAAAGAAAAGAAAAAATGGAGCGAGCATGCCTTTTTATCATTATGCGCTTGATCTCATGGGAAGTTCCGATGAGGTCGAGCTGTGTGGGCCCCACTGTGATGTGTGATGGACATCCACACCATGCATTTGATGGGTCCCCTATTGATTATGGGATATCTCAAAAATAAGTTGTATCTGGAACTTAAGTGGGTCATACCAGCTAAAACAGTGTAAAATTTTTCCTACAACATCTGAAAGCACTTGTTGGGGCCCACCTGAGTTTTGGATACGGTTGAAACTTGGTGTGACCTCTTGTTTAAGTGGGACACGCACAATGGATGGGCTAGATTTCTCAACCACATCTTGGTCGATCCTGTAAATGATTATAAAGGTTTCAATGGGTGGATATCTACTCTTAACTGTTGTTTATGGTATGGACCACCCAAGTCATGGATTGTCCTGAGTTTTAGGCCCATGGCCCACTACATCAGACTGATGGTGTGGATGCCCATCACACATCATAGTAGGGCCCACACAGCTCGATCTCATGGGAACTTCCCATAAGGTCGCATGCATAATACCTTTTCCCTATATATATATATATATATATATATATATATATATATATATATATATATATATATATATAAGCACAGCCAACTTTAAGCCGAGCTTGGGCTAGCTCAAGCTTGGCTCGATGATTTTTTTCTTTTTGAGCTCAAGAAAACGGCCACGCTTGCCCGATCCCAGCTTTCAAATCGAGCTTAACCGAGTTGAGTCGAGCAAGCTAACCAAGCTAGCTCGGTTTGTGTCCAACTCTACATAAATCCCACCATATTCTATAAGTAAAACTCTCCCCGTCTATTTAGATGTGAAATCTTATAGCAGATTTGATATATGTGTAAACCCCACCAAAGTAAAATAGTTGGGACTGCATGTTGGGTTCTTTTAATCATTGAGGACCCCCACATATCTCATTTGGGGCTAAGATTTTTTCCTAACAGTTACCATGAGGATAACAATTATACGGACGATCAAAATATCAAGCCGATACCTAGAATGGATCTGGTCAAAATATCACACAGATGCCTAGAATGGACCTAATACAAAAAAATAAATGAGAAAGAAAAACCTTGTATTAGTATTATGGACCCCACATTGATATATGTGTCCAATCCACACCATTCACCTGAATGGTCACCTCCTGTTAAGGCCCAAACTCAAAGATGAAATCAATCGAAGTCACCTCCTGTTAAGGCCCAAACTCAAAGATTAAGTGGGTCACGCTTGCTAATTTAATTCGTACAGTTAAAATCCATGCACTAAAAGACAAAAAAAGGAAAAAAGTTGAAAAAAACCTTATATCCTACTTCTTTTCAAAATGATTTTTATACTATAAATACTTTTTAGCCATATTTTTAATTTTATTTACACTCATGCCATCACCACTTTAAGCCATGTATTTCCTTATAATTACTCTAATGTCATCTCTACTTTAACTATGATTTTCAACATATATACACTTACATATGACCCTTGTTAAATTTAATTAAATCATTGTTAACGTCATAAATTCAATTTTACTTTAAATATTAGTGTTTGAAATACTCAGCCTATGCTTAAACAAAATGCAAGTTTAATCACTTTATGTATCCAATATGACTTTCACATACATGCCGACTATCTACATGGTGTAGATAATCGCACCTTGTAATCATAGAAATATCAGTCACTTGAATTCATTAAGACAGGTGAGGGATCCCATCTTGAATCATTCTAATTGTTTTGTTGAATAATTATATGCTAATTTCTATAATCATGCATGTACATGGATATCATGCCTTATTCTTGACTCATATGGTTTGAAATTGTATTTAATCAAATGATTCCATTATCTTGTATTTGAGAACATGCATGTGCATTTTACATAACATGAACCGACTGATGTGTAATATACTAACAAAAAGTGAAAACTAATCATAATGTATATGAGATGCATGCATGTTTATCCTACCTATATAGTATATGGTTTATCTTGCCTAATACCACTTCCAGATGTGGGTCTTACCCATGCCTGGTTACATGGTAGATGCTAGCCGCCCCGTGGTAGATGTGGGTTGATGCTTTTCTATCCTAATCGGATAATTCATCCCCTACCCATGTTGCACACATGCATTCATACATTTAATCAAAATATTGCGGTTCTTGTTCACTGTCTATCTATGATTTAATATGGTAGAACGTTAATAGTAACTTCTCATTGGGTCTTACCAACTCCCCACTTGTAGAAAACAAACAGATGTGACCAAGGATGTTCTAGTGGCAGAGGATCGAGAAGGGGCATTCGGATCTGAGGTTGATCTCCGTAATAGGTGGCCTTGGCTGAGGCGGAAGAATTGGACGAGCAGGCTACATTGGATTATTTCTTCATTTTCTAGTATTTTAAAATGTAATAATTAAGTCTCTTTGTGGACAGGAATTGCTATGGTTAGACTTATTAGAACTCTTAATTGATTTGTACTTAGATTTTTATCCATTAAATTCAACACTGGATTCCATCTATTCTATACTGTGTGTGAGTCACACCGTGGAACTTGGATACTCGAATTTTAGGCCGTAACAATCTGAGATTTGGATCTGCTTACTTTTAGGCTCATGCCATAAACGGAAAATACATGCATCAAGGTTGGTCCCATGATAAGGGTCACACAGTCAGAAGCTAGGTGGGGCTCACTGTTACATTTGTGAGAAATTCACTTTATACATCTGTCTTGCCGGATCATGCCATGACTAAAAAATGAGGCAAATTCAAAACTAAAGAGAACCACACGATGGAAAACAGTGAGATTGAACGTCCACCATTAAGACATTTGTAGGACTATAGAAATTTTGGTTCAAGCTAATATTTTTGTCTTCTCAGTTCACCCAGTAAGAATGACTTTATGAACGGTTTGGATGTCATACCACGTTGAACCCTAGGGAGGTTTCAACGGTAGACATTTCCCTGCCCACTCTCTACTGTCGTGCAGTCCACTTGAGTTTTGGGAACCGTTATCAAATGTACGCACAGTATCATACATGGGGCCTACCATTGGTGATCAGAACCATTCATCCGGTGAGTCTATTCATAGATGGCCCAAGTTAGGAACTGTTACCAATTGTACGCACACAGCTATATGTTCAAGGGACCACATGTAGAATGTGAGTTGTTGGTATATCAATTTAATTATAACCACTTGATTGAAGCCCATGGTGGGATCCACTGGTGTAATTTTATGCATCATGAGCCATCCATTGCGGGTCCCATTTGACGAATGGCTCATGATTGTAGGTGCCATGCATGTCCTGTGGAGGTCCGAGGATTGATGATCCTTCATTAATACTCATCTCTTTCAGAGAGCGGATTGCCTGTGACCCCGGGCACAGAGATATCTCTGTGCACGTGGCTGTGTGGGGTCCACAGAGATATCCACTCCGTCCATCTGTTTTTAAAGATCACAATAGTACAGGAATGAAAAGATCAGGCAGATCCAAAATCATATGGGCCATACCACAAAAAACAGAAGGGATTGAACGGCTGACGGTCACAAAAGTTTTGTATCCGGATGATATTTGTTCCTAGAGTTTATCTGATTGGTGATAATTCTATGAACGGTTTGGATGGAATATAAACATCATGGTAAGCTTCAGGAAGGTTTCAATGGTGGACGTTGATGTTCCCACTGTTTTGTTAGTATGGCCCACCTGATTTTTGGATCTGCTTGATTTTTACAATACTGTCCTATTGTGATCTTTAAAAACAGATGGACGAATTAGACTTTTCAAGAACATCTCTGTGGACCCCACACAGCCACGTGCACAGAGATATCTCTGTGCCCGGGGTCACAGGCAATCCGCTCTCTCTCTTTTTCACCGCTAAAGCAAGTATACATCATTTTCTTGATGCCAATGTTTCACAGACGGTTAAGAATAAGTCTACGGTTCAAATCTAACGTAAATAGGGCCACAGAGTGAACGGGTATAGGACCTTCCAATCAGAGATTTTTTTTTTTTTTTTTGTTTTTTTGGGAGCTGTCCACTGTCTGGACGATCAGATTGACGGTCTGGATCATGCGTCTGTTGCTACGTACGCATGACCCTATAATACCTATGAAATGGAAAAATACGGATTGGGTGGTGACCCCAACACCTCCTGACCGGAATCTGTGGGGCCTACCGTGATGAATGTTTTATCCATGCCGACCATCCGTTTTACAAGCTCATTTTAGGGCGTAAGCCCAAAATTGAAACATATTCAAAGTTCGACTGGACCACACCACAGGAGAAAGTGTGGATAACGACATACACTGTTGAAACCATCTTAGGGCCCACCGTGATGTATGTTTGCTATCAACTTGTTGATTAGGTCACAAAGACCTGGATGAAGGGAAAAAAAAATATAAGCTTGATTCAAAACTTCTGTGACCACCAAGAAGTTTTTAAATGTAGACATTTGATCTCCACCGTTTTCTGTGGTGTGGTTCCATTGAGCATTGTATATGCTTCAATTTAGGCAAATGCTCCTAAAATGAGGTGAAAAAAATGGATGGATGGAATGGATGCAACACATACATCACAGTGGGTTAAGAGAAGATGGTGGTGTTGGGTCACCCCAATCCGCTTCCGAAATAGAAGAGATGCACCGAACGCGGATTGCCGAGACACGCGTTACCAGGGATCCGATTCTTTGGGACCCACCGTGATGTATGTGTTTTATCCACACCGTCCATCCATTTTGCCAGATTGATTCAGGGCATGATCACAAAAGTGAGGCAGATCTAAATCTCAAGTGGACAACACCACAGGAAACAGTGGAGATTGAACCTCTACCGTTGAAAACTTCTTGGGGCCACAGAAGTTTTGGATCAAGCTGATATTTGTGTTTTCCCTTCATCGAGGTCTAGAATGATCTTATGAACAGGTTGGATGGAAAATAAACATCATTATCGGCCTTAGGAAGGCTTCAACGGTGAGTGTCATTCTCTCCACAGCTTCCTGTGGTGTGGTCCACTTGAGATTTCGATCTACCTCTTGGGCTCATACGCTAAAATCAACTGGAAAAACGGGTGGACAGTGTGGATAAAATACAAACATCAAGGTGGGCCCCACAGAGTCAGGTAACATCTGACATCTCCTTTACAAGCTGGACACATCTCATAAAAAATGTAACCCTCCTCGGCTTTAGCCTTGCTGCCAAAAAAGATGCGAAACATCCAAACCCTTGGTGGGCCCTTACTTTTTAGATGAGTTATTGTTTCCATGTGGGTGGGTCCCACTACAAGGCACCACTCACATGGCCTCACTTTGTTTCTATCGTTGACAGTGATCACACTACTCTTCTGTAATTACACCTTGACAGCTTAGGTGCGTGTGGATCTCTTGAGAATAACTAATGGCAAGTTCTCCACTCAGCTGAGTTGGGGATGACTCGGCCGGGTCGGGTCGTCTCACCCTCCTTTCTCAATACTGATCGAAGTGCCAAAATGGATCCGATTCGACCAAGTCTGAGTCAACTCGTACGAGTCATCAATCCGTGCGCTCATTTCAGGTCTCACAGGGGGAAAGTGGCAACGTGGTAGGTGGTCTGGCCGGACCCAGTACAGACAGGGCTTGGGTCCATAAACTTGGCCCAATGGTGGGACCAAGCTTGAAATTTAGGCCACAATGAATGGTTCAGTCCAATCATCAGTTGGGTCCCATTATACAAATAGAATTAGACTATTTGAAGCCTTGGATCATTGAAATCTTTTCCTTACAGGCCAGCCCAGACCTAGACGGTCCGGCCCATTTCCCACCGTGAATTTCCATATAGACACCAATCGCGGTACTGAAAGACCCTTGTCTTCCCCAATTGTGGTTTGAGATCCAAACGCGCCCTAAATCAAGCGGCAGTAAATATGAATGCGACTTGTGATTTTCTCGGAGCCGTGATTGGTTTCGTGTCGGTGATGCAGTTTGCAGTTATAATTATTGTGGTAAGTGGAGCACCGAAATTCCAGGGGTACATTCTGTTGTGCTTTTGTAACCATTTACTCACGCTGATTGAAGGATCCTATCCGTCCAAGTTGTGACAATCAGATGTACGGTCGATGAGAAGGTAACCAGCAATCGAAGCTCCATGAGAAGAAGCAGATAGTTAGGATCATCCGCCCAAGTGCACTTTTAAGAATACACTCCATCCACAAAGAGTCCCACGATCTGGACGGTCAGGATTGATGTACATCCATGAGACGTCCACAGGCAATGAGTTACCACCACTTAGTAAATGTTGGCAAACAACCAACAAAATCTAGCCATAATTAATATGCCATCCAAACCGTTCATAATGTCATTCCTACTCGGATGAACTGAAAACCCAAAAATATTAGATTCTAAACTTCTGCGACCCACGAATGCTTCGACGGCGGAAATTCAATCGTTACAGTTTCCTGTTTTGTGGCGCATTTGAGTTTTGGATCTACCTCATTTTTGGCCTCATGTCCTAACATGATCTAAAAAAATGGATGGACGGGGTGGATTTTACACAGACATCACGGTGGGCCCCACCTAGCTTCCGAGTGCAGGCACTTCCTTTGACAGGTAGTCTGTCACAGGCAATCCGCGTCCATAACTTCACATGTTTTGCTATAAAAGAGGAAACAAACCTTCCTCACCCTTCATCACCACAAATTCTCAATACCCAAAATACCCCTCCCTTCTGTGTAAGTGAGAAAACATGGAAGGTGGTGTTGGGGCCGCCCTTCTCATTCTCATCTTCCTCATCTCCGACATGAAAACATGCTCAGCGGCGGCGACGAGGGTCGACCCCCACGTCAAAGCCAGCACCGAGTTCATTCGAAGTTCATGCACTGTGACCAGCTATCCACGAGTGTGTTTCCAATCTCTCTCTGCCCATGCAAGTGATATTCACACCAGCCCTAGACAACTGGCCCATGTCGCATTATCCGTGAGTCTATCAGCCACTCGATCGACTTTGGCCATGTTGTCGAAGCTATCTGCCGGACATCACTTGAAGCCCAGAGAGGCAGGCGCGATGAGCGACTGCATCAAGACGATAGATGACTCGGTCGATGAGCTCCAACAATCTTTAGAGGAGATGGGTCACCTGAGTGGCCCTCAATTCAACAGTAGTATGGACAACATCAAGACATGGGTGAGCGCGGCTGTGACGGATGAGGATACTTGCATGGATGGCTTCGCCGGCAATGCCACGAACGGCGACGTCAAGAATAAGGTGAGGGGCCGTGTCGTGAATATTGCGCAGCTGACGAGCAATGCTTTGGCGCTTATCAGCCACCTCTCATAGACTCGAGAGAAGTCACTGTAGTAGGAGTTTCAGTGTAGGTGATATGTTTATCCCTACTCTGCATTTCCTAAGGTTTTATTGTCTACTATCCTAAGATTTGTAATGTTGTAGCATCATGGATGTGTGTTGATTCATGGCATTTCATGTGTTTGGTTCAACCTTATGTGTGTAACTTTGGTAGGAATGAATAACATGTACATATAATCACTGTTCTTCAGGAGCCCAAACAGGCTCCTATGAAGTGGTGAAGGACATCAGAGAAATTAATATTCAGTACACCCAACAAACTTCACATATCGGGACCCACCTTGTGGTGATCTGAAGGGTGCCAATGGGTCCATGATGGATGAAATATACCCCCAAAATCTCCCCCCATCCTGATCCTAACAATTTGATTTATCTTCCCCACGGTTTTAATTGTCCATTTTCATTAGTTGGTTAGGATCATCATGTAGCTGAGATATTAGGGCATGGCCCATACCATGATTGGCCCATCACAGAAACGGCTAAGATTAGAGAAATGGGTGCCGCGTGTACAATTGTTGGATCAAATAATCAATCATGAGCTAGATTGCTGGAGCATCGAGTCATAATTGAACCGATATTTTCTTTTTAATGAGACATGTCCCCAAATTATCATTCCTGAAGTTGACAGATTTTGTGTCAATCTACAAACAAACATGTCTATGTTTGGATTAACTAGTGACTTGAAACTGTTAACTTATTTTGGATTGTTCTTGTTAAAGTAGATTTTCTAGCTTTTTGTCTTCTTTTTTTTCTTTTCTTTTTTTTTGCACTATATATGAGCCCCACATGCACATGTGTGGTTGGCACATGTCTCCTCTTTTGCAAGACAGGCTACCAAAGCCCTTTCTCCAAGCAATTTCTTTTGATTCTCCGTTCCAGTAATTGGAAACTGAATTGAGAGAAAAACAGGGGGAGAGAAACCAAGACCATTGCAGCCCCTCTCAAGCTTCATTGTTGTGTATGTGGGAACTCATATCAGGTGGATTTTTCTTTTCTTATTTGTATGAACTTGATGTACATATATGTTTTGACTGAGAAATAATATTTTCCTTTTTACATATTCATATTAGATTGTTCTTCTTCTTTCTTCATTGATTGTGGGTCTTGTGCTAGTGTGATTTTTGTCACACTATTAGAGAAGCCGATTGTTCCAATATTGTGATTTCCACCGTTCTCCACAGTTATGTATATACTTGTCGACATGGGCCGATGCAGCTCACTTAATAGGCAACCAATGGTGAATGAGTTACATATGATGTTTTCTTTGAATCCTCCTTTTCACTTTTTCTTTGAATTTTAAGTTCAAACTTAAAATTCAATAGAAAATACAATTCAAAAGAAGAAGAGATCAAATGAGACAGAAGCACATGTGCCTCATCCAAACTTTCGCTATCCACCCCTGATAAAAAAGTGAGGGCATCTCGCTCAATGTAGCTTAAATATCTTAAAAGCATGAGTTCATAGAGAGACAAAAGAGTAAGGAAAGTTTACATCAAAGTTTATCTTTTTGGCACGCATTTAAACAATCTAAGCCGTTAATTGTAATCTAAGGCAATTTCAACCCTAAAATTATAGGGGTGATAAGATCCTCTCTACTCTTATAGTGGTTAAACGAACCTCTTGCCGTTTTGTCCATTTTTAGCTTTGTGTGAATGTCCCAAAATCATATAAACCATTAGATTCTACTGGGCTCACCCATCTGAGCTGTCTTTCACCTTTTTCATCTATAATTAATGGTGTTTAGCGTTGTACCACAAAAAAAAAAAAAAAGATAACTAGTGACTCAAATATTCCTCTCTACTTAAGAGAGAAGGGACTCTGAGACTTCTCATCACATGAATAGTGGTGGGCATTTAGTCCAGTCAGATCAAGTTAGGGCTAACTCGATGTGACCAAGTTTTGAATTAGACCTAACCCAAACTCGACCCGACTCGATACTGCGTCCAGCATGACTGACTCGATCCGAGTCCGGATTTGGCCTAGACTAACCTGGACCAAGTCCGATCCGATCATAGGGACCGAGTCAGGTCGAGTTGATATTTTTTTATGGAAAATGCATGGAGATTGAGTTTGCGCGTAAAGTGTTCAATGAAATGGCCGAGAGGAATGTGGTTTCTTTGACTGCAATGATTTTTGGATATGTTTGTTCTGGTGATGTTGGGGTTTCATAGAAGCTTTTTGATGAGATGCCGAAGAGGAAGGTTGCATTGTGGAATGCTATGATTGCTGGGTATGCGAAGCATGGGGATTTGAAGACTGCCCGACAACTGTTTGATGAAATACTGAAGAGAAATGTTGCATTGTAGAATGCTATGGTTGATGGGTATGTGAAGCATGGGGATTCGATGATTGCCTGGTAGTTGTTTGATGAAACGTCGAGTTGAGTCGGGTTCGGATCGAGTCGAGTCCGTTCGAGTCAGGTTTTTAATTCGAGTTGAGTTGAACCACTGGCTGACCCAGACTCGACTTGGATTGGGTGAATTGAAGTCAGTTCAGATCTACTCAACCATTCGGTTCAGGTTGAGTCGAGTCTAAACCGAGTCGAATGAGTTGAGTTGGCCGAGTTGACTCGTCCGATGCCCCGCTTTAGACATGAGCATTGGGCACTCCAGCACCCTACTATACAACCACATCCGTGTAGAGCCCATGGACGCTCATCACATCAATTCAACCGGTCCAAATTCATCATTTACGATATGGATGCCATATATATCTCAAGGGTCAAATGCTAATAAAAACTTGAAAGGCCAACACTCAATTCAATAAAAAAAATAAATGACAAAGTTTTGAGGATGTTTCCTCTATCAACGATGATGAACTAGGTGCAGACTGCAATTAAGTTAATGCAAATTGCAATTCAGACCCAGGCCTTAGATACAAATCTAAAAGGAAACTGTAATATAAATATATATTTCCACTTTAGCATACTAATACATGTTCCACTTGAGTTTTGGATCTGGTTCAGTTTTGGCCTAATGCCCTAAAATGAGTTGGCAAAACTAGATGGATAGCATGGACATACAATACATATATCAAGGTGGGCCCATGGTTGGAGTCGCATCATCTTGGGTGAGGGTTGGTGCAGTATCATGGTAGATTTTGATTGGATGCAACGCCAATTTGGGAGACACAAAGCAAGTTCCAGTAAGAGGGTGTTTGGTGCATGAACTTAAGAGGGATTAAGTGGGATGGTATTACATTTGGGACCATGCAAATTCCATGCAGCGTTTGGAGAGGCTGAGATTGGGTGAGATGAATTGTATTTTATACCTCTTGAAATTCCAGCCAGAGCATTGCTTCCTATGCTCATATGTTTGAATCTTTTTTTTTAAATGTGGGGTTAACGCCAGCAACTTCTATGGGTCCCATCATGATGTACGAACTATATCCACACCGTCCATCTATTTTTTATATCATTTTAGGGCATGCATAAAAAAAATTAGGTAGATCCAAAGTTCAAGTGGACCCCACCATAAAAAGTACTGGGATTGAACGCCTACCATTGAAACTTCTTGTGGGCCACGAAAGTTTTGGGTCAAGCTGATATTTGTGTTTTCCTTTCATCTTGGTTCGTTTGACCTTATGAACAGGTTGGATGGCAAATAAACATCATGTTGTGTCATAGGAAGGTTTCAATGGTGGGACTCATTGTTCTCACTACTTTCTGTTGTGTGGTCCACTTGAGCATTGGATCTACCTGATTTTTGGGTTCATGCCCTAAAATGATCTTGAAAATTTGACAAACGGTGTGGATATAACATAAACATCATGGTGGGGCCCACAAAACCCATGTGATGTTAACACATATCTTGAACGGTGGATATGTCAACAAAATACTCCTCTATTCCAAACATGGATTAGGATTCCGTGGTATCCCATAAACTCCACGACAATCCACTGGTAGCAGTAATTATTACCGATTGCAAATCCCATCCCACCAAATCCCCCATAATCCCTCTTAAGTCCATGCACCAACACACCCTAAGTACATGATCATAACCATCTTTGCTCCAATCGACTCCCGCCATGTCACCACCCATGTTGCTTGGTATAGGTCGGAGAGCAAAGGAACAATGGATGTGGATTGCCTGTCACACCTTTGTCCAGAAGCTAAGTGGGCCTGCCGTGATATTTGTGAGAAATCCACTATGTTAATCCATTGTGCTAGCTCATTTTAGGAGGAGCCTAAAAATGAGACAGATCCAAAACTCAAGTAGGCCGCATGACAAGGAAAAAGTGAATACTAAACGATCTTATGTTGAAACCTCCCTGCATCCACCATGATGTTTATATGCCATCCAAACTGTTTATAAGATCATTCCTAGTGGGATGAGATGAAAACATAAAACTTCTATGGCCCCACAAAATTTTCAATGGTGGATGTTTAATCCTCACTATTTCTAGTCTTGGCCCACTTGAGTTTTCGATCTGCCTCATTTTTTAGCTCATGTCCTACCATGATTTGAAAAAGTAGATGGATAGAGTAGATTTTTCGTAAACATCATAGTGGACCCCACCTAGCTTCTAATTGCTGAAGCTTCCTCCCCTCTCCCACAAAGAATTTTTCGGTACTTTGGCCCAATGGTTGCACTATGAAAAAGACACTTAACTCTAGCACATGAGGACTATGGTTTTGTAATGGGATTTTTACAACAAAATTCCTCAAGAATTAGAATTTTATCAAATAATGCCTCTATAAACCGAAATGTGAGGGAAGTGCTTTGTAAACACATTCTCTATACACTCGTTCCTATAAAACGCAGTTAAGTAGAATCGTGGGGCTTGTATTTTTATGATATCTAACCTCTCTAATAGATATAATTGGCCATGATATTTAAAAGAACAAAAAAATTGATTGATCTAAACATAAGGTGAGCCACACCATGAAAATAATATACCACTGAAAAATATAAAAATGGGCATGCATCCCATATGGCGATTTGATCATACAGATTTCTTGTTAGTGTGATTACCATGATTGGGTGCATATGTTTGTCAGGTTGAGACTCCAAAACTTCGTAACCTTTTAAAGAAAAATAATAAATGAGGGTTCTAAACTTCATGACCTTTTAGGGGCCATTTGGATGAGAATAAATGGAGGTAAATGGGTGGAGTAGTAAGTAAATAGAGGTAAATGGCATTAAAAGGGGTGTGTATAGATGGGAGTAAATGTATAAAAATGAAATGAAATGAGAGTAAATTATGGGCATGTAAATGAAATATCTATGGTGGAGGATTTGAAAGTAAATTGGGTGAAATGCCTTTATGAGCTCCCTTGGAGAGTCGCATGAGTAAACAAAGGTCCCGCTACGCATATGCTTACCATACACATGGCATGTTGATGATACTTCGAAATAATCCAATTATCGAGCATATCACTAAATTCATACAAATAGAATGTTCCAAACCATCCAAAGGTTGTCCACCTAAATGGACACAAAATGTTGGCAAATTGCTTGTTTGCAATCCTTAAATTTGTGGCTCCCTTGAAGTTCAAAATTTCCTTATTTTTGGCAAACGTATATATTTCAATGGACTTGTTAAAATCATTCAGTTAAATATTGCATACGTACATTACCTTGGGATATTAGAGCTGATTTGGAATAGCACATGTGTTCTTGTGAATATACTAAAACACTCTAATGCATTCCAATTCCTCCCATTTACTCCATCCAAACAGAATACTTAGATTTCGCATTTCATTTACTCGCATCCAAACACAATTGAGCAAGTCATTTACCTACAATTCCATTTCCCATTTACCTCCATTTACAAGCGCCCAAATGAAACAATAAATGAGAGTGCTTTAGCCGTATCCATTCTCAAAAAGCACCATCACTTTGAATAAAGGGGAAATTCTTTGGTAAACTTGGGGTTTATGCAGAATTTTTCTGTAGAATCCCTTCTATAATCTAGACCATTGGTCCGTTGATTCTAACATGGATGGAGCATGCCCCAAAAAAAACCTCTCAGACTGAAAGATCCCATCCACCTAGTGCCTTTTCAATTAAATGTGGACCGCTGTTGTTTTTCTTTACCGTTGCCTATAGTCCACAAATCGGAAGATAAAATTGTATTATTGAAATGATTCCTGAAACATAGGCCATTCACGGTGGGGCACAACAAACAACAGTCTGGAATAGAGAACCTAAAAGGCCCACTGTTCAAAATTGAACACACGTACATACTGTGCAAAAAGGCAGGTCTGGTCTTTTATATGTTTGTGGAAGATGATAAGCTATAGCTTGTATGGGCTTTTCACTAGTAGTCAGAGCCTCTAATTGGGCTTATAAACCCACTGGGTTTTTGAATAACTCGCTCAGTTTGTGCACTCTGAATCTGTGAGAGGCGCAAGGCTGGCAATGGGCTGAGTAGCATTCCCTACCCAACAAACCCGACCCAGCTTTGGGCTAGGCTTGGACCTACTAGCTTCGCCTGTAGACCAGGCAAAGGCTTAACCCAGCCCAGCCCAGCCCAGCCCAGCCTGCCAAACCTACTCCCTGTGTTAATATGCTAGACTTATATCCTCCAGATATGCCATTCTAATCCTCAGTTAGGAAACCCATTTATCTTAAATGTAGACCGTTGGTTCCTTTCCTTTCAAATGTAGATTTTTGTGCATGTATGGCCCGCTCGATCAAGTGGCAAAAAGATGTTTTATCAAATTTCGAGTAGGACGGAACGGGTGGGGCCCGGGCCCAACTAAGATTTGCAGATTCAGGCTGAGGCCTACTGTTCTAGGCCCATTTTGGGTGAGGCCAGGTTCAGGGCTTGGGTCTTAAGTGATGGGCCGAGCCATACCGGACCCATTCTCCCCAGGGACATGCATAGTTGGTTGGGCCTTCAAAGCCCATCGGGCAAACTGGTGAATTTGTAGCCCTTCATGCATCACTCAAACACTAGCGGATAACGAAGTTGCTTAACAGACTCTTCTTAGAGGGGCCCAGTTCCCTCACTTTTGAGGGCAGAAATGCACGCGGACGTGGGAGCCTCACAACCATTGCCATCCATGTCTTGTCTGCACAGGAAAATTCTTTTCAGGCCTATCCGTTTTAGGAAAGGGATTCGGTACTTCGAGATGCACCTTATATAATACAGCAGTAGGTACTGATTTTGACCCTCCCACGCCAGTCAGCATGATTCAAATTGTTCAATGGTGGGCCTCGCTATGGACCGTCATAGTATGAATATCACTTAGCTTGGGTGATCTATCGTATTAAGGAACCGAGGAAATAAAAAAAATCAACCAACAATTTAATTACTTGGTTTGAATAAGCGGTCCAAATTACTTGGTTACTTTTTTTTTTTTTTTAAAGTTAGCAAACGCACCCGCATTGTTAGTCACACTGCAATTTTAGCCACCACCCACATTGGAATCGATACCAAGACCTCAATATTGAAATGCTTAATTACTTTTTGCGTGTAATAGTTGATCAACTTCTAACCATTGATCTTCATCTTCTAATAGATGAGTGGCAAGCCTAATTAGAGGAGTTGTAAGATATTCCCTTCTGACATGGTCTTATTGTGTTTTCCAATTTGTAAGGTTGGAGATCATGGTCCTAATGTTGTCTCCAACCTTACAAAATGGTAAATACAATAAGATCATTAACATCACTAAAAAGAAAGATCATACAACTCTAATTAGGCTTGCCAGTCATCTATGTGAAGATCAATGATTAGAAATTGATCAACTATCACACTCAAGAAGTAATAGTGCGTTTCAATACACTGAGGTCATGGTATCAATTTTCAATTGATGTCAAAGTTAGGTAATTTTGATAGAGCAACTCTAAATTAATAAATGAAGTGTGAGTTGTTCTTGGAAGATTAGTCATCCAAAGTTCATTCAAATGAGCTTTAGATCGATGTCTACCTAAGAGAAGAACTTTTGGTTAATTAGCATGTCTATAGTTTTAGGTGAATTATTTTTTTCCATTTGGACGATTAAATAAATGATTAGTTGAGGGCAACTATGACTAGGATAAGATCTATTGTCATATTTCATACTATATCTTTAATTAAGAGTGCATTTAAGAGAAATACGATTTAAGGAAGAAACCTTACTTCCAAACTTAATTGACGTCTACAATACGGACCATTCATCTAACCCAAATTGGAAGATTGCCCTCTAACCCTATCTAGATACAAACGCTGAATGCCTAGAGTTCCTGTGGTCAAAAGCTGTATGGTCTCACAGAGATGCCCTTGGGAAATCCACTCCGTCAATTAGTTTCTAAACCTCAAAATAGGACAGGACTCCAAAAAATCATGTAGATTCAAAACTCATGTGGATCACACGACAGGAAACAGCGTGGATTGAATGCCTACCTTTGGAAGCTATCCGGGAGCCACATAAGTTTTGAATCAGGATGATGTTGGTGCCTACAGTTTATCCCAGTTTTAATAACATTAAAACTTGGTGGATTTAGACATCTTGGTGAGCTCCAGGAATTTTTCAACGGTTAACATTTCCGCGATCACTCTTTCCTATTGTGTGGCCCACATAAGTTTTTTAATTTGACTGATTTTTGGATTCCTATCATATTGTGAAGCTAATAAAACTAATGGATGGAGTGGATTTCTAACGGGTATCTCTGTGAGCACCACATAGCTTCCAACCACAAGAACTTCCTGTGGCCGGGGATGCGGTTGGGAGTTCATTTTACCTATGTCGCGACTTACGATCAAGCATGTAAGGTCACCCACTGGGGCCCACATTCTGAGATGTTCCAATGATTAGAACCGTCCATATTCTCTCTACTACCATATGGAAGCCACTCTCAAATAATCGTACTTCATTTATGATTACAACCTTTGATTTTTAGAGTTCAATGCTGGCCATTGAAAAATCTTCTTCCGATTGTTCTAAATTCATCCATAGATAGATTTTCAGTCATTATTTCATGGTAAAATTTTCCTCTGATGGACCTCATAAAATACATTTGAAAACATGGACGGATCTGATCATCACATCCATTAGCATGTGGACCCCAGTGGGCGGCGACACACGCTGGAACCTAAATCGCGAAAGAGGCAAAGCCAACTCCCCATCTTAAGGCTGCAGCAAAACCCAGTATCATCTCCTCTCACTCAAACGAGCGAAGGCGAAGGCGCCTCGTAGTTGCCGTTATCTCTAACCAGAGAGAGAGAGAGAGAGAGAGAGAGAGAGAGAGATGGCAGCGGAATCAGTTAGAATATCGGCCTCCGGTACGGCTTTCAGAAACGTCCATGGCTCCCGTGGGCCCCACCTCCCTCTCCCTACCCCCCGCTTCCTCTCTCCCAAAACCTTCATCCACCGCATTCGCCCATTCTCAGCTTCCGATTTATTCGGAAGCGTCCGCCTCAGGTCGAAATCAACGGTCTCGATTTCCCATGAACGAAAAGCAAGGCTGTCTGTGGTGGCCATGGCTAATGAAGGTGTGCATCCGTCTCTCCAAAACCCAGTTGCAGCAGCAGCTGTTTTTTGTAAATCTAACATGCAATTGTGTATAGATTATTATTCAGCTCGAGAAATCAAATGGGTTACTTCAATTTCTCATGCTAAAGATTTCTTAAGCTTTCATTATGGATTCCAGATTTATACTTCCTGATTTTTTTATTTATTTATTGTAAGTATGATTATAACTTCTTTTTCACATTTGGGTCTTCGTGGTTCCTTCAAGCCTTTGATAATTTGCAAGAAATGGGTTTGAATTGATAAAACTTTAGGATTCTTAATGGTTCTGAATTTGTGATTTTATTTCTTTTAGGGTGTGTTTGGATGCTCAATCGTATTGAATTACAATATTTTGTCCCAATTGAGAGAAAGTGATCAAAATGGAGATAAGAACACTTCATTTACAATGAAGGGCTGGCCGTTGAATTGGAGTTTTTATCTTTTTCAGATCTACTTGGAAAAACATAGAATTACGAGTGGGGGTTTTAGGTGTCGATGTGAAGTAAAACAATGCAACCCATGCTTTAGTTATTTGTTATATAATGAATTCAATGAATTACAGTTCAGTTCAATTGGGTATCCAAATTAAAATGATTTCGTCTCATTTTAGTTCACAATAATTATGTTTAGAGATTTAAAAAAAAAAAAAAAACTAAAACATAATTACTGTCAACTAAAATGTGATGAAATCATTTTTAAGTGGCAACCGAATAGAGTCATTAGAGGTGTACACGAGCCAAGCTGAACCGAGCTTTAACCAGTTCGGCTTGGTTTGGTCAGCGGGCGACCTGGGCTCGAGCTTGGCTTGGCTTGGTCCTTAAGCCCAGGTGGTGGGCTTGGCTTGGTTTGGACGAGCTTCTGAGCTGAATTCGAGCCTGTCCGAGCTTCAAGCTTTCGAGCCTGAATTCGAGCCGAGCAGTCGGGTGTTGGGTAAAGCTGCAGAGATGAAGGAGAGTTGGGGAGGGAGGAGGTGAGGTTGGGTGATGGGGGAGAGAAATCAGAGATGAGGGAGAGCTAGAGAGGGAGGAGGTGAGGTCGATGGCTGGAGGGAGTTGCTGGTCAGGCCGGGGCCGCCGGGTGAGGTTGATTCGGCCAGAGAGGAGGGGGTTTTGTTTTTGAGATTTTTGGGGGTGGGCGGGCGAGTACGAAAGGGCACTGGAAGAAAAGAATTAGGGCGAAAGGGCGTGAAAAAAAAAATATTTTTTTTATTATATATATATATTATTTTTAAGTAAAAAATATACCGAGCCTTTTACAAGCCAAGCCGAGCCGAGCTGAACCGAGCTCAGGTCAAGTTCGGGCTTGGCTCGAATTTCCAACGAGCCCACATATTCGGCTTGGCTTGGCTTGATACACCCTCCGAATCGAGCGGAACCGAGCTTTTCGAGCTAGCTCGGTTCGTGTACAGCTCTAAGAGTCATAGTTTTTGCAGAGGTGGTTGTTTAAGTTCATAATGCAATGGGCTAGCATATGATTGCATGTTGCCCCTGCGTAGTGTGCCTGCTAACATGAAAGTGAAGGACTACCCTAGGGTGGTCAACCCTCTGGGGTGCCCTGGTGATCCCTTAGATGCCAAACGTGGTTGTATCTACATCCACAAAAATCTCTTCTTTTTTGTCATTCTTTTTTTCTTTTTATTTCCTTCTTTCGTTAGTCTCTCTCTACAGTCTTAGAAATAATATGTTTATATGTGTAGTTATTGTTTATACTTTATACCATAGCTTGTAGACGTGGTGAGTACTCAATCACTTGGTTGAGCTGAGTCGACTCAAGTAATTCATCCCAGCCAATCATGTGATTCACCCATACCTAAAACTTTGGGAGTCACATAGGGGTACAAATGGGTCATATCAAGAAGTGTCAATGGAGAGTCCGCCATTCGATGATAGGTTCTGTATTTTGGCCCTAGATTCAACCCTTTAAAGTTCAGGTGGGGTCTAGGTTGGGCTCAAGTCAAATTAAGCCAACCTATTTATTTAATGGGTCAGGTCTGAATATAGAAGGATCCAAACCCAACTTATGAAATTCATTGGTTGGGTCGGGTCTAGGTCGGGCCAAGGCATTCCCATAGTGTTCCCTATGTGATGTATGGCCAGGATCTTGTACTAGAATGCGCTGGTGGCATGTGTGTCATGAAGTCCCTATTCATGCAAGCAATTAGACCTAACAATAGCATTCCTCGGGATGGCTGTCTTTCTTTTTCTTTTCCTTTCATTACTTTTTTTTTTTTTTCCATTTGGTAGATGGATGAGAAATGATTAAATTCAGCAGTTGAATCAAACATATGTGATCACATAACTAAGGATAGTTATGATAAAAAATAAAAATAAAAATGTCTGACTCGATTTCTTGAGCTGACTCCCAAACTCTCTAGATCAACTTCAAAAGAAAAAAGAAAAGAAAGGAAAAAGTCTCTAGGTCAACTTATCCTCCCGAAAAAGAAGTATCTAGGTCGACTTCACTAAACCTACCGAGTTGAGTCACAATTCACAAGTCTATGAAGTATGATGTATGATTTATACATCATCAAACTATCTATGAAACATTAGGCGATGACATAACCAAGCCTATATTTGTATTTGATGGGTTATTCACCTTGGGCATTTGGTAGGGTTCAAATGGGTCCCCCGGGGTGCATATTTTGAAATGATTGGGCCAGTCCCGTTGATCTATGCTTGTTCAAAATTTGGATTTGCTTGGCCCAAGTGATGCAGGACACATGCATGTGACTAAATAATTAAGAGAGATCAATCAACAACTTAATCTAAATAATCAAAATTCACAAATTACGCTAAATCATCAAATATATAAAGAATCAAGCATGTAACTATGATAAGTTCAAGCCACATATATCAAACTACGCAATGCATGACCATTAATACTAAATGATAGGATCTTATGGATATAGGAACATCCAATCAGCATAGGAATTAGTCTAATTTCAAAAAGGGAAAGCTAATACTACCTAGGGTTTCCTTAATTAGGGTTTAGGCCAACCTAGGGTTTATGGGATTTGGTGAAAAGTGAAATTAAGGCTTAGGTTGTTTAATTGGTAAAGGGATTTGAGGATTCGGGTCTTAATAGAAGGGAATTGGGGATTTGGATGTTTGGATGTTTAGAATTTAGGGCCAATTTGGGAAATTGGGAATATAGGGTCTAGGTGATTTGGGGAAACTTGGATATTTGGGGATCTAGGGTTTAGGTTAGGATTAAGGTATGGGATTCAAGGGGTTTTGATGGGGAAACTAAGAGGATTCAAGGGGAATGTAGGACTGACCGTACGGCCAGCTATGGGGTTCACACGTGTGGCCGTACGGTCACATGTGCAGGTTATTTTGGCTAGGGTTTGGGGTTTCAAAGGTTGGGTTTATACAGGAGGGATGTAAAGAGGAAGAAAGGAAGTGATTTTGGTGGGTTTTAGGAAAAGGGGAAGAAGAAAAGATGAAAACTTGAAAGAAATACCTCTTTGATGGAGAAAAAGGAAGAATACGAAAGATGAGTAGAAGCCTCGCACCCCTGTCCAATAGGAATGGCCTCTCACCAATCCTAATCTCCAAATCACATAGAGAATCCTTCAAATCACAAGAAGAAAGAAGAGAAACTTTGAAGTTTTTTAGAAGCAATAGCATAGAGGGCCAATTAGGGAAATTGGGAATATACGGTTTAGGTGATTTGGGGAAACTTGGATATTTGCGGAGCTGTGTTTAGGTTAGGATTAAGGTATGGGATTCAAGGGGTTTTGATGGGGAAACTAAGAGGATTCAAGGGGAATGTAGGACTGACCGTACGGCCAGCTATGGGGTTCCCACGTGTGGCCGTACGGTCATATGTGTAGGTTATTTTGACTAGGGTTTGGGGTTTCAAAGGTTGGGTTTATACGGGAGGATGTAAAGAGGAAGAAAGGAAGTGATTTTGGTGGGTTTTAGGAATAGGGGAAGAAGAAAAGATGAAAACTTGAAAGAAATACCTATTTGATGGAGAAAAAGGAAGAATACAAAAGATGAGTGGAAGACTCGCACCCCTGTCGAAGAATAGGAATGGCCTCTCACCAATCTTAATCTCCAAATCACATGGAGAATCCTTCAAATCACATGAAGAAGAGAAACTTTGAAGTTTTTTAGAAGCAATAGCATAGCGGTGAGCGCCCCCCCCCCCCCCCCCCCCCCCCCCCCCCCTCAAGTATCAGAAATTCAGTTTTACAAAAAGACGCTCTCAGGAAAGATTTCTTAAAAGAAACCCTAATATTTGAAATATGTCCTTTAATGCATAAAAATAAAAAAAAAACTGAATCCTAATAAAGTAAAAATAAAAACTAAGACATCTATGTCTTAAGGTGTCCACGATCGAGGTAGGCCACGATAAAAAATGGACAAACGGCCCAATATGCGCGATCCAACGGTCCGATCGATACGTGCACTTGTTACAATGGTCCAGAACTCCACAATACGCAACCCACGTGCATCTTCCCAGTGTTGGGTCTTCAAAGATGCACAAATCATGTGGGGTCTTCAACATGGCTAGGAATGTGAATTGAGCTAAGTAGGCCCCATGTAACGGTTGTTTAGCCATAAGGAGACTAGCTCTGCCCTCCTTTGGTATGGTGCTCGGATGTCCTCATTAATTCCCCTCGGCTGAGGAGATTTCGTTGTTGGTGAAATAAAGCTACGGTGACGCTTGAGGAGATCCGGGTCTCGTTGCTAAAGCTCTTCATCTGTGATCCAAGTATTGTTTGACTTTGGCCTGCCCTTCCACTTGATGATGTACTATTGGTAACCTCCATGTCGTGTGGAAACCACTTGCTTATCCCAAATATCATATATCTTCTCTCTTGGTAGGTGTGTATGGCAAAAGAGGTAGATGCTGGGAAGAATAGTTGGGTATAAGCCAAGGGTCATAGGACCGGTCGGGAGGGCTATCATCAAGATCAAGGTGGTGGTCTAAATAAAGGCTAATAGGTGTAGATGTTGGACCCTTAAAAGATACAAGATCTTCCACATTGAATGTAGATTTAATACCCATGTCAGGTGGAAGATCTATAACATACGCATTGTGTCCCAAATTACTCAATATCTTATAAGATTCAACTCTACGGGCTTGTAGTTTCTTAACGGTCCTTGTCAGAAATCGTTCATGCTTTATATGAACCATCACATAGTCAAAAAATTGAAACTTTCTGAACCTGTGGTGAGAGTTAGAAAATATTTTTACATTTTATTGCTCATGCTAATCCATTTTCTAATTTCAACATGCGAATCATGGATATGACGTGGAAATGCACCTGTGAACTCTGGCGACCTATGTGAGACTAACGCGAGAATAAGATCTATAGACTTCCTAGACTCATCTACTTGCCTTTCTAGATCCACTTCCTTGGCAGGACTCATCGTTTGTGAAGAAGGTTTGGTAGAATCAATTTGGGGATAAGATCTAGGGCATGTTGAATGCCCTGCACGGGTGTCCGTTATGTCCTCTAGGATAACATCACTAGACTCCTCCAATACTAGACTTGCCTTAGATGGTAACTCTACGATACCCTCGAGTGTAACCTCAAGTGGCATCTTCATAATAACCTTAGGCGTGACCTCACTTGCCATGTGGGCATACACCGTCAAATCAGCTTTAATCTCCCTTTCAAATTCTTTGGCATTTATTATAGGGAAAAACTCAAGATGGAATTTCCTCATATCTTTAGGATCACGTTTCTTGACGTCCTCCTTTTTCGGGGTTCTTTTGGGCGGGGGAGGATTCAACTTTATCCTCTTACCCTCATGCATAAATGAACACGTATTCAACCGACCGAATAGTGTCACATCATGATCATACAACCAGGGTTTGCCCAAAATGATTTGGCCTATATTCATAGGCAAAGCATCACACCACAATGTGTTTGTATAGGAACCAAACTAGATGGGAACACTAGACATGCTAATTGGGGAGAACTAACAACTAAAATCCTAAATACAATATGATGAGAATGGAAGGCTACTAACTCTAAACGCGACAATATGTAAACCCGAGACTCTAATGCAATGGACATGCTAAACCCTATGCTAACCTAAGCTTTGATACCAAAACTTGATGCAGGACACATGCATGTGACTAAATAATTAAGCAAGATCAATTAGCAACTTAATCTAAATAATCATAATTCACAAACTACGCTAAATCATCAAATATATCAAGAATCAAGCATGTAACTACGATAAGTTCAGGCCACGTGTATCAAACTACGCAATGCATGACCATTAAATACTAAAAGATGAGATCTTATGGATTTAGGAACATCCAATTAGCATAGGAATTAGTTTAATTTCAAAAAGGGAAAGCTAATACTACCTAGGGTGTGCTCTATTAGGGTTTAGGCCAACCTAGGGTTCATGGTATTTGGGGAAAAGTGAAATTAAGGCATAGGATGCTTAATTGGTAAAGGGATTTAAGGCTTCGGGTCTTAATAGAAGGGAAATCGGGATTTGGATGGTTGGATGTTTGGAATTTAGGGCCAATTAGGGAAATTGGGAAAATAGGGTTTATGTGACTTGGGGAAACTTGGATATTTGGGGATCTAGGGTTTAAGTTAGGATTAAGATATGGGATTCAAGGGGTTTTGATGGGGAAACTTGGATATTTGGGGATCTAGGGTTTACGTTAGGATCAATATATGGTATTCAAGGGGTTTTGATGGGGAAACTAAGAGGATTTAAGGGGAATGTAGGACTAACCGTACGGCCAGCTATGGGGTTCACACATGTGGTCGTATGGTCTCATGTGTAGGTTTATTTTGGCTAGGGTTTGGGGTTTCAAGGGTTAGTTTTATGTGGGAGGATGTAAAGAGGAAGAAAGAAAGGGATTTTGGTGGGTTTTGGGAAAAGGGAAAGAAGAAAAGATGAGAACTTAAAAGAAATACCTCTTTGATGGAGAAAAATGAAGAATACGGAAAATAAGTGGAAGTCTTGCACCACCATCGAATAAGAATGGCTTCTCACCAATCCTAATTTCCAAATCACATACCTCTTTTATAGTCTCAAAAATTCGTTTTTACAAAAAGATGCTCTCAGGAAAGATTTCTTAATGATAATAATAAAAAAAAACTCTTAATATAATAATATCTAAAATATGTCATTTAATGTGTAAAACAAAATAAAACTGCAAAATAAACTAAATACTAATAAAGTAAAAATAAAAACTAAGACATCTAAGTCCTAAGGTGTGCACGATCGAGGTGGGCGAAGATAAAAAATGGGCAAACGGCCCGATACTCACGATCCAACAGTCTGATTGACACGTGCACTCGATCCAACGGTCCGAAACTCCACAATACGCAGCTCACGTGCATCTTCCCAGTGTGGAATCTTCAAAGATGCACAAACCATGCACGTGAGGTCTTCAACGTGGCTAAGAATGTGAATTGGGCCAAGTGGGCCCCATGTAATGGTCGTCTAGCTATAAGGAGACTAACTCAGCTCTCCTCCTCTAGTATGGTGCTTGGATGTCCTCATCACCAAGCCTCGTTCATTTCCCAACCTAACCATAGATGATATTTACGGTGCTAGTATTGCTCATGCAATGGCTCAAGGCAAGTGCCCAGGCCTAGTTGATTGCATGGGAAAATCGCCTTGACTATCATGAGATCAACCATGTTAGGTATGACCTAATCATGAGCACAGTGGGTTTAGCCACAAGTTACTAGATTTCGCTCATGCGCAAGTTTCAAGTTTTAACTTAAAATTGATTGATCAAACTTTTTTTCTTCTTTTTTTTATTTCTATGAAATGGCCAAATGACATTTCAACTTCCGTACTACTCTGCCATTGAGTTTCTTTTATTTGTAATTCATGATTTTATGAATGTCATCTGTAAATCTAGCTGGTGTTTTACCCTCACTAAGAATAGGAATTATCCACACATGCAACATCGGCATGGGTTCATGTTGGAAGTTTATAGCATAAATTTGGTGCCAGTTGCTACTTGCTAACCTATCACAACCCTTCTTTATCACAGTTTATGAATGACGCAGACAAAATGAATCTGAACAGTATGACATTCCGAACTAGATCGGAATGGCAGGAAGGGATTCATGTAGCCAATCCCAATTAAGGGGTAAAGGCTTAGATGATGATGATGATGATGATGATGATGATCAGTCAAAGGGTATATAAGGTTTTTGTAAGAAATGCTAGCACACTGTAGATACGACATGCTAGGTTGCCATTCTTGCAGTAATCTCTGTCCCCTCCTGTTTCAGTGATTTTGCTATGGATAGATGTTGGCAAATTCAAGACGAAAATCACTTGCATCATGAGTGATAAAACCATAGAGAGAGGCACTCTCAAGTCCAACCGGTTGGACCACAGTTTGCAGTCCACCCAGTGGATTGCTTCCAACCTATTAGGTGCTTGTGACATCCAATCCCCCTAATAGGTTGGCCTCGTCATGAGGAACAATTAATTAAAAAATCAGCTGCATCCACTGATCCAGTGTACCACACTTGCATTGCTATTAATCAAAGACTATATACAGTTTTCTATATTGTGGTTCACTTAATGATTGGATAGGGCAGAATTTTTCTCTAGGTGATCCTCATGGTGGGGCCAACCTACTAGGAGGATTGGATGTCCTAACCACTTAACAGGTTGGAAGCATTCCACTGGGTGGACTGCAAACTGTGGTCCAACCGTTTGGATTTGAGAGTACCTCATATATATATCTACACACACACACACACACACACACACACACACACAGAGGAATGCTCACCTGTGCACCAGTTCTCATGAGAACTCGTGAGCACTTTTGACAGCTCAGCATGCATGATGTGAGCCCTGAATCTGAACCGTCCACATGATGCAGCACCCCAAAAAATCCTAGGGGCCCAGATTTTATCCTGATCTAGAACTTTGGTGGGGCCCACACAGCCCATGAGGTCGAGTTTATAGTACCATGTACCAGCCGGAAGCGACTCACTTCCATTCTTGTTGGGATTGGACACACACACACACACATGCACGCACTGCGCACAGGCACACCACACCTTTTTTTTTTCTCTTTTTTGTTCTGATAAATGTATCTACATTATTTCTTGCCAGACGGAAAGCGGGAGGTACCCCTAAAAGATTATCGTAACATCGGAATTATGGCCCACATAGATGCAGGAAAGACTACTACTACTGAACGGATTCTCTACTACACTGGAAGAAATTACAAGATAGGGGAGGTGCATGAAGGAACTGCTACAATGGACTGGATGGAACAGGAACAAGAAAGAGGCATTACTATAACATCAGCTGCAACTACCACCTTTTGGGACAATCACCGGATTAACATTATTGACACTCCTGGCCACGTCGACTTTACACTTGAAGTGGAACGGGCCCTCAGAGTCTTGGATGGTGCTATTTGCTTGTTCGACAGCGTTGCTGGTGTTGAACCCCAGTCTGAAACTGTATGGAGACAAGCTGATAAGTATGGAGTCCCTAGAATATGCTTTGTTAATAAGATGGATCGTCTCGGAGCGAACTTTTTTAGAACAAGGGACATGATAGTCACAAACTTGGGGGCTAAACCTCTTGTTATTCAACTACCGATAGGTGCAGAAGATAAGTTTGAAGGGGTTGTTGATCTTTTGAAAATGAAAGCCATAATCTGGTCAGGAGAAGAATTAGGTGCAAAATTTGTATACGAGGACATCCCAGCTGATCTCCAGGACTTAGCTCAAGATTACAGAACTCAAATGATTGAAACTGTGATTGACCTGGATGATACAGCAATGGAAAACTACCTAGAAGGAGTTGAACCTGATGAGCAAACAATCAAGAAATTAATCAGAAAGGGAACCCTTGCAAGCAATTTCGTTCCACTTTTATGTGGCTCAGCATTTAAAAACAAGGGTGTCCAGCCATTGCTTGATGCTGTTGTGGATTACTTGCCTTCGCCAATCGAATTGCCACCAATGGTGGGGACTGACCCTGAGAATCCAGAAGTTTCTATTGAAAGGGCTGCGAGTGATGATGAACCATTTGCTGGACTGGCATTCAAGATCATGAGTGACCCATTTGTAGGATCTCTTACATTTGTCAGAGTGTATGCAGGAAAGCTAGCGGCAGGCTCCTATGTACTAAATGCAAACAAAGGGAAGAAGGAGAGAATCGGAAGACTTCTAGAGATGCATGCTAATAGCAGGGAGGATGTCAAGATAGCTCTAGCGGGTGACATTGTTGCTCTCGCTGGTTTGAAAGATACGATCACTGGTGAAACGCTATGTGATCCAGAGAAGCCTATTGTACTTGAGCGGATGGATTTCCCTGATCCTGTTATTAAGGTTGCAATAGAACCTAAGACCAAAGCCGATGTTGATAAGATGGCAGTTGGGCTGATCAAGCTTGCTCAAGAAGACCCATCTTTTCACTTCTCAAGGGATGAAGAGATCAACCAGACTGTTATTGAAGGAATGGGGGAGCTGCATCTTGAGATCATTGTTGATCGGCTGAAGAGGGAATTCAAGGTTTGCTATCTTCGACTGTTTTTCATTTTATCTGATCATTCGTTCATCTTTTAACCATGATTTAGATGGTCTTATAAGTTATAATAACCTTGCCAACAGTTAACAGGACTTTTTGGTTGTCTTTTCTTTCTTTTTTTCGATTTAAAATATGCCATTTGTATAGATGTCAGAAACTAGAAGGATCACATTCCCAATATATCTTTTTAGTCATCAGTTCTTTCCATTTCCACTTTACTAGTTTTTATTGTATAATTAACTGACAACTTCAATCATTATGACTTTCGGGTTTGTTTGATTTGTAGGTTGAAGCGAATGTAGGTGCACCACAAGTGAACTACCGTGAAAGCATCTCTAGAATCTCAGAAGTAAAATACGTCCACAAGAAACAATCTGGAGGAGCCGGCCAGTTTGCAGACATTACGGTGAGGTTTGAGCCCATGGAGGCAGGAAGTGGGTATGAATTCAAGAGTGAAATAAAAGGAGGTGCAGTCCCAAAAGAATACATCCCAGGTGTGATGAAAGGATTGGAAGAATGCATGAGCAATGGTGTACTTGCTGGCTATCCTGTTGTTGATGTCCGTGCCTGCTTAGTTGATGGTTCCTACCATGATGTCGACTCGAGTGTCTTGGCATTCCAGCTGGCAGCTCGAGGCGCTTTTCGGGAGGGTATGAGAAAAGCAGGTCCAAGAATGCTGGAACCTATTATGAAAGTTGAAGTTGTCACACCTGAAGAACACTTGGGTGATGTGATTGGCGATCTTAACTCAAGGAGAGGCCAGATCAACAACTTTGGTGATAAGCCTGGGGGCCTTAAGGTATGTGAAATAGCTCTCATCTTTTCTTTCCTTTTTTTTTTTTCCCTCTCTCTTGACCTATACCTGCAGAAAATTGGTTGGAGATGTGAGACTAATAGTGTTTTGTCCAAAAACCTCAACCAGGTACCAAACTTTCATGAGTTGATCTGTTTCCTCACATCACCTTTTTTATTAGGATGATCAGATCCCGCTGATTTAATAAAAATATCTTTCGAATTTATAAAAATGCATGTTTGATTGTGCCCCCAAACCACCCTTTTCTTGGTGTGCTGGAATCATTCTACTGTTACCTTTTGGTCTCCTGCTTATAAAAGGTAGTTGCATTACGTTTCTGTTTTTCCTCCTTTTCCGCCCCAAATCCCAAGCAAAGAGGGCCCCAATATGTTCTTTTTCACAACCAATTAGGGTGGAGCACATCCCATCCATTTCCACAAGTGGAAATGCTCATTTTTACATGAGCAAATTCCATATTCACACCTAAATTTTAAACCTCAGTTATCCCATTAACTCTGCAAGTAATTTTCTGATTTCTGCATGCAACCCGTGTATATCCTGCTTGCAAATACTAGCAATTGAAAGAGTAGGAAAACTAATCATGCGAGTAATGCAGGTGGTGGATTCGCTGGTACCGCTGGCAGAAATGTTTCAATATGTGAGTACCCTCCGAGGAATGACAAAAGGGCGAGCATCTACACCATGCAGTTGGCCAAGTTCGATGTGGTCCCACAACACATTCAGAACCAGCTCTCTGCAAAAGAGCAAGAGGTTGCTGCTTGATTTCCTTCCATCTGCGGGGCTGGTGCAGATAGGCTTGGGTTGTCCATTTGTTAAATTTTTGCTCGATCTGTAGTTCTAAGATCCAATCCAACTATTATTTGTCCTCTTTTCATGTATTGGAAATGTAAGTAGCACTTTTTTGAGTTAAAAGAATGAGTTGCCATTTCATAGCCTAATTCCAAACAGGTTGATCGAGGATGTTAATCTGGAAGTTCCCATCCCCACTATAGACTGGGTCACATGGCAAAAATTATCAAAGGTTGGTGATCCTCATTGTCCATATGAAATAGTGGTCCACATTTCTGCACATGTATGGATGAAGCAGATCTCTAATCACGGTGGTATCCATCAGATCATGTGAGGATTTTGGACCATAACATGGGAGCATAAGGGGGCAAGCCTACACTAGCAAACAACTATCAAATTTAGGGTTTTTACTTAAAATCCATGGAGGGTAGAAAACGATCTGGCAAGCATGGTCCCGGGCAACTCGGAGAGAACACAAGTAATACAAGGGTATTGCCGCTGTAAAAATGATTTTGAAGGATGTGGGAAGTCCTTGTTATGCAAGGCCAGTCGCCCATCATCTTGCCTTCCAGTGCTTATAGCTGAGGGTGGAAACCATCGGCCTGAAAGGTTCCCTGGATTTTTGAGCTGCAGGTGTTGGGCTTGTCGGGCCGGCCTATTGAAATTTATTAAATGCTCAGATGTTCCCTGGATTGGAGCATGTTTTGATGGAGGAAAAGGTACCATGGGCAGAGGTTGCCGTATTTGTTGAAGAGGTACTCTAAATGAAAAAATAAATAAGAAATTCAAAATTGCCATAACCCAAGTTGAGTTGACTGACAGACATCACTCCTGATTTCTGCTGGGACTACGCCAGGGTGCCGATGATGGGCCCCTGGATGTCCGAGACTGTTTTGGGAATTTCTATGAAAGAAAGTTTCTGTGAGAACTTCCATCTCAGAATATATATCGTTTTCTATTTCTTTTATCTTTATTTTTTATTTTTTTAAAAAAAATTTCACTTAAAGAATGGTAGAGATATATTAGATTACGGCCGGAATATTACCAGAGAGCATGAGTAGGAAAAACTGGACAATCAATACTGAACCCTGTTGAATCAAGAATGTCTTTGTTACATGGAAGCCGATTATTTCTTTGCAAGATGTTTGAACCCAAGGCTTGATCCAAATAGACAACTAATCGAAGAGAAATTTTGTATCAATACTGAAATACTGACCCCTAATAGAGTTGAGGAGACGTGAATTAGCAAGCATGAGCAAATGGAGATGAATGCTTCCAGGAGCACATACTGAAATTTTAATTTCTATCGAACATTACTGAAATATGACCAAACTGTGTAAATAGTACCATTATCTGGTGATTAATAAAGCCACTAACGTGATACAATTGTCCCGGAGCAATCCTGCAGCTGATAGTTGGAAAATCACTGCGATTGCTCAAGTTACATGCCCTCAAGAAGCTCTCCTCGGAGACATGTTTTGGATCAGCAAAACTGTTGTGATGACTGCAAATATTTGCACGGGCACACCTGCCAGAAGGAAAGGGATGAGCATAACACGAGCTAAGTATATTAAATTATGAATGCTAAATAATACATATAAATCACATGACAGTAATCTCACTCACTCAGCAGAACACGGCCAGCTTCAACAACTTCAAACTTTTTCAGAACCGGTGCATTTTGGTCTTGGAGAACCTAACAAAAGAATTCATTGAGGTGGGCAAGAGAAGAAATGCTAATTAGAAACTTATGCAGATGAAATCCTTTAGAGCAACGCCAGAATAGGAATACAGTTGATGCTGTAGGCAGCAGGCCTAAGCAAAATTCTGAAGGACAAGATGGGCCTTTTAAACAGAGGCCAACAGCAATTGTTGATTCACATTGCCGAGTAGGGACTGAAAGCACCTTTAGGATCATTATCAAGTTATCCTCACATAGCAAACAAAACTATGATAATGCACACAGATGATTGTAGAATTACAACCTCAACTCCCACCACTTGGAACCCAAGATACAATGACATCCTTAAAAAGCTTCATGGGAAAGGGCGTTCCATTTTATTTAATTATTTATTAATAGATAATAAGTCTCTGTTTTGGTCACCTGAATGTGAGTGGTATCATTTTATTTAACAGTAAGATCTCTGATACACAATGAGTTCACATCAACAGTAACAATGTATCAGAGATCAAGATCTCACTAATAGATCATTACTTAGCCAAAATGAAATGAACTCATTTTTGGGTATCTACCAAACATGATAAGTATTTTTAGAGAGAGCAGTAAGAAACTGCAAATGCAGATAGCAGAAGACACAGAAAACACTGATGGGAAGAGGCATTAACATAAAACTTTCGAGCCTTATGCATAAATTTGGTACCACAGGCTAATCGGGCATCAACCTTCATTTCTGTGCCCATCTCCTTTTGGAAAGAAATGAAAGGAACTGGCGATTGAACTCCCATAAATGACAAGACTGATTTGAATTCTATCAATTTAGAGGCAAATCATTTTTTTCCCCCAAAAATTCATCAGTCTATATATGTAAGTTTACATAGTAACAACTATCTCAGCCAATTTAAACCAAGACAAATATTTTCTTCACAAGATCTCTCTTGCTAGTTTCTTTTGAGAACTTCAATCGCTACATGCTGTACTTTCTTGGTTTAGTTTATAAACTTTGGCTATTGGGCCAAAGAAACAAACAAGAAGGCGAAAAGATAATGAAAATATAACAAGATATGTCTACAAAACCTGATGAAGGAAAATCCAATGATCAGCGACTTAACTTATCATGCTAAATCAATTTCAAGTTGGATTACACACTGTTGGGAAACATTTGTGGACTAAAAATTAGTGTGTTTCCACAAGTGACAATATAACAAAAGTACAATACAAGAATATTGCATCATAAATAACGAGTGCAAAGACACCCAACACGCACCCATATTTTCCAGAAACTAATGAGCTCAAGTGCTCAATAAAAAAAAATTTAAAAAAAAAAAAAAAAACTGTGAGCAAACCAATACAATAACAACCCTAAACTACCCAAAAATGGCTAAGATTTCAACAACAAAGCCCGCATCCACCACAGCACATGTGACATCTTGCTGGCCGAAGCAACCATGTGAAGAAAGTCAGTGGAAGGCACATTCAAGCAGCATAGTTAGGCATTTGGGTCACCTGTGCCCCTCTTGGACCTTATGCGAGGTGGCATGTCACCTGCAAAATGATGCGAGCCTCATGGGAAAGGCAAGGGAAAAGATGTCTTGGATATTTAGATGCCCACTAAGGGTGGGGAGATGTTGGGGGTGGGAGGTTATAAACTCCGTTTGAACACTTGTTTTCCCGTTTCCCTCACTGTATAGATCATCATACATTTGGAAAGGCATTAACCAGATTGATGCCTGTTGCTGCCTCTGTCATCAGCTGTATCAGATTTTCTGTGGGTAATGTCAGGAGAATTAGGTTTTGGTTAGATCCTTATTTGGGTGATCGGCCTCTTATATCTGATTTTCCAAAACTTAGCATCTGTCTGTTTGGATATTAACGTTTCTGTGGCCTCATATTTCTCGGGTAGAGACACTGTCTCATGGAAAACCCTTTTCGCTCCACTTAGCCCTATCCCCTTCTAGGGGTATTTTAGTGATAGGTTCTATAGGAATTGGACGATCATATTTGGTCAAATACCTAGCGACAAACTCCTATTACGGTATTTCCAAACAAGTTCTTGGATGACAAGCCTAAGGCTTTTGGTTCTCACCTTTTAGGAGGAATTTACGGGACAGCGAGATTGCTAGTCTGATTTCTCTTCTGTCTCACTTGCAGGGAATGTCCATTTCTCCGGAAGAAGAGGACTCCCTGTTTTGGAAGCCTAAAGCACCAGGGAGTTTTACAGTCAGGCCTTTCTATGGGGTTCTCTCAGAGCCAGCCAATCCGGCAGATCCTTCTCCTTCTAGATTCGTCTGGACCTATGGGACTCCCCCAAAAGTAGGGATTTTTGCTTGGCTTCATAGCAGAAGGTGCTCACAGTCGACAATCTGTAAAAGAGGGGGATGGTTCTTCCAAATATCTGCATTCTCTGCCAAGCTAACACAGAGACTGGATCACTTATTCCTCCATTGTCCCTTCTCCACTTGCATTCGGTCTGGTGTGATGGCTATGGCTGATGTGTCTTAGGCCATGCCTCCTTCTATTGGAGCCCTATTAGAAGTTTGGCATGCAGCAAATGGAGGGACGCTAGGTAGAAAAGGCTGAAGGCTGATCATTCTTACCGTTTTTTGGGCCATTTGGTGAGAGAGAAACGACCGCTGCTTCCGCAATAGTAGTCTGTCAGTGGCGGGTGTTTTCAGCAGAGTTCTTATTCTTTTTCGGGACTGGGCTCCATGAGCTTTGTTTTCTTTTGGGATTTCTGTCCCTGCTGCCTCCTCTGGCAGCTTGTTGTTGTATTCCTTGTTTGGTTTTCCAGCTTTGTAGTTTAGGTCCTTTCTGTTCTTAGGCTAGGTCCTGCTGTCTTTGGTGGGTTTTTTTTTTTTCTTTGTTCTGTAGCTATGGGTCTTTTTCCATGTCGTTTCTTCTTTTGTTCTTCTTTGGCCTTTGGCCATTTAATAAATTTGCAATTTAAAAAAAAGAAAACTTTAATTACAAAAATTAACTCCTCCCATAATTCTTAGATTTTATTTTTTTTTTTCCTTTTTTTTATGAACTCATGAGATCTTCTTCTTGATTTCTTTCTTCTAGTGGCATTTTAAGATAGCAGTTTGATGGCTGGTTTGTGTTTGAGACGAAAGGTGTTGAGATTGTTCAAGGTTGGAGAGTGTATTGACATTTCCATTAGCCATTGGGTGTTAGGTGTCTCATGTAGTTGTAGTTGGCATCATGGGTTTGACCATGAGGCAATGGCATCATATCGCCGATTGGCCAACAAGGCGTGACAAAGTCAATATTCAATGGGACAGGAGTTTCGCAGTCCTTTAATTATAGTAAGGAATCATTGCTCCATTGGAGAATTGTCGAGTATTTAGACTCTGTTTATACATTATGTGAATGCCTACATGCCATGCACCCAAAGAAAGTCATACCGAGTGACTTTCATTAATATCAGGGAGCAGTTACATTCCAGGTTGTGGTCTAATACAAGCCCTTAATTACATTTCTAGGGAAAAACCCTTGATCGAAAGGTAAAAACCAGAGCATGTTTTCAGCTATGTGGTACAAAACATGTTGCGTCCTTAGTTCTTCATCTTCAAAACTTCTTGAACTATGAGGTGTGAGACAATCGTGGCATATATGAATGACTATCTTAACAATGCTGTGGAGGCTCGCATGTCAAAAATCGGCAGAAAATTATTCTCTAGCACCATCATTGAGCGATGAGACCCTCTGCCTTGGGCACTAACTATAAAGGGGTTTGCGCTCAGTCAAGAGACATGGTTGTGTAAGAGGTCCATTGCAGGTTGTTTGCGCCCATAGCCACTTTTGCAGGCTAAAGGAAAACTCTACACCTAGGTGTGAATGTTATTTAGTAGGCGTACATCTCAATCCAATAGAGCTTGGTGTCCTAGCTTATATTCAGGAGGCCCTAACACATGGCGCAAAGCCCCTCCCTATGCATGGTCCTCCAAATGAAGGAGGCAGAATGTTCAGGCAAGTGACGCTCACCTTAGTAATGTCTAACCGGTTTTGGAATTATGGTGCCCCTCCAAAAGTGGCCGCTTTTACTATTGTTAACCTATGTAAAAGAGGTTTAGTGCTTCTCAACGTTTGCCTCCTATGCATGGGGGATTCAGAATTTGTGGATCACCTCTTTCTTCATTGCCCTTTCGCAAGGAAGATTTGGGGATCATTCCTGTCTCAATTGAATATTAGTTGGGTGATGCCAGCGTCATTCCCTTCCTTTCTTACAGCGTGGGACGAAGGAGGCCTCAGGAAAAAAAGGCAAGGCGGTTTGGCATTTGGCGGCTATGGCTACTTAGTGGGCAATTTGGGGAGAGAGGAATGGGAGGTGCTTCGAGGACAAGAAGGAATCCACAGAAGGAACTTTTCGAAAGGCTTTGAATTGGACTCTAGAATAGGTTTGGGTTTGAAGGATTTGGATCCTAATGTAATTATAGCCCTTTTGGGCTTTTAGCTTTTCCTTAGTTGTTTCTGCTCATTCTTTTCCACTTTGTGCGGTTCTTAATAAATTTACGTTATCTTTCAAAACAAAAAAGCACTGTAGTTAAAGGTGCCTGGCACAAGTGGAACTGGAACATCCGAAACACCTAGATGCACCAAGGCGTGCCTAGAGAATCTGGGCACACCTTTTTATTTCAATTTATTTTATATGATACACATTGCATATAAATGCATATTGATTTTTCTGGTATTTTTGCTCTAAAATTGATTTTAACACAATGACATGAAACTAATTATAATGTTATTACATGTTTTAGACAATTGGAGTGTTAGCATGGTTCTGAATGATTGTATCAGCCGCTGTATCGGCTTCATGGAAAAATGATACGATAAGGCATCATGTATCAGAATCGGAGCCGTATCAGCTTGTCTCAGCTCACATCGGTCAGAAAAAAAAAAAAAAAAAAAAAATGGAAGGAAAAAAATATGAAAAAAAAAATCAGAAAATAGGAATAAAAAAAGAAAAAAAGAAGAGATATTCACGAATCTATCATTTTTTTTTTTTGGACCATGTATTCAATGGTGTATTGGACCATTCTTTGGTAAGAATGTTGTACTGGTGGGTTAACCTACTATAAGTTCTGGTGTTTTTTTTTTTTTTTTTTTTTGGTTATATAAATTGTTGATGTGTCACAGATTTCTGGTCTCTCCATATCAGAACATCTTCCCTTCTTTTGTGCTGACAGTGTTCAGCTGATCCAAAAGACTGATGAACGCCTCAACCTCCTCATCACTCAAGCCTTTGCGACAAGGGGGCGCCCACACCACTCCACCTTCATTTCTAGAGAAGCAGTCAGCGATACTCACGTTTTTGTCAACTGCTATAGCGGCTAGACTAGGGAAAGCGTCTTTGAGAAGACAGTCGCCCAACCAAAGGTTTTCCCAAAAACGAATCCAGGAACCATCTCCCAGCGAGTAAAGAACTTCCTCCTTGAATCTTGGACCTAGTGAGCAGTGGAAAATTACAATGGGAGGAATTTTGTCAGACGACCAGGGCATCTCTGTAGCAGCTTTTTCCAGGCTGGCAGTTTCAGCTGACATAGTTTGGGCATCAGTAATAGCTCTAAAGGAGACTATCTGGTTGATACAGTCCTGCTTCACTAGTAACCATGTTGTGGTGATCAGTAAAAATAGGGATATTATTAACAGGGATCGAGGGGAAGGAATTATCGATGCAGGTTTTAGTCCTTCGTTCAAGGAGTTCAGCGCCTTATAGACTGGGTTAAACATTTCATTTGCTTGGTTCAATAATGGCACTGGTTCCTTAAGCATTCAATTTAGCCTTGGCTGATAGTAATCATTCTTGTATCTGCTTTGGATTAAAAAAAAAAATAACAATAACAAAGGTGTGCGCTTGAGATCCATCCATGGGAGAGTAAAATCCACACAGTGGAATCATGTAAAACGCTGAAAATCTGATCACTGAAGATCTCCCTTCAATATTTGGTGATATCCATGACTTAGCCAACAAGTGATACATTTCATTTGCCCATATAGGGAGAGCATCAGATGGGATTGCTGATAGCCTAGTTAAATTGGGAAGCCTAGTTGATAGCCTAGTTAAATTGCTGATAGCCTAGTTAAATTGGGAAAATTTTCCACTCTCTTACATATCTTTTCTTGGTTTTCAATAAAATAAAAAAAGAAAAAGAAAAAAAGAAAAAAAAACATAAATCCCTGGAATCTTAAAAGGGGTTGTGAATATGTTTTCAGGAGATCTCTACTGAAAGAGATTCTCTTTATGGTGTTTGGGTACTGGGAAAGCTATTATCAGGAATCCAATTTTTGTGTTTGGATCTTAGGAAAGAGTTGTTAGGAAATTTTTATCCTTTTTACAAACATCATCATTGGATGGGAATCCATTTCCCAGAATTTTACAACCCATCTTAAAGACGGGAGTCATAAAAGGGGGCAATCGTAAGGAGTTGGATTCCAATGGGAACTCATTTCCCACGTCTCCCAGGACTCAAACACAAATTCAGCCCCTCCCCAGTGGAATTCATTTCGCATGGGCTGGATTCCCAGGAGCGAATGACTCCTAATAGTCTATTTCATTTCATATATGCATCGAAAATAATCCAACCACTCATTTCGATATATCAAAACAAAGAGCAACTTGACATGATAAAACCCCGACATAAAACAAAAAAATAAAAAAACTATCTGCGAACCAAATAACACGCGAACATTAACCAAGGCTAAGCTTTAGAGAAGAAACTAACAAAACTCAAAGGAGGAACCATTTCATCAAAGATAACAGACCAACTGTTGAAGGAAGCACAAGAGGGCCTCTTACCTCAAACGAGAGACCACTTCCAACAACCCGTGCAGCTGAAACCACTGCAGTAATAGTTGATGCGGCAATGTAGAGTCTCAGCAGATTAGCATGACTGTGCCTCCGACCTTCGAACACAATTAAATGAATCACATCAAACACAGACAATAATATAAAAAGATATCCGCAATGACAGAGAAATTTTGGAATTTGGGTGATGGAAACCTAGTTCTCCAGCGATGATTGAAATGCAACCGATCACGATTAATGAAATAGCAAGAGTATCAAGATCCTTTCCTTGTGATGCTAATAAAAACCCCAAAAAAACTCCAATCACTTGGATGACGGCCTGCAACCAAAGAATCCATACTCATATAAGAAAATCCCATACTGAATTTGAGTTGGGATTCCCACACAATGTTTTCCCAAAATCGTGAAAACAAGGAATACCTGAATGGTGATTAATACACGGAGACGAGATTTTCCTTGAGCGACTTTGGTATATCCTTAAAAAAAAAAAAAGAAAGCCCTTGATTCATTTCAGCATGAATGTATGAATCGAACATGGACGTAGAAATAGGAATGAGATGCGTTCTTCTTACTGGGGTCAATGACCATGCGGTAGGAGAAATCTGAGCCGTCCGTTCCCGAAGGCCGCCCAGATGCTGATTTCCTCTGCTGCATCTTTTTTTATGCGATCTCCTTGCACGACCGGTCTCTCACTCTCCCACTCTATTTCAGGGAAGTGAGCTGCCACTGCGATCACCGTTTGTAACTTGTAAGCTAATGGTGTGCATGATCCCCCGATTTTCTACTGTGGCTTGAGCTGGTAGGGCTGCAACTTGGGTTCGAGTGATTGACCCGACCCGAGTTTGGCAACCCGAACCCGATTTGAAATCGGCTTTGGTTCGGTTGGGCATATTCGGGTCGGGTTAGGTCTGGTCGGGAATAATCACTCGTATTGGGCTAGGTCAATTCAAAATTGCTAAGCTGTATAAAACGGCGGATTCCTCAAAATCTCGGGAAAAAAAAACGCCTTTTTCATTCATCTGATTAAAACGCTGTTAAGAAGGCATTCTGAATTAAAATTTCAAAAGAACCTAAGGGGCCGTTTGGATGCCTATGACTTTTTTAAGTTGTAACTTAGTTACATATGAAAGAAAGTTACAAGTAATTCTATTTGAATGTAAGTTGTAACTTAGTTACGGGTAACTTAGTTTTTATGTTTGGCTAACATGTAAGTTAGTTACAAGTACTAAGTTATATATTCACACTTTATCCAAAGTACCTTGTAGAGAATTATTTAAAAATCAAATTGAGACAAGTAAATTTAAATAAAAGTATGCCATTTTATCAAGTCCATCTAGATGAATAGTTGGACAATTTTTTAAGGCTAAACTAATAAAAAAAGTGGGCTGTAAAAGTGGGCTCACGTTTCTAAATTGCTTGTAATGTTAGGAAAATAACTTAAGATAAGCATATCCTACAAAAAATTTCATTTTCTTTCTGATATGTGTTTACAATACTGTAAAAGAAAGAAAGACAAAAGATGGAAATAAAAAACAAAAACAAACAACCATCAAACTAAAGTCATCTACTTAGGAACCACATTCTCTAACCATATATGCCTTTGGTTAGGAGACACACTGTGAAGGAATCCATGGATAAGATTCGGTCGATTTGAAAGAAACACGTAAGCCTTATACATCATGTCTTCATCGATAGTTGTCATGTTCTCCAATTCCTCCCATAATCTCGTCGTCATAAGTGCATTATTAGTTGATGATTTGAGGGCAACAAATTTGTCTATTGACCCACAAAGGCTATCGAATCTTTCTATGACGGCTGATCCGATTGTGGCCTTCTTTTTCTTCGATGGCCCTGAAGCTGAGGTTCCTACACTCCTTTTACTACTTCATTCTGTTTGTTGAGTTTCAGGTTGTGTCCCATCCCAAAATGCACCATCCATAGGTGCAAATGGTGCATATGATGTAGAGTGAACTGGAGACAATTGGATATCATCAAAGGGGTGAGTTGGTGCGGCATCTTCTTCATTAGGATCACCTGGAGTTCGTGCATAATTCCCTGTGGCAGAATCGTCTCCGTACATACACTCAAACTGCTTGAACAACGGGAATGCCTTATTTCTAATCTTTTTTATTTCAGGTTTTGCCTTCAAAATATGAGAACTTCATGATTAAAATAATATTTATAACGTATTGAAATGAGAAGTGTATTAAAAATTAATTTACCTTGATCAACTCATTCCACACTGCTGGTTCAGCAGTCACGTATTTTTTTTCCTCGTCCTAGCCAAATCCACTCTTACTTAGTGCAAGCTTGTTCAATGAATATTTGTTCTTCAATAGTTGTAGTCGATACCTACAGTTCTCAATATTCACTTGCACGGAAAAGACTTCTTCCACCACTTTGCATACTTTATTCATAGTGACTCTCTAAAAGCATTATTGGCTTTTCTTCCCAATAATGTTTCCTCAACTAGCATATTACACATACATTCATCCATATAAAAGGTCCAGTTGACTTGTGCCTTTCGGCCGCTATTGCTTGGATTTGAAGGTTGGGCCATGCCTTTTAAAGATACCATATTTGTAAGTTATTTAAGATATATCAATTGCAGGAAAATATGAATTAAAAAACATAACTTGAAATTGCATATATAAAATATTACATTCATTGTCAAAGTCTAAATCAAACCATGTGCATTAATATTCATAAACAAAAAACAATTAAAAATGATATTTAATTATAATTATCTCCTGGATTATAGTTTGCCCAAATATCAGATGCAAGTGCAAGTCTGAAATCTTTCCATCTCTTCTTCTCTTTTCTAACTATTGTAGATTCATTCTCAAGTCCATCTTCATCCTCGTCATCTTGAGATTCAAATTCTCCATTATTACCATGATCTGCGTCCACGTCTTCTCCCATATCATCGTCGTTGTTAATGTTATCACACTCAAAATCAGGATCTTCATTATGATTCTCATTAATAATATGATTATGCAAGATACAACATGCATGAACTATATTCACTTGCGTGCGTATAGGATAGGCTGGGGCAATCTTCAATATAGGAAATCGTGCCTTCAATACTCCGAATGCACGTTCTATGGCATTTCGTAACGAGGAATGACGAAGATTAAACAACTCTTCCTTCGTCCTTGGCTCGTAACCATGTCTGAATTCCTTCAAGTGATATCGAACTCCACGAAATGGTGCTAGGAAACCAGACATATTCGCAAAACCAGCATCAACTAAATAATATTTGCCTACAAGAAACATAAGCTTGAAATTATTTGATCTTCAAGGACGAAGGAACTAATTAATAAGTACTTATAAATTAACTTGAATTAATACCTCTCGGGACAATCAATTTCATGTTTCGGCTTACAGCATCTGTTAACATCAGTGAATCCGAGGTTGATCCTTCCCATCCCGCTAATATATATTGGAATTTTAAATCGAAAGAATAACTTGCTAGCACATTTTGGGAGATAAATCTCTTTTGATTGCGCCACTTAGCTTGCTCCTTCAAACTAACCATGGCTGGGATATGTGTGCCGTCTATGGCTCCGACACAATCCTACGGAAGAGAAATATAACTTATGGGAGAGAAATATAACTTATTTAAGTTACCTAAAATCGAATTTATAAAATGAAAAATGTATACTTACTAACCTGGAAATAAGGGAAAAACCTGGTATTATTTAATATCTTCGGAGGCAACCCATTCCCGGGCGGTTTTAAAAATTCCGAATGTAGCCCAACGATTGCATTAAGCATCCTATTGAAATGACGACTAATTGTTTCTCTGGAATGATTGAAATGATGCTGCATAACACGGTTCTCTACGTGATGACTAATTGTATGGAGGAAAATCACTAACTCTTCCTCTAAGGATACACCAAATGTGCCTCGTAGGTGACACTTTTCTTGTATAATATCGCGAAGGCGAAAAAATGCACCTTTATGCATACGAATGTAATTGAAGCATGTTGGCCCCGGTCCATTAATAATCGCATCTGTAGCTTGAGCACCCGTCCAATCCCGTGATTTTCGCTCATCGTGCGGTTCTTCTAGCATATTGTTTTTTTCAAGCCAACAACTCATTAGCGCAGTTGACGCGGCTGCTGCAACCATGATATTTAGCTCCACGTCAAGATCTGATTCCGACATATTTTAGGTGTGCTTGGATAGAGATGGATTGGTCCACATATATTTCAGACTGTAAAAGAAATTGGTCCACACGAGGACAAAATAAATAGACGGTTAATAGAAGCTGAATAGCACTCCAGATGTTGAGGATCCAAGAAAAACCTACAAAGAAAATCTCCCAAGAAATTTCCTAGAAGTAGAAGAATGTGAACTATGATTCCATTCAACAAAATACTAAAGAAACTAATGGTTCAAGTTACAAGAAATACCATCAATCGTGTAACCCATAAAAAATTATTATAATAAATCAGGAAGATATGAAAAAATAGTAATGCAATTGACATGAATGACACATAGAAGACACAGCAAGTGTGCATGCAGCATGAAAAGCCTAAACATAGTATAAAAATGGTTTGCCCAATTCTTCAACAATTATTTAAACAAGTGAAACAGTTCAGACAATAATCCAATACGATGAACAAGGAGGTCATGGCCTGTCCAAGGAGGTCATGGCAGCAAGGCTGCTCCTCAAGGCAATGGAATATGAGACCTGCATATTTGAGGGAGGAGCTCCACAAGGAAGGACCCTCAACATCAATGGGCATTTTTCTGTGACGTTTACAACAGAATATACAAACATTGGAAGTCTGCTCCATTATGTAAAGGAAGTTTTTACCCAAAAACCTCCCCCGTCAGAAAATCGAGGAAAGAAGAAAAAAGATAAAGAAAATATAATGTGTAAGATGAATTGTTTGGGGGTGAGAAATTGAGGCAGAAAATTGTTAAATGCATGGTTTTCTAAAATCCACATAAAAACTAAGGACTTTGAACATCCACGAATTGAAAGACTTGCTCAAAATATAATGTGAAATATGAAATTAGGGGCTGTTTGGGGTGAGTAATTGAGGCAGGGAACTGTCAAATGCATGGTTTTTTTAAACCCCCACACCCATAAAAACCAAGGACGCATATCCACGAAAGAAAAGACTTCCTTAAAAGCAATAATAGCTATTTCTTTGCAATAATGGGCTGAGAATTCCATAGATGCTCTATAATCCAAAAGACTTGTAGCTAAATTCCCAAGCAGTGGACTCCAGGATTTACCTAATATAAAAATCCAATGCAAATCCATCATCATAAATTTATCAAATTCGATGTTCTTTCCTAATCCAAGACAGGGCCTTGGAACAAAAAAAAAGAAAAAAAGAAAGGAAGCTTCAAGTCCAGCATGAGAAACCAGAAGGCAATTTAAAACAAACACTGGAAGTAGCCAAATGATCCAATCAGATAACACGAAGATGTTAAAAAAGACCCTATAAATGTAATCCAGCATTTAGCTAAGAGATGTATGTCTCATGGCCTGTCCAAGGAGTTCATGGCAGCAAAGCTGCTCCTCAAGGCAATGGAATATGAGACCTGCCCCTTGATAGAGGAGCCCCACAAAGTAAGGACCCTCAACATCAACAGGCATTTTTCTGTGACGTTTACAAAGGAATATACGAACATTGGATGTCTGCTCCATTTTGTGAAGGACGTTTTTACCCAAAAACCTCCCCCGTCACAACTGAAAGGAAAGATGCAACACAGAAAATGAAAAGTGTGCAACATTAATGCAGTAGAATGCAATGGAAGCTGTAAAGTCCACCATGAAAAACCAGAAAGCCACTTCAAAACAAAAGCCACCAGACAGGTAAATAATCAAATCAGATAAACAGAAACATACTATCAAAAGAAGACACAAAAAAAAAATCCTAAGCTGCCTTATACAAGCGTGTGAGCTTATCAAAGCTCTATAACAAACAAAAAAACAAACTCCATTTGTGTTGCACACGTGTGCTGAAATAGGGTCGTTGGATTCATGACCGCACATGCCACACATGTATGCATTTTATCCACGCCGTCCATCCACTTTGCCATCTTATTTTAAGGCATGAACCCAAAAATGATACAGATACAAATCTTGGGTGGACCACACCACAGGAAAACAGTGGGGATTGATGCCTACCGTTGAAAACTTTTTGGGGGCCACAGAAGTTTGGTATTAGGCTGATTTTTTTCCCCCATCATTTAGGTCTATGTGGCCTTATCAAGAGGTTGGATGTAAAATAAACATTACAGTGGGCCTTAGGGAGATTTTAATGGTGGACGTTCAATCCCCACTGTTTTCCTGTGGTGTGGTCCACCTGATATTTGTATTTGTCTCATTTTTGGGCTCGTGCCTTAAAATAAGATGGAAAAATGGATGGACGGCGTGGATAAAATGCATACATCATGGTGGGGCCCACAGAGATTTGAAACCACCCCTTATACCGGGACTAGCTGATCCACGCCCCAGAAAAGGGCAAAGCGTAAAAAAAAAAAAAAAAAAAAAAAAAAAAACAACAACGAAAGAAAGAAGAAAAGGAAAGGGTTTTAACTCACCTGGGAAACGGAGGCGGAGGCAGAGACGTAGACGCAGAGAGGGATTTGCGAGAGTCTGAGAGAGGGATATGGAGACTGAGAGAGACGGAAGGTGTTTTATAGCCTTTCGAATCACCAACCGTCTTCAATAGAGGTAAAGAACTCACCCACCGACTGCTTGGGAGCTTCAATGGCATCCTTCAATGGCAGCCTTCAATGCTAGCCGTCAATGGAAGCCTTCAATGCCAGCCGTCAATGGCCGCTCGTCCTTCAAATCGTCTACATGCAAGCAAACGCCTCTTCAATGCAACTGCGAATCTCTCCTACATTCTGATTTCAAAAGAAGGTAGCCGTTGCCTGCAACAAAGTCACCTGTGACTTGATTAACACCTATTTTGCCTGTGACTTTTCTTGCTTCTTTACTTGATACAAAGTTGCAGGTTGTAACTTTGTTACCTGTAACATTTCTCCCCCAAACACAAACTGTAACAAAGTTACTTACATCTTTGTTACATTTTAAAGAAGTTACAGGCATCCAAACGACCCCTAAGGGGCCGTTTGGATGCCTGTAACTTAGGAGAATTGCGGGTGCATTGAAGGAGGGATGTGCAGCCATTGTGGCTCTTGAAGGATGAGCGGCCATTGAAGGCTCTTGAAGGATAAGGCAGACGGTAGGTTTACCTGTATTGAAGCCGGTAGGTGGCCTTCTGCCTCTCTCTCAGCAGTCTCTCTCTCTCGTCCAGTTCCAACAGCCTAAAACCCTCCTCCTCTTCTTCTTCTTTCCCTCTTCATCGGATTTTTTTTTTTTAAATCTTTCGTCGGGGCCTGAGATGGATGCGGTTTCGCTACGGGAGAGGATTTTTATTGCAATAGACCTGGGATGTGGCCATTTTTACTAGAAGTCCAATTTCTCGTCCGGTTTATTTTTTTAGCCTTTTGACAAGAAATTATAACTTATTGGTCGAAAATGCCCCTATGACCGATTCCCCTTAGTACCGTGGATCCCCCCTGGGACACAGTGGATTTCCGCTGAGGACGTGGTGGTCAAAGGGGTATTCTTGACCATAAAATTTTCAATTCTCATCAAAAGGCCAAAAAGATGAGCCGGACGAGAAATTGGACTTTTAGAAAAAATAGCCACACTGCAAGGCTATTGCAGTAAAAATCCCTTATGGGAGGGAATTAGCTGTTACTAGTAGAGTTGGGCACAAACCAAGCCAGCTAGAAAGCTCAGCTGCAAATTGGTTTGAATACGCTTGGCTTGGATTGGTTTTGAATGGAAGTTCAAACCAAACCAAGCCTCGTAGTCAAGCTCATTTGAAAGAAACAAACCAAGCTCAAACTAGGGCAGTACCAGCTCAACTCGGTTCAAAACTCAATTTGATTCAGCTAAGTTCGATTTGGCTTGATTCGGCTCATAGATTGTAAGCACACTATTTCTTATGGTGTGATCCACTTGAGCTTTTGATATGAATCCATTTTGAGATCATATCTTAAAAGGATATGTAAAACAGATGCACAGCGTGGATAATGCATATACTTGATGACATGGATAATACATAATGCATATACATGAATGCACATTGTTTCCTTGCACCCGTAAAATTATGTACTTTTGTTTGGAAAATGCTCTTCCATGTCTATTTTGAAGTTGCACTCCTTTGGAAGATGTTAAACATAATGTAGTAAAATATGTTTGTACCTTTTTTTCTAACTTTTTAATTTCTTTTCTGTTGAAATAAATAAGTAAAAAAAGAGATGCCGCTTGTTTGAACTCGGCCCGGCCCGGCTCGGAATTCCTGACCAAACCGATCCCAGCTCGAACTAAATTTTTCTGGAGTAAACCAAACTCGGGCCGCATGGGTCGGCTCGAAATCCAAACCAAGCCGATCCACAAACTAAGGTGGCACAAAAACAAGCCAAACCAAACTAGGGCTAACTCAGCTCGCCGGAATCATTGCCCCCCTCTAGTTACTAGGGTAATAGATTAGTGGGTGTTGTCCCTAGTGTGTGGGGCCCACCTTGATTATTTGTTGTATATCCACATCATTCATCTGTTTTTTACATCTCATTTTAGGAAGTGATCACAAATCATAATAAGATTGAAATATTGAACATAACAATATAAATAGTGATTAATAACCATTAAAAACTTTGTGGGCCACAAAAGTTTTGGATCAATTTGATCTTTCTAATTTACCTTCAACCTGATCTTCTTAATATTATCAACCGGTTGGATTTCAAATAAACATTAAATAAACGTTATGATGAGACCTTTGGAATTTTTAATGGTGTGCCACTCGATCAACATTGTGTTCTTATGGTGTGGTCCACCTGAAATTTGGATCTTCATAATTTTTTGTACGCCATCCTAGAATGGTCTAGAGAAATGGATGGACGGCGTGGATAACATAAAATCACCAAGGTGGGCCCCAAGGTAGGGGTAGCACCCACTAAGCTATTACCCAGGAAACACCTACTTGGCTCCCTTGGGGATTTGTACTGCAATAGCCCTGAGGTGTGGCTATTTTTACTAGAAGTTCAATTTCTCGTCTGGTTCATCCTTTTTGACCTTTTGAAGAGAAATTGAAAATTTATGATCGAAAATGCCCCTCTGACCGATTCCCCCTAGGGGATGATGGATCCCCCTTGAGCACATGGTGGTTAGAGGGGCATTTTCGACTGTAAAATTTTCAATTTCTTGTCAAAAGGCCAAAAAAGATAAGCTTGACAAGAAATTGAACTTTTAGTAAAAATAGCCACACCCTAGGGCTATTGTAGTAAAAATCCCTCCCTCTCAACGTGGCTACTGTTTGGTGCTCTATGGGCCCACCATCTTGTTTGTGTTTTATCCATGATGTCTGTCCATTTTTTCATATCATTTTAGGGCTTATCAAAAAATGAGGCAAATCTAAACTTCCGATGGACCACACCACAAGAAAACAATAGTAATTGAATGTCCACCATTAAAAACCTCCTAGGCCCATTGTAATGTTCGTTTGACATCCAAATTGTTGATTAGGTCATAAGGACCTGGGTGAAGGGAAAAAACAAATATCAGTTTGATCCAAAACTTTCATGGCTGCCAGGAGGTTTTTTAATGGTGGGCATTCAATCAACCCTGTTTCATGTGATGTGGTCTACTTGAGTTTTAGATCTACCTTATTTTGGGCCCATGCCATAAAATGATTTGAAAGAAATGGACCCCACCATAATGTATGTGTTTCATCCACCATCTATTTCGGATTATTATTTTAGGGTATCATCCAAAAAATGAAGAAGATCTAACTCGAAAATAATGGTGACATAATGCTTACCAATAAAAACTTTTTGGGAGCCCATTGTCATGTTTATTGCCCTCCAACCTATTGATCTGGTCACATGGACTTAGATGAAGGGAAAACACAATTTTCAATTGATGAATACATGTACCTACTTTTATGTAGGTATTTTGAATATGTGAGTCCACTTTTATGGCCCAACTAATGATTAGTTTAACCTACAAATTGGCTCAACTATTCATTTAAATGGGGTCAATAAGATGACATATTTGTATTTAAGCTGTTCATGTGCTAATTTGATTTTTAAATGATTTCATCCTCGAAGTTTTGATTGATGTGAATATTTAGCTTCCTACTTATAACTAATTTACGAGTTACCCAAACACAAATTCTAAGTTACCTGTAAATAAGTTACAACTTACATTCAAATAGGATTACTTGTAACTTACTTACAAGCATCCAAACATAGCCTAATCATGCATGAATTGAAATTTCTAAAATTAAACTTCTCATATCTATTGGGGATGTCTTCAATCTCTTGTAACTTACTTACAAGCATCCAAACACAGCCTAATCATGCATGAATTGAAATTTCTAAAATTCAACTTCTCATATCTGTTGGGGATGTCTTCAATCTTGACACCAGGGGATTTTGATCGACCGACGGGATATGGTTTGGTTGTCTGAAACTACCCCGGGAGATGCACTTAATCTCTAGACACTGTTGTATCTGAAGTTTGTGGGTTGTCGGTCCTCGGTAAGGTTGGGTTGGGTGCCCAAAACTCCTCGGAGAAGACTAGTTACTCTCTGGACAGATTTGGCCTGGTTCGGTTGCCCGAAAGGGTCGGGTCGGATGCCCGACGGTTACCGTACTATTAGGTTAGTCTGCGCGGTTTTTGTACAAATTTGTTTATAATTCCGATTTTATGTTATTTAAAGGGGTGTAATGCGGGATTAATGTAACACGAGGAGTCCTAGACATGTTCAAGGGGTTGAGAGAGTTCTAGGGTGAGAGAAAAGTTTGGGTTTCTCTTGATGGGGCTTGGATCCGGGTAAGTTGTTCTTCACCTCTTGTAACTTTTGATTCATAGCGGATTCGCTTTGTGCCGTAGTTTTTTCCCATGATGATTTTTCGCACATGATGCATCTAACTACTTTCTATAATTTGGACGGTTTATTTTACATTATTTTAATAATATAACTAATTTATAAGCAGTTTTTACAACCTATGAAATTATCTCTTTCAAAGAAGAGTTATAGCAAATGCTTAATACAAGATACGCAGGGTACTGTTTACATTGACCTGACACTATAGATTCAACTATTAGAAAGTACATGGCAGCACTGCCATACAGAAAATTAGAATGATATCCTTGCAGCCAATATGATTGGTAAAAGGAAATCATGGGAGACCAAAGTGATCGTCGTTCAAGGACATATGTTAGACGAGCAAAAAACAGAGAGCATGTAGTTGTCACTTTAACACTTGGGGGAATGGCTTAAGATCGTGGTTTACGTAATGGCTTAAGAGAGTACATGTAATCGAATAGCTCGTTGTTGGTAATATACTCTATGACACATGGCAGAGAATTCGATTGGCTTTACTTAGCTAACGACTAGCTGGAAATATGAAGTACATACGTAGTCGTCTCTAAGATAAAAGCATAATCGGTCATGTCTGTTGATTAGCCAATCAATTGAGAGAGGCCGTGGGTTTTGATTCTAAATATAATTCTCCAGGAATCACCTTACGTGAATATAAATAAAAGCAAAGGACGAAAAGCTCTCATGCCCATGCCAATCCAATATAACTCTCCTATACATTGCAACGCTACCTATCCTTCGTCCCTTATGGATGCCTATCTCAACCAAGTTTAGTCTAGTCTCGATCTAACTTATTCACTGTTAGCCACCGCAATATTATGGAAAGCATGAACCAATTAGATTATTTATCTCTCCACCTTACGTCCACAATCACACAATTGTACCGCTAAGAAGATCCCTAAGTTTCGAACATGAGGTTAGTGGGACTTTCTTGCTTACGTGCTTAGAAATTCCATTGACTGTCTTGCCTACTAAGTTCAACTCTACAACGAATAGATTATTATCTAACGAAGACCATCTCGCCTACAAAGCCCAGTTGAACAATGAATAGACAATTGAATAACAACAATCTTGCCTAAGAAGTGAGGCCCCGAACGATTAATAGGTACTTGTTGGCCACAACTCTTTCACCCACCGACCATCTCCCAACGACTTTCGGCCAATCTCTTTAACCAATGAATTATATACAAAATCATATTTAAAATCATGGTCAACAGAATGGAAGGTATCATGTCTTCTATTATTAGTCACACTCAATTGACTTTCATCTATGGGCATAACATCTCCAACAATATATTGCTTAGCCACGATATGATTCATGGTATTCACCTTAATGGAGGCCTAGCTAAGATGTGTGCTAAAATTGATCTTAAGAAGGCCCTTGACTCTATCGGGTGGGACTTCTTTTAGAAGGCCCTTAGTGTCCTTAACTTCCCAGATACCTAGATTAATTGAATTTATGCTGTCATATCCACCTCTTTTTCAATTATTATTAACAAGGAGGCTTGCCCTTTTTTACCTAGTAATAAAGGCCTTAAGCAAGGAGATCTTTTCTCTCCTTTTCTTTTTACGATTGTTATGGAGATGTTCTTGGCCCTTATAGGGAAATGTTATGATAATGGCTTAATTTCTACTCCCTTTAGAGCTGAAAATTTATCTCTCCCATCTCCTTTTTACTGATGACCTGATGATTTTGTCTACTATTGACCCACACTTTGCTTATAACTTGAGGAACTTCCTCCACAACTTCACAAAAAACTTGAGTCTTCAAGTCAACTTTCATAAGAGTGTTTTAATTATCTCTACCTTCTGCCCTTGTAGAGCCGAAATTAAATGTTTACTTGGAATAGAGGAAGGAAAGCTCCCTCTAAGATATTTTAGAGTTCCACTAATCTTCACCAGGCTCCTTATTTCGAACTATCAACCGTTGATTGATAGTCTTACTAAGAGGCTTAGTGGATGGAAAGCCTCTCTCCTTTCCTTTGCTGGTGGGTTGGAGCTAATCAAATCCACTCTTTTCAATCTCTATATTTTTTGGTCTTACGCTTTTTTGCTTTCTAAAGCTTGCTACAATATCATTGAAAGGCACATTAAGAATTTTCTTTAGAGATTCTTCGTTTTTCATACCATTAGTTGGGAGCAGATTTGCAAACCTCGGGAAGAGGGAGAGGCTTAGGCATTTTCACGTTAAACATTACCGCTAGAGCTTGCCTCCTTAAGCAATTTTGGAAAATTACCTCTAAGGATGACAACCTATGGGTGAAATGGGTCCATTAGAAATATATTGGCTCGTAATCAATTTGGACCATTAGCATGCCCACTAATGCTTCTTGGGCATGGCGCAACATTCTTAGTGTTCAAGACATAGCTAAACGCCATGCTAGATTCCTCGTGGGTAATGGGCAATCCACTAATTTTTTGTATGATCCTTGGCTAGGAGAGTCGAGCCTTTTTTATCGCTTGGGAACCCATGCTATTTATGATCTTGGAATATTAGGTCCTAATGTTTTCGTTAGTAGTCTAATCCAATGTACTAAATGGTCATTCTCTTATCCTTCTTCTTTTGCTCTTACCCAGCATTTTCAGGAAATTAGGCAATGTCAAATTGTTCCTACTGAAGATGAGATCGTCTGGACTATTTTTCCAAATGGTTCTTTTACTTTTGCCTTTGTTATAAAGGCTTGTCGTATGACCCACTCTATCCTACTTTGGACTGAATTCCTTTGGTTCAATGGTTTTATCCCCAAACACTCCATTACAGCTTGGATGATATTTCTTGGAAGACTGAAAACATATTACACAAGTCATCCACTTTCAGCAGCCTGCAACCTTCTTATAACTTATTGCACTGCTCAACCTCCTACTTGTTCAGCAAATCACTGGCAAAAGAGTCACCTCAAGTTGTATCCTTGCTTGTGGTGATATCTCTAGCACTAAAGTTAGTTTCCTTTGCTATCCCACTTATGCTCAGCCAATTTGGGGATTATATCTGATGTTAGTATGCAAGGAACCTTGGATAAATGCCTCCAAAATCTATTTATAGGCATATCTAAATTTAACTCTACTAATATTACATGTGCTAATATTTTGGTGCACAATTGTCAGAGCCTTGCATCTATTATGAATCCCCACTCATCCTCTTGGGAGATGCCCAATTTCGGCCATACTGTGCACTCATTCATTATTGCCTCTACTAGCCGTGCTGGTATTACTTCAAGCCACATTTGTGTGACTCTTCAGAAGTTAATCATTGTCTCTATGCACTCCTCCTGTCACCTTACCACTAAGATTGAGATTGCTAGCCTTCTTTGATGCTTGGCCCGAGCTGTGGGTTTTATTTTTCTTGTAGTTTCCTCTGTCTCACTTTTTTTTTTCTTCATTTCTTTTCTGCCCCATTTCTCTCCTGCGCTTGGGGTATGGGTTGCTTCTTCTTCTCCTTCTCTTTTTCTTTCTTAGGGTTCACCCTGCTTGTTGTATCTTTTCAAGCTTTGCTCTAGGTAAGTAATAAGAGAGTATTCCTAAGAAAAAAGGGTGTGTGATATTTCAGGCCCAAATTTTCATTAGGCCAAGCTCATGTCATATGAGCTGGGCCTACACATCATGATAATAATAATAATAATAATACATAAGTCACTCATGTATATGAATCCAGTCCTCTTAGTTATTGATCCTAAAAAGTCAGGCCCAAGCCATCCCATTTAATAATCGAGTCTTTGATTCTAGGCCTTCTGTGTTCATTAACATTGCAAGCGGAAAATTACTCTCCATGTCCTAATCTTGGGGCCCATTTAATAATCAAGGTCCGATATCTAGGCCCAGTTCCAATCTGCAGATCTATATAATTACCGATCTGAATCTGTGCTGGTATCCGAAACAAGTGGACCAGGGCCCTTGTAGGGAGAGTAATCCAGACCATTATTCAGGTACGGGCTTCTCCATTGATGGATCATATTGGTCAGATGAGGCCCACCATTGACGGATCATGCTCCAGAAACCTCTTCAATTGGACAATGCTAACTCCAAACCTTCGGATTCGTAACCTTCAAATAGACGGTTAAGGAAAGAAATGCAGTTTTCGAGCGGCCTCTTTTTTTGGCATGGCATAGAAATAAGGCCAATCCTCCCACTAGGGTGGGGTCCAAATCATTCACCAGATAAACAATACCTCTTCATCTCGCGGGCATCGACGTGGGTCCCACTAGTTACAGTATATGTTTCACTGTTTTGGATAAAATCTTCTAATCTGGAAAATTCTGCGAGCATGAAAATTAAACAGTGTGACCTGATGAACAGGTTAGATGGAAAACAAACCCACGGTGGGCCCCACACGTGCAGAGCAGTGGGCCCCATCCGTTTTCAAAGGTGGACGTTCAATCTCCCTGTTTCTGATGGGTCCACCTAAGCTTTTGGATCAAGCTGATATCTGTGGGGTCTTTCTATACAGGTTTATGTGAGTCAGATGACAAATAAACGTCATTTGTTGCCCTGGAAACGTTTTAACAGTGGACGTCCAGCCTCACTGTTTCATGTGGTGTGGTCCATTAGAGGTGTGGATCGGCTTCATTTTTGGGCGTTCCTCCTAAAATAATTTGGAAGAGGGGATGGACGGAGTGGATTAAACAGGTACATCAAGGTTGTCGTGCGGAGTAAACTCTGTTGGGCCCACCAAGAATGTATGTGCTTTATCTATTCCGTACATATGTTTTTCCAGCTCATTTTAGGGGTTGAGCCCAAAGTTTAAGCATATCCAAATCTCAAGTGGACCATGCCACAGGAAACAGTGGGAATAATGATTTCCACCGTTGAAAGCTTCCCAGGCCCCACTGTGATGTTTATTTGTCATCCAACCTGTTCATAAGATCACATGGACATGGATGAAGGGAAAGCTCAAATATCAGCTTGATCCAAAACTTCTGCCCCCCCCCCTCCCGGAATTTTTCAATGGTAGACATTCAATTCACATTTTTTCTATGGCGTGGTCCACTTGAGCTTTTTATATGCTTAATTTTCTGGTTCCAGCAATAAAATTATCTTTTAAGATGGATGGACGGAGTGGATAAAATACGTAAATCACAGTGGGCCTCACATAGTTTACTCCGGATGTTTAGTGTGCGGAGTTACTACGCAATTCGCTTCCCCCGAGAGGGCCACCTGCTGGCAGCGTGTGAAGGCACGCTGAAAGTTTTGGATTAAGGTTGATATTTGTGTTTTCTCTCCTCTTAGGCCCACATGGCCTCATGAATAGGTTAGGTGGAAGATAAACATCATGGTGGGCCCTGAATAGGTTTCAACAGTGGGAATTCATCCTCACTATTTTATGTGGTGCGGCTCACCCAAGATCTGGATCTTCTTCATATTTGGGCTCTGGCCCTAAAATGATCCGGGAAAACAGATGGATGGAGTGGATGAAACTTATTCATCATGATGGGTGGAGACCCTAGTAACGCCCCAACGTTGCAAGGCAGCAGCGTCCTCGGACGCTGTTTGCTCCAGCACTTTTTAGTTTATTTTTATAACATGTGGGGTCCACATGTGGACGATCTACTCCATGCATTAGTTTGTCCATTTATAGTGGCCCCAAAAAGCTTTGGATCAAGACGATCTTTGTATTTTCTCACCTTTCGGATCTAGGTGAACTAATCAAAAGGTTGGATGACAATTAAATATCACAATGGGCCACACAAGATGTTCCATGCTGTGACTGCGTGCACGCACACTGTCTCACATTGTGGCCCACTTGTGGGCCCCACAATAGTCCATATGTATATAAAGGAAAGGAAAAATGGAAGGAAGAAGAGGGCTCGGTCATCGAAGGGCCCCTCGCCACTATGGGGCCCTCCATACGAATCACAACCACATCAAAGTGGGTCCCACCCTTGTGAACCCACACAAAAATGGAGATTATGCCCTCCCTAATTACACTCATAACGTAGACGGATGGTTGGACCAGGTAAGATAGTCGATCGGACGGTCAGGATGGCCTCCTCTTAGCTCCTAACTCCTCTAACCCTTATCAATTTCTCTCTTAATCTCTCTCTTACTCTTAAGAACTCCCTCTTTTCTCTCCAATCTCTTTCCTTAATCTCTTCTTTTCTTTTCTTAATCTTCTCTCTCTCTCTCTCTCTACTCTCTCTCTAGTAAATGGAAATAGGAGAGGCCATACGTATGTCCCTTTTCTGGTAGGTGATTTGGGGACATGGAGGGAATTTAATTTGAAAGAAAGTGAGGGTAGAAAGGAAATTGAGCATTTATAAGGGAGTGACTTAGCTATGGGCTTAATTGACTTATGGGAAGAGAGAGGGATGTGATTGATGAGACATTTGATTGATTGATGGGATGCTTTGATTGATTGATGGGATCAATCAATCAAGCAGTTCTCTCCTCTCCCTCTCTGATAGGATCTTATAAAGAGGGGCTAGGTTTTCAAGGAGAGCACACTATATGGTGTTCTACCATCCACAAACATCTATTTTACTTACTTTGAAGGATGTCTATTTATCTTCTTAATCCACTTATTCCAACTATTTAAATTCCTCCAACATCCGTGGTCACCTTCCCTGGGCAATTTCCCATGCCACATAGGATATAGATGAAAAATGATCTCAATAATTGGATGCACATCAATCATGATTTAAAAGAAATCAATTGTTAAAAATACAAATTAATGAATTGAAAAATCATGATTAGAAACCTTAAAGGTGTTGGCCGACCTTTTACACTTAACGGACAGTCTAAACTTTAAAATCAATCACCTATTCATGTCTAGGGTAAATCCAATATTGTAAGATCATGTGTCATACATACTCCGAGGCCCTGGTAAAGACACAGCTCTGTCCACTTTCAGTGGCAATACAGTAATCTCGTAAGGAGAACTAAATCATGACCGATCAAAGTCTCTTCATGGGAAACAAAGCTAGAGTCTGGGATGGCTCTCCCAACCTTAATACTTGCAAGTGATCATTTGCAATGAATGTGACCAAATGCCTTCATGACACACTCACATTCACATGGGATAGGGAAGAAGACAAACTGACGCCAAGTTTGCCAAGCTGGACAGTGACTATTCATCTTGACCTCAAGCCAATCCCTTACATAACATGAGATAATCGTCCAATCATATGACAGGCATGCTTAGAAACCTGTACGGTCATGGCTAAGCCATTGCAATCTATGAAATACAATTTTCCCTTAGCTATTGAGTCGACATGTCTAAGAGCATCAGAGATTATACCTCCTTAATCCACATAATGGTATCCCATAAAAATTAACTAAAAACATTCGTCATACCATTAATAGAGTGTGATATTTTCTTAAGATACCGATTACAACTGTTTATATAGTCTGTAATAGAAAATAGAAACAATTTATGCAAAATCATGCAAATCTACGAAAATTGTTGATTGATCAAGACTGTCCAAACTAACTTCGATTGCACTACGACCAGAAGTTTGGTCACTCGAACTATCCCAAAAACGTCTAGAGAGTTTAGCCATTATTTCTAAAATTCATCGGTCACCCGAGCCGCAAGTTCGGTGGTCCAAACCTGTCAAAAAGTGTTCAAAGACCAATCTGTAATACACAGGCAGTTTCGATTGCCGACCAATCGGTCAGTCACCCGAAACCCCCTAACGTCCAGATTGAGGGCTCCATTCAACGATTTCCCGTGGAAGCACTTTCTATGAAGTATTTTCCACAAGAAAGCCAACTCTCAACCAGGGACTTTGGGAAAGTATTTGGTATTTTTTTACCATCCAAAAACTTTCCAACCTCCCAAACAAGCCTCAAAAGTTATTCATTGGCTTGTGAAAGTGACTCAACGGCTTGTGTTGGGCCACCATATTGTATGCATGCATGAACTGTTTCCTCCATGATTATGGGATGCCTAATCGTCACGTGGGCCAAACTGCAGACAAGGACGAAAAGTAAGAAGCCCATAGTGGGGCCAGATGGATGAACGTTCAGGATCTAATAAGTTAGGAAACAAATATAACTTCATTTATAATAATTACAGCCATCAGGCATGGACATAACAACCATATCAATACAATTTCATAGTAGAAACTTAAAAAACTTAGAAGAGAATTAAGGAGAAGTACGTTGAGTGGAAGCAAGGCTGTTGGCCAGCGCCAGAGCATTGCTTGTTAGCTGAACCACATTCACAACACGGCTCGTGATTGCACTCTTCACATTCCCATTCATGGCATTGCCCGCGAAGCCGTCCATGCATGTGTTCTCATCCGTCAATGCAGCGCTCACCCACGTTTGGATGTTCTCCATATGGAATTGGAAATCGGGGCCACTGAGGTGACCCATCTCCTCTATCGACCTCTTCAGCTCATCGATGGATTCGCCGATGTTGTCGATGCAGTCTCTCACGGCGCCCACCTCTCTTGGGTTCATGCCACGCTCTGTCAACAACCGCGACATCATGGCCGAAGTCGATTGGGCGCTGGTTAAGCTCACAGACATGGCGGCATGAACCAATTGCTGTGGGTTTGTTTGGATGGTGCTTGCGTAGACGGATAGAGATTTGAAGCAGACACGGGGATAACTTGTTACTTTGCAACAAGTTTTGATGAACTCGGCGTTGGTTTGCCCACCATTGATTTGTGCGGCAGAGCTTGATTTCACATCGACGGTGAAGATGAGCAGCGATAGCATAGCTGCGATAAGAGCATAAGAAGCACATGAGCTACTGCTGCTGCAACCTTCCATCTCTATTGAAACTCTTACAACAACAACAACAACAACGACAACAACAGCAAGATATGGGTCCTAATGGGGATGAACGGCGGGGAGTGCAGGCAGCCTTTTATAGGAAGAATGGCAGTGTATTTTGCTATAATGGTTGCCATGCTTACAATAATTGTACAGGTTTGCTAGCCGCACACGCACACCCATAGATAGGAGCGGTTAGGTGTTAACCGTGTAACACTTTACTGGTTGTTACCCTTACCTTGCGGGGCCCACCTTGATGAATCTATTCTGTATCCACGCCGTCCATCAGTTTTTTCAGCTCGTTTAGGACGTATCCGAAAACTTAAGTAGATCCGAATCTCCTGTGGACCACAACACTGGAAAAAGTGGTCAATGATAATTAAAAAGTTTTTATAAGCCACAAAAGTTTTAGATCAAGATGATCTTTGTATTTTCCCTTTATCCAAGTCTGATTGACCTTGTCATTGGGTTGGATGGAAAATAAACATTACGGATATTCTTACAGTGGGCCTTGGGAAGTTTTTAATGGTGGGCGTTCAATCACTACTGTTTCTTGTGGTGTGTTCCACCTGAGATTTGGATCTGCTTAAATTTTTTGACCACGTAGATATTAAAAAAAAAAAAAAAAGGATAGACGGCGTAGATATTTAAAAAAAAAAAAATCATCAAGGTGGGGCCCACGATAAGGGTAGCACCCACTAAGGTGCATGTTACCCGGGTAACACCTAATCCGCAGCCCGGAGTTTCAATCTGGCAGTTGCTTGGGGCATCCAAGCACTTTGTTAGGTGGGACCCAGCACTGGATCATTTGGCCAAAAATTCAGGCCGTTCAATTATCATCTAGGCCCAACATATAGGAAAATGATGGATATAAACCTAAGTTTTTTCGGCCACCCGTTGTTTCCGTACACATGGGCATAGCTGGTAGTTAAAATGGAAGCGGATTGCGTACTGAGTAAACTGTGCGGGGTCCACCGTGATTTATGTATTTCATCCACTCCGTTAAGCCATTTTAACATATAATTTTATGGCTTGACACAAAAAAATGAAGTATATAAAAAGCTCAAGTGGACCACACTACAGGAAACGATTTGAATTGAACTTGTACCGTTGAAAAATTCTTGGGGGACGTGGAAGTTTTGGATCAAGTTGATATTTGTTTTTTAACTTCATTAATGCCTGTGTGATCTTGTGAACAGGTTGGATGACAAATAAACATCACTGAGGGCCCTAGAAATGCTTCAACGGTGGAAATCAGTATACCCACTTTTTCTTGTGGTATGGTCCACCTGAGTTTTGGATATGCTTCAATTTTTGTTTCGACCCCTTAAATGATCTGGAAAAGCGGATGGACCGTGTAGATAAACTACATACATTTACAGTGGGCCAACTGAGTTTACTCAGTACGATAAGAGCGTCCTGAGTTACTCAGGACGCAATCCGATTCCAGTTAAAATGCCCAGAGCTTTTGGCCAAACGATCTAAACTGTGGGGCCCATGTTATCCACATGAGCCTGCGGACGCGCGTGTGTGTGGAGGTGCGTGTCAGGCTACCAAACCTCATAATTGTGATGATAATCGAATCATCTCTGAACGCTCAACAAGGAACTCGGATTCGGTACTGAGGCCTCCGGTACTAAGGTCTAGGTTCGGGACGGCACTGTGGACCCCACAATGATGTATGCGTTTTATCCATTCCATCCATCCATTTTTCCAGATCATTTTAGAGCATGAGCCCAAAAATGAGGTAGATCAAAATTGAAGGTGGACCACACCACATGAAACAGTGATGATTGAACTCCCACCAGTTAAAAACGTTTGGGGGCCACAAAAGTTTTGCATCAAGCTGGTACTTGTGTTTTCCTTTCATCCATTCCTGTCGAACAGGTTGGATGGCAAATAAAAATTACAGTGGGCACTAGGAAGTTTTTAATGGTGGGCGTTCAATCACCACTGTTTCCTATGGTGTGGTCCACTGAGATGCGGATTTACCTAATTTTCGGCATAGTTCCTGAAATGAGCTGAAAATTTGGATGGACGGCATGGATAAAACAAATATATCATGTTGGGGCCACAACACCGACTAGTACCGAGATCTCGGTACAGGAGGGGTCACTACCGAATCTGAGTCCTCCAGGGACAAGGGAATGGTTGAGAAAGCCAGAGCCGTAGGGAGACGCGGATCGGGACCGTTCACCTAGAGATTGGCACACGATTCAGAGGCCACAACGGTGGATGATTCGAAACGTGTCTGTTCTCTGTCTCACGAGAGCGGATTAGGTGAGACCCCGGCCTCACCCGAGATGGTGCGGCCCTTACCGTGGGGCCCACCTTGATGTATGTATTATGTATCCACGCCGTCCATACAGTTTTCCATATCAGTTTAGGGGATTATACCAGAAAGGAAGAAGATCCAATCATCAGGTGGACCATAACATAGAAAAAAGTGGTTATTGAACATTAATGGATCACAGAAGTTTTGGATGAAGCTGATATTTATTTTTTCCCTTCATTCAAGCTTATGTGACCCTATCAACAGATTGGATGGTAAATAAACACTTCGGAAACATGAAATTGCGTCCTAAGAAGTTTTTAATAGTAGGATGGTCAATCACCACTGTTTCTTATGGTATGGTTCACCTGATAATTGTCTCTTCTTTATTTTTAGGATAATGACCTAAGATGATCTGGAAAAACGGATGGATGGAGTGGATACATAATACATACATCAAGGTGGGCCCCAGCTGCACCGTCTTAGGTGAGCCCAGGGTCTCACCTGATCCGCTCTCGCATGTCATAGATAATGACTGACAATACCGGACTCGGATCAGGTGGTGTTGCCCACGCCACCCCAGCGGTGGTGTGGTGATATGTTGGGCACTGTGAGGTCCACCTTGATGTGTATGTATTTTATGGAAGCGGATTCGTCATGAGTAACTCGGTAAGATTAGTAAACTCTGCGGGTCCACTGTGATTTATGTATTTCATCCACTCGGTTCAGCCATTTTAACATATAATTTTATGGCTTGAGACAAAAAATGAAGTATATAGAAAGCTTAAGTTGACCACACTACACGAAACAATGTAAATTGAACTTGTACCGTTGAAAAATTCTTGGGGCCGTGGAAGTTTTGGATCAAGCTGATATTTGTTTTTTACCTTCATCAATGCCTTTGTGATCTTGTGAACAGGTTGGATGACAAATAAACATCACTAAGGGCCTTAGAAATGCTTCAACGGTGGAAATTATTATACCAACTGTTTCCTGTGGCATGGTCCACCTAAGTTTTGGATATGCTTCAATTTTGGTTTCAACCATTTAAATGATATGGAAAAGTGAATGGGTGGTGTAGATAAATTACATACATTTACAGTGGGCTCAACTGAACCTGTCCGATTCCGTATTTTATTTCCACTCCTATCCATTTTTCAGCTCATTTTAGAGCATGAACCCAAAGCTAAGGTATATTTGAAGAGTCCCCGTCATCTACTTAGTTTAACATGTTTTTTTTTGTCTGCATGACATGTGATTGGTTTAACTCGGCTGACCTTGTCAGCGTGCTGAGACATGTGCTGAACTGGACCAAACAAACGTTAGCAAACAGAAAAATCTTATTAAAGACGTTGGATGGAAAATAAACATCACCGTGGGCCCTAGGAAGGTTTCAACGGTGGGTGTCATTATCCCCACTGCTTCCAGTTCACTTGACCTTTGGATCCATTTCATTTTTTTATCCATTCCCTAAGAAGAGATAGTAAAACGGATGGACGGTGTGGATATAAAATCCATACATCACGGTGGGTCCCACAGCGCCCAACACTTTACCACACCAGGGTGGTGTGGACAACACCACCTAATCCGCGTCCGACAATACCAATAACTCACACACCGCATGTCTTGCGTACTGGAATCGTCTACAAACCCACCCAGCTCTTGGACTCGTCTGCAATACCCGCCCAAGCTCTTTGGAGCCCACCGTGGTCTACATTGTAAAATCCACTCCGTCCATCATGTGGTAACCCTCATGTTCAACAGATATATTGTACAGATTAGACTAATAACAGACTCAGATGGGCCATAACAATAGGAACAAAGTAAAACTGTGCCTAAAACCTTTTAAGTTCACGTGTTGTGACCCGCTTGAGTTGTGGATCAGGCCGATTTTTGTATCTTCCCTTGGTGAGTTGCGCCTGATGAATGGTTTTGATGAAAGATACACACTATTTTGTACCATACAAGGATGTTTCCCATCCCATATTATTGTTTCCTGTGCACCGAAGTTGTGGATCTAGCTGATTTTTCTCCCTATTTTCTAGCACAGAGGCGTCAACCTGATGGACGGACTGGATCTTTCACATCTACGACATAATGGCCCCGAACAGCTCCAGTGTTTTATGCATTAAGAGTGTTGTATACGGATTAATACAAGTGTTGTAGAGGATTCTGGTCCATGTTGGGGCGATCCATAATAGTCGCCTGTTAGCTGTTTGATGCTGTGTGCGCAAAATCCACTCTGTTTATCATGTGCTATCCTCAGCCTGGGAGTGGATTAAGTGCTGCCCTTACCGTGGAGCCTACCTTGATGTATGTGTTGTATATCTACACTGTCTATCCACTTAGCCATATCATTTTAAAGCATGAACCCAAAAATAAAGAAGATCAAAATCTCAGGTGGACCTTGCCGTAGGAAACCGTGGTGATTGAATGTTCCACTGTTAAAAACTTACTATGACCCACCATAATGTTTCCATAATGTTTATTTGCCATCCAACCTATTGATAAGGCCGCACAAACATGTATGAAGTATATATAAAAAAAAATAATAATAATAATAAAAATTCAGCTTGATCCAAAACTTTCGTGGCCAATAATAAATTTTTAATGGTCAATCACCTGTTTCCCACCGTATGGTCCACTTGAGATTTAGATCTACTTCATTTTTTTTTATCATACTCTAAAATGAGCTGACAAAAGATAGACAATATGAACGTAGAATGCATACATCAAGGTGGCCACATAGTATACATCTTTTGCCAAACTTGTCAACTCACTAGATAAAGGTTGGTAACATAGAAAAATCATCCTGATAAAAAAATGTAGTAGTTTTCTCAGGTTGATATTTTATCTGTACAGTGAACATAATGTTTCTCGCCCAGTGAGTAGAGTGAATTTTACATTATTTTTGGCTTGGTGCAAAACAAGTTTTGTAGACAATCTCAGTCTTAATAATGATGTTGATGTTGGACCAGAATCCTGTTGGACGCTAGTAATTATACTTAATTAGCAGCTGCCATGCTGAGCTATGTGGGATCCACACATGTAGTTTATATGACGTCCTGTCCATCTATCAGTTGTCCACATTCAAGTTTGAATTAAATCTAAAATTCAGATGGATCCAAATATCAGACAAGCCAGATTAAAGGAATGATGTGAAATCACCGCTGCAAGCTTTTTAAGTTCACGCGGTGTGGCCCTGCTCTGAGGATGAAACCATGCAAAAGCTTGTCTGTTCCGTTTTCAAGTGAGTCAGCTGTACGTGAAGAGAATGGACATCTTAAAATAACCTGAGGACGGCGTTATCTGCTGCATGTCCCATGCTTGCTAGGTTGGCTCTGTAGAGGTGCTCTCTGCTCATCAATCAACAGTAAGAAAGGCTCTGATAGAATGTGAGCGCGACAGCACAACTACCATGCTGGGCCTTTTATGCGAAGGCTCTGGCACGGCCGGGCAGATTGATCTGAGCCATTCTTAGTTAGTACACACCTAGAACATGCAATTTTTTTAATTTTTTTTATTTTTTTGTTTTTTTTGTTTGCAACGCACCCACCCACCAGTGGGGTTAGTGTGTCTCCTTAGTGCTCAAACGTGAGACCTGCTGTTGAAAAGCCAAGGCGTCTTCCAGCAAGCGAAACACCTTGAACATGCCATGTATATAAAAGTATGGAAGTGCTACCTTTCAAGTGAGCCACAAGTTGAAACTAGACCATTCAAAATTTTATTTTATTTTTCATTCAAAAGACCATTTTTTCTCAAGCAAGTATCATTTGCTTGATCAATGGGCTAATGCATTTATTAGTGCGGGGCATGTTTCCAGTGTATGCTACCTGATGAATGGTCTGGATCACTGGCATGCATGCCATATTGCTGGGACGATGCCCAACATAGTAAGGGGAGCGGATTAAGTGAGACCCAAGATCGACTAAGGTGGGTAGGACCCCTGACTGTGGAGCCCACTGTGATGATGTATGTGATTGCATCCACACCGTTCATTTGTATTAAAAAGCTCATTTTAGGGCATGATCCAAAAATATGAAGCAGTTCCAAATCTCAAATGGACCATAGTACAGGAAACAGTGGTGATTGACCATTAAAAATGTCTTGTGGCCACAAGAGCTTTGGATCAAGATGATATTTGTGTGGTCGCTTCGTCTAGGTGTTTGTGACCTTATCAACAGGTTGATGACAAATAAACATTCCGGTGGAATGCATGAAGTTTTTTAATGATGGGATTCAATCACAATTGTCAGTGTGGTCCACCTAAGATTTGAGTCACCTTCATTTTTTATTTCATCCCCTACAATGAGCTTTCAAAATGGTTGGACAGTGTGAATTTAAGCCACATACATCACTGTGAGCCCCAGGGTCAAGGGTCCCACCTAGTCCACTCCCCATGACACAGAGATTGCATACTGACCCTGCCACTGCTGATATTGCTACTGGTTAGTGCTCTGTAGGCTCCCCCATGATGTTTATTGTTTTATCTACGTTGTCCCCGTCCATTTTCCTGGGCATGAAGTCAAAATGAGGTAATGAGGTAGATCCAAATCTTAAGTGGATCACATCACAAAAAATAGTAGTGACTAAACGCCCACCATTATGAACTTCTTGAGGACACAAGCTTCAGAACAGCTAATATTTGTGTTTTCTTCATCTATGTCAATGTAGAGGTGGGCACAAACCAAGCCAGCTCGAAAGCTCAGCTCGGATTGGTTCGAAAAAGCTCAACTTGGATTAGTTCGAATGGAAGTTCAAACCAAACCAAGCCTCCGAGTCCAGCTCATTTGAAAAAAGCAAACCAAGCTCAAACTAGGGCAGTACTGGCTCCGCTCGGCTCGACTCAAAGCTCGATTTGATTCAGTACGGTTTGATTCGGCTTGATTCGGCTCGTAGATTGTAAGCACACCGTTTCATGTGGTGTGATCCACTTGAGCTTTGGATATGATTTCATTTTGGGATCATGTCCTAAAACGATACTTAAAACAGATGGACATCATGGGTAATACATATACATGATGACATGGATAGTACATAATACATATACATGAATGCACACTGTTTCTTTGTACTTGTAAAATTATGCTGGTGTACTTTTGTTTGGAAAATACTCTAACATGTCTATTTTGAAGTTGCACTCCTTAGGAGGATGTTAAACATCATATGGTAAGATATGTTTGTACTTGTTTTTCTTCTAACTTTTTAAATTCTTTTCTAATTAAATAAACAAGCAAAAAAAGAGCAGATGCCTATTTGAACTCAGCTTGACCCGGTTAGAAATTTTCTACCAAACCAATCTTGGCTCGAGCCAGATTTTTCTTGAGCAAACCAAACTCAAGCCGCATGGGTCAGCCTGAAACCCAAACCAAGCCGATCCACAAACTGCTAGTGGTACAAAAACAAGTCAAACCAAACTAGGGCTAACTCGGCTCGGCCCGGATCGTTGCCCACCTCTATGTCTATATGACCTAATCAATAGGTTGGATGGCAAAAAAAAAAAAAAAAAAAAAAATTACGGTGGGCCTTATAGAAAGTTTTTAATGGTCAGTGTTCATTCACCACTGCTTTCCTATGATGTAAGCCACCTTAAATTTGAATATACCTCATTTTTTGGCCTATCTCCAATAATGATCTGGAAAAAAAATGGATAGATATGATGGAAGAAACACATATATCATAGAGAAGCCTACAAAGTACTCCACCAGTAGTGACGTTGGTACAGGCAGGGTCAGTATGCTATCAGCGTCCACCATTATGAACTTCTCAGGGTACACAAGCTTTAGAACAGATAAAATTTCTGTTTTCTTCATCCATGTCTATGTGACCTAATCAATAGGTTGGATGGCAATATATATATATATATATATATATATATATATATATATATATATATATATATATATATATATATATTAGCTATAAGTTAATAGTCAGTGTTCATTCACCACTGTTTTCCTGTGGCGTGAGACACCTTAAATCCTTAAATTTGGATCTACCTCATTTTTTGGCCTCATCTCTAAGTAATGAGCCGGAAAAAATGGATGGATTTGGTGGATGAAACACATATATCATAGTGGAGCCCACAAAGTACCTATTGGACGCTGCTACAGGCACGGTCAGTATGCCATCAGCATCCCCCATAGCATCAGCATCCCCCATAGCAGCTGTGACACGCCGCCTTTTTTCTTCTTTTTTTTCTTTTTTTCTTTTTAATTTAGTTACACACATCCCACTGTTAGTACGCACACCCGCACTGCTAGTCACCCTCCAATGTTAGCCACCCCCTAGGTAGGATTCGATACCTGGTTTTGTTTTATGATTATTATTATTATTATTATTATTATTATTATTCTGGGTTAGTTCACACACCCCATTGTTAGTACACCCACCCACCCCTGTTTAGTCACATCACAATGTTAGCCACCCCACTATTGGAATCTATACCATGACCTCAGTGTTGAAACGAGGCTATCTTCACTCAGTCTGCCACTTGAACTATGGACCTGGGTGTAGATTCGATACCTTGTTGAGATGAGGTGTGGGTGTAGATTCGATGGGTGTAGATTCGATACCTTGTTGAGATGAGGTTATCTTCACTCAGCATACCACTGTCCCAAAGGTGTGGATGTTGACAAGCGGCCCTCATTTTATGAGGACAGTTGTAAGACAGGACAGTAATCCTATGTAACGTCTGTTTTATGCTGTCATAGGACTTGAATAATTGAATGGCCTGCAACAGCATGTCCAATAACTTCCTGTTATTTGAAGCTAGTTGGGCTGCTGAGGCATATCAAAAGCTTGAGTGGGCCAGATGGCTGGAAAAAGTGAGTAGAAAATGCATATAATTGAAACCTGGGTTCCACCGTGATGTTTATATGCCATAGAACATCATTCCTACTGGGATGTGATGGAGTTTTCCTCCTCAACTATCAGAGGAGAGAAGTGAAACTGGGTGAGGTCGAGCGCCTAGGCCAGTTAGTGGCCGGGCGACCGAAATTCCCACCAGGAGGCAGCAATGCTGCTGGACAGTTTGGTCCATGGCCGGGCGCCCGACGGTCAAAGTGATCGGGCTCCCGATGACTTGGCCGAGCGCCCGACCATGTTGGTCCAGGCACCCGAAATTGGTCTGTTTTTCTCACAATGCTGCTGGACTGATTTTGGGTTGGCTGGGCGCCCGACGGTCTGGTGACCGGGCGCCCGACCCAGTGCGGACTGCTTAGACGCAGTTTCTTATTTGGGCTCTAATTCTTCCATTTTCGTACTTAAGGCGTTCCAAAACGAGATTAGGGCATCCAATTGTGGTTTTTGCACGTCCAAGGTGAGAAAGAGAGAAAAAGAGGAAGAGAGAAAGAGAAGAGAGAGAAAGAGGAAGCTTGTAGAAGGGAGAAGTTGCTTGAAGATGGATTCTTCTGCGCAACCGTCGTCTCAGCGCTTCTACGCCCTCGGGATCGGTGAGATTGCTCCTCTCCTTTGTTATTCTCTTGTTGTTTATCCATCCTTGTGTGGGTGAAGAAGGTTTGATCCAAGCGGTGTGTGCTTGAGATCGGTTGTAACAGTTCTCTGAGATAGTGGATTGTTGATCTGAACTAGGTCCCGTGGTTTTTACCTCTTTTGAGGGTTTTTCACGTAAAAACTCCTTGTGTCGTGTGGTTGTTTGTTTATTCTTGATTATTGCATTAGCATAGTCCATAATTCTAGTGTATTGGGGGGCGAGATCCGAAGGTTTGTGTGAAACGCACCCTACAAAGTGGTATCAAAGCGTTCAGGTTGTTTGAACGGTGTGGGATCGGTTCTGAATTATGGAAGGTGGCTCATCAAGGATGATCAGCCTCAATGGTTCTAACTGGACCATATGGAAGGCTAAGATGGAGGACTTGCTCTATTGAAAGGACTTGTATGCTCCAATTCTAGGCATATCGGCAAAGACAAAGGATATGTCAGATGATGATTGGAAGAAAGTGGACCGGAAGGCGGTGGGGTTCATTAGACAATGGTTGGATGATTCGGTTTTCCACCATGTGTCTACAGAGACCTCAGCCGCTAGCCTATGGCTGAAATTGCAAGGGCTGTATGAGAGGAAGACAGCCGACAATAAGATTTTCCTGATAAGACGACTTGTGAATCTCAAGTTCAAAGATGGTGGTTCTGTGGTTGAACACATGAATGAGGTCAGCAACATAGTGAACCAACTATCCGCCATAAAGATGGTCCTAGATGATGAACTTCAGGCTTTGCTACTGCTTAGCTCATTGCCTGACAGTTGGGGGACATTGGTGGTATCTCTAAGTAACTCCGTGTCAGACGGAAAGGTATCCATGGATCAGGTAACAAGCTGTCTCTTCAATAAGGAGATAAGGAGGAAGTCTCTAGGGTCTACTCAACAAGAGGCCCTTGTGACACAAGATAGGGGGAGAGGAAAGAACAGAAAGGGCGGAAAGGCTCGAGATAAATCAAGAGGCAACTCAGTTGCCAGGAAAGATGTTGAATGCTGGAATTGTGGTAAGAAGGGCCACTATAAGCATGAATGTCACAAGAAGAAGAGTGACAAGAAGGGTAAAAGAAAGGAGAAGGAAGATGAATCAGATTCTACTGCGGTCGCCTCAGATGGTGACGTTATTGTTATTCTTTCGGCAGATCACGATATTTGTCTCATGGCTTCGAGTCAGGACACCGACTGGGTGATAGACTCAGGAGCCTCGTTTCATGCGACTCCACGCAGAGATTTCTTCACAAGCTACAAGTCAGGTGACTATGGGACAGTGAAGATGGAAAATTCTGGTGTTTCGAAGATCGTAGGGGTCGGTGATATTTGTTTGAAGACCGATGTGAGCTGCACATTGGTTCTCAGGGATGTGAGACACATTCCAGACCTTCGCCTCAACTTGATGTCGACGGGAAGGCTGGATGATGATGGTTATGAAAGCCGGTTTGTTGGTGGGTGCTGAAAGCTCACCAAGGGTTCGTTGATTGCTGCAAGAGGAAAGAAGTGTTGCACCCTTTATAAGGCAAGTGTCAGTGTGTGCAAGGGTGGATTGAACGCAGCAGAAGATTCAGCTACTGACTTGTGGCACAGGCGTCTAGGCCACATGAGTGAAAAAGGGCTTCAGCTACTAGCGAAGCAGTTCCTTCCAGACGTGACAAGTAAACCTCTCAAAACCTGTATTGACTGTTTATCTGGGAAACAGCATATGGTTTCTTTTGTTAAAACTGCTTCTCATACTAATAAAGTACATGCATTAGATTTGGTTTATTCTGATGTTTGTGGTCCTATGAGGACAAAAACCTTGGGTGGGGCATTGTATTTTGTCACATTTATAGATGACGCATCTAGGAGGGTTTGGGTGTGTGCTTTGAAATCCAAGGAAGAAGTCTTTGGTGTGTTTAAACTGTTTCATGCTATGGTCGAGAGGGAGACAGGCAGATCATTGAAGTGCATCCGCACTGACAATGGTGATGAATACATAGGTGACTTCCACGAGTATTACAAGTCACTGGGTATACGGCATGAACAGTCAGTTCCCAAGACCCCCCAACATAATGGTGTGGCTGAGCAAATGAATTGTACCATTGTAGAGAGAATCAGATGCATGTTATCCCATGCAAAGTTGCCCAAGATGTTCTGGGGAGAAGCAATGCACACGGCGGTGTATTTGATAAACAGGTCTCCATCAGTCCCGTTGAATGAAGAAGTACCTGAGAAGGTGTGGACTGGACGTGATCCATCGTATAATCATCTCAGGGTGTTTGGATGTAGGGCATCCGTTCACGTACCAAAGGACGAGAGGTCCAAGCTCGATATGAAGATCAGGCAGTGTGTGTTCTTAAGGTACGGTGATGAGAAATTCGGTTACAGGTTGTGGGATTCGACCGAGAAGAAGCTCGTTAGGAGCAGAGATGTGGTTTTCATTGAAGATCAGTGTATAGAAGACATTGAAAAGCCAGAGAAGACCCAACCCAGTTCAGGTGAACTGGAAGACATGAATCCAGTTACTCCTCCCGTGGTGCCTGATGACGGGGGAGTACAGCAAGGTGCAGAGGATGAGGGAGTCCCTACAGAAGATAGACAGGGGGAGCAGCCCCAACTTGATCCACCTATTGAGCCACAGGTGAGGAGGACATCAAGGGACAGACATCCATCCAAGAAGTACTCGCTGCATGAGTACATTATGCTCACTGATGGGGGATAGCCAGAAGACTATTCTGAGGCCCTAGCCGACGAGCATAAGGAAGAGTGGTTGAAAGCTATGCAAGAGGAGATGGAATCCTTGCATAAGAACCACACCTATGATATGGTGAAATTGCCTAAGGGCAAGAAAGCTCTGAGCAACAAGTGGGTGTTCAGAAAGAAGAATGAGCAGAAGAATTCACAGACAAGGTTCAAGGCCAGACTTGTGGTGAAAGGGTTTGGTCAGAGAAAAGGAATAGACTTCGAGGAGATATTCTCACCAGTGGTGAAGATGACATCTATACGGGTGTTGCTTGGGTTGGCGGCTAGCATGGATCTGGAGATAGAGCAGTTAGATGTTAAAACTGCCTTTTTCCATGGTGACCTAGAAGAAGAGATCTACATACGTCAACCAGAAGGGTTCGAAGTCAAGGGCAAAGAGCATATGTGTGCAGGCTCAGGAAGAGCTTGTATGGGCTGAAGCAAGCTCCTAAGCAATGGTACAAGAAGTTTGACTTGTTCACGTTGAAGCATGGATATGACAGAACGGAGTCGGACCACTGTGTGTTCACTCGCAGGTTCTCAGATGGTGATTTCTTAGTTCTGCTATTGTACGTTGATGACATGCTCATCATGGGAAAAGACATCAAGAAGATTGACAGGCTGAAATAGGAGTTGGGCAAGTCTTTTGTGATGAAAGACTTGGGCCCGGCCAAACAGATCCTAGAAATGGAGATAACCCGTGACAGAAGCAGCAGGAAGCTTTGGTTGTCACAAGAGCGGTATATTGAGAAAGTCCTAGAGCGGTATATTGAGAAAGTCGTAAAGCAGTTCAACATGAATGCAGCGAAGCCGGTCAGTACTCCACTAGATGGTCACTTCAAATCGAGCGATAAGCAGTGTCTCAAGATGAAGACAGAAGTGGAAGAGATGCGGAAGATACCCTACGCGTCAGCGGTAGGAAGTTTGATGTATGCTATGGTGTATACACGCCCAGACATAGCATATGCGGTTGGGGTTGTCGGCCGGTATCTTGCCAATCCTGGCAAAGAACATTGGGTAGCGGTGAAGTGGATACTACGGTATCTGAGAGGCTCATCCAGGTTGAGCCTATGCTATGGTGACGGAAAACCTGTGTTAGAAGGCTACACAGATGCAGATATGGCAGGTGACATAGACTCCAGGAAGTCTACATCGGCGTTCATGTTCACGTTTGCAGGGGAAGCGGTCTCTTGGCAGAGCAAGCTACAGAAGTTCGTAGCGTTGTCGACGACAAAGGCCGAGTACATTGCGGTCACAGAAGCATGCAAAGAAATGCTTTGGATGAAGAGGTTCCTACAGGAACTCAGCCTGAAGCAGGAGGAGCACGTGGTCTATTGCGATAGCCAAAGTGCTATACACTTGAGTAAGAATCTAAGTCAGCATTCCAAGTCGAAGCACATAGAGATTCGGTATCACTGGATCAGGGATACTTTAGAACAGAAGGTGTTACAGCTTGAGAAGGTCCATACGGACGATAATGGGTCAGACATGATGACCAAGGCTTTGCACAAGGGCAAGTTTGAGGTTTGCAGAAACCTGGGTGGCTTGAAGAAGATGAATTTCTCCTGAGTCGGAAAGGGGGAGATTTGATGGAGTTTTCCTCCTCAACTGTCAGAGGAGAGAAGTGAAACTGGGTGAGGTCGGGCGCCCGGGCCAGTTAGTGGCCGGGCGACCGAAATTCCCACCAGGAGGCAGCAATGCTGCTGGACAGTTGTGAATGGCCGGGCGCCCGACGGTCAAAGTGACCGGGCGCCCGATGACTTGGCCGGGCGCTCGACCATGTTGGTCCGGGCGCCCGAAATTGGTCTGTTTTTCTCACAACGCTGCTGGACTGATTTTGGGTTGGCCGAGAGCCCGACGGTCTGGTGACCTGGCGCCCGACCTAGCGCGGACTGCTTAGACGCAGTTTCCTATTTGGGCTCTAATTCTTCCATTTTCGTACTTAAGGCGTTCCAAAACGAGATTAGGGCATCCCATTGTGGTGTTTGCACGTCCAAGGTGAGAAAGAGAGAAAAAGAGGAAGAGAGAAAGAGGATAGAGAAAGAGGAAGCTTGTAGAAAGGAGAAGTTGCTTGAAGAGAGATTCTTCTGCGCAACCGTCGTCTCAGCGCTTTTACGTCCTCGGGATCGGTGAGATCGCTCATCTCCTTTGTTATTCTCTTGTTATTTATCCATCCTTGCGTGGGTGAAGAAGGTTTGATCCAAGCGATGTGTGCTTGAGATCGGTTGTAACAGTTCTCTGAGATAGTGGATTGTTGATCTGGACTAGGTCCCGTGGTTTTTACCTCTTTTGATGATTTTCCACGTATAAACTCCTTGTGTCGTGTGGTTGTTTGTTTATTCTTGATTATTGCATTAGCATAGTCCATAATTCTAGTGTATTGGCAGGATGAACTGAAAATAGAAGAATGTGAGCCTGATCCAAAACTTCTGTAGCCCATTATCGTTTCAACGGTGGAAGTTTAATCCTCCTCATTTTCCATGGTGAGGCTCACATGAGTTTTTTATTTGCTTCAAATTTCGGCCCACATGATCTAGCAAAATGGAAGGACTGGGTGGATTTCTCACAAACATCACGGTGGGCCCACTTAACTTCCAGAAAGTTCCTGCAATCGGCTGTCTCTGGCAATCCCCGTTAGTAATTATGGAAAACACCCTGTGCTCTAGGGTCCTGTAACATCCTGAAAAATGGAGTATTTGGGTACACCCGATTTGACGAGTGTTACTTAATAAAATGCTTATTTAGGAATGCCACATGTGAGAAAAGCACCCACGTGTGTCCTCAATCAGTTTTACATTCATTCCATACTCAGATAATCAGAGTAGTGCATTTCAACTAGCGGATCAAAGCAAGGCGGAGATAACTAAATTCAGAAATAAAGGCTAACACCTAAAATGGTACAATTCAATCGCAATGTAAGCCCATATGAGAATTATACGAATCGCAATAAATGAAAAAGGAAGGAAAGTACACTACCAAATGGATGATGCTTTAAGACTACAAGAGCACTCTGAATGCAACACCATCCGGTTCTATACTTGAATCATCTGTATATGTCAAATGGAAGGCGTCAAACGCCAACATAGTGAAGAAATATCCCTAAGATTATGCTCAGGATATTTTAGATATGAGCAAGTTCACATTAAATGTATAGATATCTATATGTATTACTCATAAGCTGGTTATTTCTAACGCACAAATACTAAGCAAATTACACATGTTATGCACGCAAGAAAGCATAAACAATGAAGAAACAAAACAATACATTTTCTAAATGAGTTGATTAAATGCATGTATGTTATGATTCCGCACACAATGCATGTCCCGGGCAAGCCCTGGCCCGACCAACTGGTATCAGAATCCACAGTCCACCTGTCTAGCAGGTCGTGAGTCGTGACTGAGTACACAGCCCGGATGACACAGAGAAATGACATGAGGTGCTCAAGGTAGCGCTGGCGCCACATCAAGCAACCAGGCTACACGAGTCCCCCTCAAATGCAATGTTATGTATGCATGATTAATTAAAGTATTTATTAGTCCAATTCATTCATCAAATTGGTGAAGCCAGAATACCAACATCGTATCGTAAAGTCTAACTGGGATTATCTGGCTCCCTGCGATGCGTCACCAATCATCGCCAGTAACCCCTCGATCCAAGGTTGAGTTATCCTACCATGAAAGCTTAATTCGACCGTGACTCGTCAGCCACGCCCAAATCAAAGCAAAAGGGCTCCTCACCCACATATCAAATACAGTTAATCAATTCAGAGGTGCGGGCTAATCAATCAAAACTAAACCAATACATGCCCGAGTTGTTCGAACAGTGCACAGGCACGCTAACATCGGCCAGGGTCACATTTGTCACAACGGCTATTCAAACAACGGTCTGTCACCTCTGTCAATGCTCACTGGTCACTATGGGGAGGCTCATCACCCCAGCGTAGGCCGACAGCTCAGACACGGCGTCCCATACTACCATGCCTGGCTCATGAGACTTGGAGATCGTATCGCAATACGGTTTTAAGTGGACTATGCATTGGTAATGTCGGTATTCTAAATTCAATAGAGTGTGATTCAATCAATCAAACATAATAATGATTAACTCTGAATGGACCCTATTCAGTCGACCTAAGTGGACCGCGACAAACCGATAGTGGTCCCTATCTGCCGATCGTGTTCTATCTAGTTGATTGAATAGGCTCGTAACTGCCAATCGAATGATAGGTAATACATTAGTCAAACGGTTGTCAGAGCTTAATCCAGACAGCCATAACTTTACTACAACAGAGCACATCAATAGCACAAATATAGAAAACATTATCACCCAATTTATTAAAGCACCTGGCCCGACCGACTAGCCCGACCAATCCAAAGGATTCGGATGACATAGCCCGGATGACACAGGGCGTTACAAACCAACAAAAGCACAAATGAAATATAATATCATGTTTCTCATATCACTCAAGCAATTCATCGAGCATGTTTTCACCCAACTATAACCGAGGCATTTCATCAAGCATGTTATCATCTAAAACAACAATATAGGCATTTCATCAAACATATTATATGCACATCACTAATTTACAATAAATTATAATTCAAACAATTTTAACATTTATAAAATAAATAAAATTTAATATAATTAAGCAATCATCCATTAACAATTCTTGTGAAAAGCTTGGGGTTAGATCTTCACCTTATATTCAAAATTTCATGTTTTGGAGGCGGCCCGAACGTCGAAAATTTGAGAAAACCTCAAACACCTACATAGAAGTTCAAACCTACCATTAATAATTTGGATTTAGTCTTAATTAAATGTTAAACAATTAATTAGGTTTAACTTATTTTAATTAGATGACATCTCAACCCGATTCAACAAATCGAGTCCCGGAATCGGCGCATCATCGAAATCTTAACAGAGCCTAGCTTGATAACGGCTCTCGCAAGATCATGAACTGCCCTAAACGACAGTTGAGATCCAAATCCCTAACACCCACAAACCTTAACAACAGGGTTTACGAAATTAGAAGAGCATAGAGGGTTTTCTAACCCTAACAGGTTCAAGACACAAGAAATTTGGGAGAAATCACAAAATCCTAAATCAATTAGAAGAAAAAAATGTAAGATTCACAAAATCTAACCCTAGGTAGCTTAATCGGAAGGCATGAAGCATTTCTTACCTCCGATCGTCGACAGAAGGGATTCTGCAGAAGATAGTGCTTCGATTGAAGGGAATCGGTAAAGAACACCAATCCATCCCTCACACTTTCACTCTTTCTCTTCTCCTCCTCCTATTTTTCTTTTTCTTTCTCTCCTTCTCCCTTAGGCAATTTCGGATTTGGGGAGAAAGCCCCAAAGGAATTCTATTTATAGTACAGAAATTGGTGAAAATGGCCCTAATGGCCAAACATTTTGTATTAAGACCCTATAGGAGGTTGTTTTCCATTATTGCGGCCCACCGGGAGGTGTATGGGATGATCTAGGCCATGAGATAGGTGAACATAGTGGTGATTTATCTATGGACAGGGTTTTCTGTATTTCGGATGCGACGATCGACGGTTATGATACATTGTTCATTTAACGGTCACCGATCATCGATCAGGGCCGCGGCTTTAGGGTTAGCTGCAAGCAAATGTTTAAGACTAGAATCCTTAATTTTTTTGGAATCTAGTGGCTCAAAATCCGTAACTTCACGTAAGTCCAAGTGGACAAAATTAACTAAATTCTGGAAAATTCAGCACACAAGTACGCATCATCTGGACAATATTTTTGAAACTTTATAACTAATTAATTATTTTTATAATTTTTATATTGATTCTTTATCATGTGTACTTTCGTCCTACAAAATTTTAGCCCATTCCGATGTTTATAAAAATTAATAAAATTCTAGAAGTATACGCTATTAGAAAACCACTAATTTTCCGAACAGTTTCTAAATATTTCTAAATTAAAACTATTTATAATATTTATTTTATTTTTTATATATTTTTATATAAAATTAGACTCATCAAGCTTCAATATGGCTTTTGAATCACATAAATCGGAATTATAACGAAGGAGATATCATTTTTTAAAGTCGACTAAAAATGCAGGATCAGAATTGCGAAATCCGGTCAACCCGGGTCCAAATCCGGTCAACCGGTTTGGGGAATCCGGTTGACCGGTTGCTGCTGTCCTATTTTCTTCTAAAACCTCAAAATTTTCTATTTTACATCATTTATTCATTTTTTGCTTCACTCCATTCACCATCTACCTTGTCTTTGAACGATCCACGACCCACAGGGGCCCAACCTTCTCGATTGGGGCATCCAAACATCAAATTTACCACTTTTAGAGTCATGAATCCTCAACTCATTCATCTCCTAAACTTTCATTCCTCTACTTTACTTTCCCTTTCTTCATTCCACCTACCGAAGTGATCTTACCTTACGTATCCAAACGTCCGTAGACTCGAGTCCCCTCACCAAGGTACCTAAAGTTCAAGTTGCTACATTCAAAATCAATTAGAACTAGGGAGTTTGATCCTAAGGTTCCCATTTCTAAATTTAAGGCCACTCATTTTGGTCCCAACACGTGCGAATACACGCACGGACATGCATTCAAATCGAGAAATTAAAGATAATGCCCAAGCACATCTAATTTCTAAATTGGAGAAAATCCAGGGCGTTACAGGTCCACCATGTTGTATATCTAAAATTGACCTGTGTCCCGGTCTATCCTTGATTTTAGACGCCATGTAAATAAAAACTCAACTCTAAACTCAGGTGGACCACATGGCGGGGAACAATGAGGATGAAATGCCAACCACAGGTTTGTGTGTGGAACCACCATGGCGTCTATCTTTCCACAAACCTGTTAATCAGCCTGAAGAGAAGATAACAAGATTCATCCTGAACAGGTGGGTCACACCGTGTGATCTTAGATAGGAGAGAGTTTTACGCTGTTCCCATTCATGTGAGCCATAAGGGTACCTTACAATGCTCTTATCTTTTTTGTATGGTTAAAATAAGCCTCAACCTGATGAAGGGAGTAGATTATACAAATAGAATATGGTGGGGCCCACAGAGCTTGGGTATTTTTTTGTGCCGACTGAAAAAGGGATGCGGACATTTCTGGCCTTGTTAGACTCGTCATTTTCCACCTCGTCATCTATGGTAGCAACAAAGGACAGACTAAGGGCTTGTTTCGATTCATGAAAACGAAAGGACATGAAATACCATTTATTTAGAGTGGAGCTAACTTATCAATGTTTGTATAGTTTTTCTCCGTGGAAATATGTGGGAATCACTGTTTCTATTTTCCTTCTTTTGTTGAGCAAATCATAAATGCGCCACCATCTATTTTCAATAGCTCACATGTGTGGCACCTGACGTCATCCATCCAAGGTTATACTCCAATATGCCACATTAATGCCACATGCCCATGTAGCAAATCTACACTCATCTATTTTTTTTCTTATGCCCCACATGTGCAATGCATCTTGCATGTGCCAACATCCATCTTCGCTTGCTCCACACACATGCAAAGAGTTCCACATGTATCACCATCCCTCTTCACTTGTGTCCCACACATGCAAAGCTTCCACATGTGCTAATGTGCCATATGTAGCATCATCCATCTCCTCTTGTGTCTCATATGTGCAAAGCATCTCACATGTGCTGCATGTGCTATCATCCATCTTCAATTGCTCCACATGTGCCACATGTGCCATGTGCATAAGTGGTGCCGTCTAGCTTCAAGCTCCCATGTGTCAAATTGCGCCAATTTGTCTCTTAAGCTGCATGCACCATCACATAACTTCAAGCGACTCACATATGTCATGTTTGCCACAATTCAAGTGCCCCACATATGTTGTTGGAAAATTAGTCAGCGGAAGCATCGAAGAGATTCAAACAATCACCACACGACACACACACAATCAACGCAAAGACAATCCATTTTTACATGGAAAACCCTTGCGGAAAAAAACTACGGCACAAAGCGACAACAACGCTGAATATCAGAAGGTTACAGAGATAATCTACCCATAAGCAAACCCAAAAGATGAATAAAGCACTCTTAAACCTCACAATCCTCTCCCCAAGCCCTAAACACGATTTAGGATTCCTTGGTACTGATTAGGATACCTCTAAGATCGATTTGGAAGCGTATATATAAGCTTCCAACCGAAAATAGAAACAAATTGTGCAAGATCGCGCATCTCCGCTTATACACACGATCGGTTGAACTCCATTAGCCAACTGGTCGAGTATAGCAAAAATAGTCCAGTGAGATTAGCCTTAAATCGACCTATCCAGCCTCAATATTCAACCATAAAATTCAACTAGAGAATACGCTGCCTGCACAGGGGAAATTCAACTGGTCTAGCCAGACTGGCTGACCAGTCGAAGACCCTATTTCAGTAGGATTCGAAGTCTCCTCCAACATATTTCACATATTCCACATGTGTCATGATGCTAATTTGGTAGATACTAACAACTATTGGGAAATTCTTTTGAAGAAAATTTTAATTGTGCCAAACAACAAATATGAAAATATATCCTTTTTAAAAAAAAAAAAAAATCTGATTATAGATTAAATAAGAAAAATGACATTTCTTTTCACATATTTCATGAAAATAAGGTTTTCCAAGAAACACTATTTTCCTCTCCTCAGCTTTCAGAAAATCCAAACAAGCCTTATGAAGACCTGAGATTTTTATGGCAAAGCTCCTCATGAATTCAAAATTTACTGAATAATTCCAAGGGGAATTATGTAGTACCCTTGGTTATTGTTTTCTTTAAAAAGTAGTGAATCAAGAATTGGGGCCCACATTCATGTGTTCGTCATTCAAACGGCAGATGCACCACACTTAATATTAGTTTTTTTAGGCCATTATTTCTAACCATCACTGTACATTTTTTTTTTTAATATAAGTGAAGATTAATTAGGGGTGTTTTTTTAATGAGGAAGAAGGAGGTATTTTCATGACTTATTATGTCAATTAGCTATGTTAAAGGTTGAAAAAACAAAAGGAATATATATATCTAATGAGAGTAACTCAGCTCAAAAGCAAGAAGGGAAATGGCATTGCCATGTGATATGTTTACATCCAATTTAATCACGGGTAGCAAGTTAACATGTGGTAGCACCATTATATGGAAGATCAAGATGAGATCCTCATAGCCTATGTGATCGATCGACAAAGAAGAGATCATGATGAATAAGGAAAGCTGCCGCCATGAGATGTAATAGCATGGCTGAGTAAAAATTGCTTCTTGACACATGACAATATGAGAGAGACCATATGCTCTGTAATAGCCTAGAAAATAATTCACAACCACTATTTTAGCTGATGATGATGCTTCTCATCACACATAATAGAAGTCAAGTGGCAGTACATGCGTAAAGCCATGAGGGAAGAGCTTTAATACGTACGATTAGCTAAGATGGTAATCAATAGAGACACATGGGGCAACATGATTAGCTACACGCATCTATAAGCAAACTGTTGGAATTGGACGCCTCAACAATCTTCTGCAACAAGGGGCCACCGACTGGTCGTTGTTGATAGCCGACCAGTTGGTCATGTTGGATTTTAAGGCAGAACTCTCTGAACGTTTTTTGGGCATTGAAGACCGATCTGCTATGGCCCCTGACTGGTTGCAAGTTTCCAACCTATTAAAAAATTCATTTTAGGAAATGATCCAAAAAATGAAGCAGTTCCAAATCTCAAATGGACCATAGTACATGAAACAGTGGTGATTGACCGTTGAAAACGTCTTCTGGGCCACAAGAGCTTTGGATCAAGATGATATTTGTGTGGTCTCTTCATCTAGGTGCTTGTGACCTTATTAATAGGTTGATGGAAAATAAACATTTCGGTGGAATCCATGAAGTTTTTTAATGGTGGGGATTCAATCACAACTGTTTCCTGTGGTGTGGTCCACCTAAGATTTGAGTCACCTTCATTTTTTGAGATCATCCCCTAAAATGAGCTTTCAAAATGGTTGGACAGTGTGGATTTAAGGCACATACATCACTGTGAGCCCCCGAGTCAAGGGTCCGACCTAGTCCACTCCCCATAGTAAGACACGGATTGCATACTGACCCTGCCACTGCTGATGTTTTACCCACACTGTCCATCCATTTTCCTGGGGCAATGGGCATGAACTCCAAAATGAGGAAGATCTAAATCTTAAGTGGACCACATCACAAAAAATAGTATCAATGGAACGCCTGCCATTTAAAACTTCTTAGGGGGCACAAGGTTTAGATGAGATAATATTTGTGTTTTCTTCATCCATGTATATGTGATCTAATCAATAGATTGGATGGCAAAAAACAGAGACCAAACATTATAGTGGGCCTTATTGGGGTTTTAATAGCCAGTGTTCACTCACCACTGTTTTGCTGTTGTGTGAGCGACCTTAAATTTGAATCTACCTCATTTTTTGGCCTGAACTTCAATAATGAGCCGGACAAAAATAGACGGTTCAGTGGATGAAACACATATATCATAGTGGAGCCTACGAAGTACCCATCAGTAGTGACCCTGCCGTCAGTGTCCCTTAGAGCAGCTGTGACACGCGGCCCTCATTTTTACGAGGACAGTTGTCAGACATGACGGTAAGACAGGATAGTAATCCTGACAGGACAGTCATCTTATGTAACGCTCTGTTTTACGCTGTCGTAGGACTTGCATTGCCTGCCACCGCCTGTCCAATAACTTCCTACTATAGTAAGCTAGTTGGGGCCATTGAGGGATATCAAAAGCTTGAGTGGGCTAGGTCCAATAATAGTCACTTTTTTTAAATTCAACCAAAACGTGACTAGAAAAAGTGAGTAAAAAAATGCATATAATTGAAGGGACAATAATGCCTACATTTTGGTTGAATTTCAAAAAAGGTTCTGCTTCTAGACTTTTTAATATTTGCTTAAGGTTTTGAAATATGGTCAAAAACCCGTTTGCGTTTGACACTGTTATGTATTCAATGTTATTTTTTCAAATGACAATATTACCCTTAGAAAAAAAAAATCCTCAAACACACTTTTAATAAAACCCTTACAATAGGCCACTGAGGCCTGCCTGGACGGATTATCTTTCAGGTGTGTGTAGGACGTAATTCCTTTCCTAATCCATTGTGTACAATGTAATCCATTTCCCTCTAATACCATGTCTTGTGCTGGGAACTTAGGTGGGACCCACCATGGTGCTTGCGATAAATCCATGCCGTCCATCCATTTTTCAAGATCATTTTAGGATATCGGACCAGAAAGAGTCGAATCCAATGGTCAAGTGGGCCAAGCGTGAGGCTTATTTGAAACCTTACCTAGTCATAAGGTGACCTATACCAGGATGAAACTAAAACACAAATATCTTATTGCTCATACCCGATTCTGGCCTAAGAGGTTTTCAACGATAGCATCAATTCCTACTGTTTCCTAAGCTTTGTTTCACTTGAGCTTTGGAACTTGCCTTGTTTCTAGGCTTTTATCTTGAAAAAATGTATGGACAGTGTAGATCCAAGAAATAAATAATCATGGCCTATGTAAATTTCACACGTCAATAAACTTTGCTGCTCGTTGGAGACAAGAAAACTAAAATAGTTTGAAATGTGAAAATTCCATAGCGGAGCCACACGGTCCATTCATTTTTTTCATACCTTTTAGGGCATGATACAGCAAATGAGGCAGATCCAAAGCTAAAGTGGGCCACATAACAGGAAACAGTGGGAATTAGATGCTTACCATTGAAAACTTCTTAAGGCCATAGACGACTTTGATCAATCTGATTTTTGTTTTTCCCATCATCTAGGTCTGTGTGGCCTTATGAAGAGATTAGATGGCAGATAAACCTCATAGTGGATGATAGGAGGCTTTCAATGTTACTCATTTAATCCTCATGCTTTCTATTGTGTGGTCCACTTGAGCTTTGGATGTGCCTCATTTTTTTTTGTCTCATGCTTAAGAATAATTAGAAAAATTTGACGGACGGAGTGAATCTAACAGATAGATCATAGTAAGGCCCCGAGAAATTCCACACAGTAAAAGTGGGGTTGCTCACGCAATCTATATGTGAGAGAGAAAATCGGGGTGATTTGTGAGCTGGAGTCATCAGTGATGATGTGGACCAATGGGAATAGACGGCACTGAAGTTGTAACAACCCGAAATTTCGGCACCCGAGTACGGAGACTCTGATCCCGAGTTCCCGAGTGTTAACTAAATAAAATACTATTTTAGGAATGCCACATGTGGAAAATGCACCCACGTGTATCCTCAATCAGATTTATATTCATTCCATTCACAAATAATCAGAGTAACGCATTTCAATTAGCGGATCATACGCAAAGCGGAGGTAACTAAGTCTAAAAATATAGGGCTAACACCCTAGATGAACAATTCAATCGCAGTGTAAACCCATATGAGAATTATACGAATCACAATAAATGTAATAGGAAGGAAAAATACAACTACCAAGAGGGACGAAGCTAAAAGACTACTAAGGCGCCCGTGCGCGCCACCAATTGGTCCTATTCTTGAGACATCTGCATATGTCAAATAGAAGGCGTCAAAACGCCAACATAGTGAAGAAATA